>SJYV01031339.1:0-46444 GCA_006410875.1 Neotragus pygmaeus | reverse complement strand
GTGGGAGGCTGCCTAAGCCTTTGGGGAAGTAGGTCAGCCTTCACAGAGGACAGGATACTTGGGTGGAGGCATGAAGGAATAGCAGGGATCCTCTAGGGAAACACAGAATCCCTAAGGAGAAAGAACATGCCCCCAGTGCTTAGACACTGGAAGAGACGAGCCTGATAAATTCCCAGAGTCTGGTCACCAAAGTTCCCCATGAACCAGTCAAAGATGGAACGATGGAAAGCCACAGCGAGCTCTCCAGAAAGGAAATGATACCATTAGACTTGTGTTTTGGGCAGAAGACTCTGGCCTGAGGATGGACTACAGGTTAGAGGGGCAGCAGCCACAGGACTTGATGATGAGAGGAATGCAGGGGCTGAGGGAGAGGAAAGCATCCAACGAGAGGATAAGTGGGTGGGACTCCCATGGTGGTCCGGTGGTTAAGAATCCACCTGCCAATGCAGGGGACACGTGTTCGATCCTCGGTCTGGGAAGATTCCACATGCCACGGGGTAAGCCTGTGTGCCACAACTATTGAAGCCTGTGTGCTTCCCTCACACTGCAATGAAGACCCAGCACAGCCTAAAGAAATAAATGAAAAAAAATTAAATTAAAATAGGACAGTGGGTGAATGGGGTGCCATTAATCAATATGGAAACTGAAGGGCAAGAAGCACATGCTCAAGAGGATACTTAAGTTTCATTTCAAATGTATTGCAATTGAAGTGGACAGTTAAGTGTCTCTAAGGATCTGTACCTTGTGGGGAAAGTCAGGGATGGAATGGTAGAATTTGGAGTTATCTGCACTTTGGTGGGGGTTTCCCAGGTGGCACTTGTGGTAAAGAACCCGCCTGCCAATGCAGGTTAGACCAAAGAGACATGGGTTTGATCCTTGGGTTAGGAAGATCCCCTGGAGAATCCCATGGACAGAGGAGCCTGGTGGGCTGCAGTCCACAGGGTCACGAATAGTCAGATACGACTGAAGCAACTTAGCACGTAGCACGCACAATGGTGGAGGTTGAAACCGGGGGTCGGGGGGTAGGGATAGTGGGGGAATGGATGTCTATTACAGCACCTGATAAAAAGTATGAACCATTTCATTCAGTTTCCCAGTGTTTAAGTATTTAATATCTCATAGATCTCTCTGTATTTTTTTTTTTTCACCTCTCATCACAGTGGCTCCAGGAGGTAATCAGAGAACAGAGCAGAGCACGGTGTCTCCAGGATTTCTTTGGGCTTGCCTTTCTTTCCACACAAAGCCTGTGCACATTGCACATTCCAAGTTCTTCCCAAGATATATCAAAATCTGCTGTGGAGGAAGAAGACGCCGAGCTTTCAGTCACATCACTTACAGACAACACTCCACCTCCAGCCCCTGAATGAGACTCTGGCTTTTGAGGAAATGGAGAGAACATGCTTCATTGGCAGGTGAAGAAAGGGAGGGAGCTGGAGCCGGCTTCAGGCTTGCTTTATTTTAAAACTGCATAAATGTTTAAAATGTGACGTGTAAACTTGCTTTCAGGCCACTTTTCACGGTAAGCAGCCTTGNATGAGACTCTGGCTTTTGAGGAAATGGAGAGAACATGCTTCATTGGCAGGTGAAGAAAGGGAGGGAGCTGGAGCCGGCTTCAGGCTTGCTTTATTTTAAAACTGCATAAATGTTTAAAATGTGACGTGTAAACTTGCTTTCAGGCCACTTTTCACGGTAAGCAGCCTTGACAGTTAACCATTAGGCTTCTCTGGGATGACGGAAACGTGTTCTTTTGGAGAGCACAGCAGAAAAGTTGCTTGCTAGATAGCACGAGGGGCAAGGCTGGTGGGTTTGCCATCTGCTCTCATCTTTCGAAAATGGAGGAATTGAAGGCAACTGTGCTAGCACGTGGGAGAAAGTAAACAGGAGATACTTTATTCCCCCAATCTCAGGGGTTTTGTCATGGTTTTTGTTTTAGTAGCTAAGTTGTGCCTGACTCTTTGCAACCCCATGGACTGCAGCCTGCCAAGGCTCCTCTGTCTATGGAATTTCCCAGACAAGAGTACTGGAGTGGGTTGCCATTTCCTTCTCCAGGGGATCTTCCCAGCCCAGGGACTGAACCCACGTCCCGCGCATTGGCAGTCAGGCTCTTCTCCACTGAGCCACCAGGGAAGCCCAAATCCAGTGACTTACAAACATTGACTTCTCCATCATATGCTATGGAATGGACACAGCTCTGTGCTAAGCTNTGGTGAGTTTCCAGAAAAATGTCTCCTAAAATAGCTGCAATGGACATCTGAGCTGACATAAATATTTTACATCTATGAACAAATTTTCTGAAGCATCTAAAAAAAAAAAAATCCCTTCCGGCTATAAACAAAACTGGGAATAATATTTTACAATCTTATTTAAGTCACATTTTCAAAAGAACTTATTAATTTTTCTTGAAGGTTCTATTTTTCATTTCCCGTCACTCATGAAACAGGAAATTTCAGAAGTGGAAACTGGTCACCCAACTTGTCCTTTTATCTTCTTTGAAAGGAGTCAGTCAGTCAATTCAGTTGCTCAGTCGTGTTTGACTCTGCAACCCCATGGATTGCAGCATGCCACACTTCCCTGTCCATCCCCAACTCCCCGAGCTTACTCAAACTCATGCCCATTAAGCCCATGATGCCGTTCAATCATCTCATCCTCTGCTGTCCCCTTCTCCTCCCGCCCTCTATCTTTTCCCACATCAGGGTCTTTTTCCAGTGAGTCAGCCCTGCCCTCACCATGGCAGTCATTCCAGGGAGGTCCTGAGTCCCAGCTAAGGAATATGAGACTGTTACACTCAACGTTCTCCCCAAACCACAGACACACGCTCGTTTAATGAGGGCATCACCAACTTTAGCCAAGGCCAAGCACCTAAATTAAACTGACAGTGGAGGAAAGTCGCATGTTTGCTAGCTGTTTCATATGAACACTGGAAGAGCCAATGAGGAAAATTGAGCAATTTTTGAAATATCAAGCTTCTCTGCTCTGCAAAGAGTGGCTGCTTATTAGCATTGTATTGAGGAGGCCGAACTGGACTCCTACCTCTGCCACTTACAAGCTGTAGAGCCTGGGATAATAAATCAGCCTTCCCTACGGTTCCTCTCCTCGTAAAACAGCATTAGTAACAACGTCCTTCTCGGGCCTGATTCGAGGATAAGTGCCCTGTTTATTAAAATGGTGCATGCCATGTGGGTAGTGAGCCCTCGCCCGTCATCTCATCAGCTCACCTTCCAACTCAGCACAAGTCACCAACACCATCAGCAACAACGTGTAGTTTAATACGCTATGAACCAAAACGTTTGACACTTTAAAAAGTTTTTCACTGAATCACGAAGACTTTTATACAACCATATATAGTAAACTATACTAATAAACTAATGAAACATGAAATATAGTAAAATTACAATAAATGTATAACTTCAATTATAAATAAAATATGCAAACACTAAAATATTCTAAAATTTTAAACATATTAAAATTATAATAAAAGACTAAATATATTAATAAAAATATCAACTTCAGTGGCCAAAATTACAGGTGTGTACGTGTGTGTTGCGTCCAGCTCTTTGTGACCTGATGGACTTTGGCAAACCAGGCTCCTCTGTCCACGGGATTCTCCAGGCAAGAATACTGGAGTGGGTTGCCATTTCCTTCTACAGGGAATCTTCCTGATCTAGGGACTGACCTGCATCTCCTGCACTGCAGGCAGATTCTTGACCGCTGAGCCCTCAGGGAAGCCCAAAATTAGAGATAAGTCTCCTAAAGCCAGCAATGCTGTATGTTTCTTACACAAAGCATTAATATACAAACTCTAACGTATGTGACCTTCAACTCCTGATTCACAATTAAGTGCTCCTGGTCACAGAATATGCAACTTACTTAAATACATTTCTCCTGAGACCCTGAGCAACCCACTCCAGTGTTCTTGCCTGGAGAATCCCAGGGACAGGGGAGCCTGGTGGGCTGCCGTCTATGGGGTCTAACAGAGTCAGACACGACTGAAGCGACTTAGCAGTAGTCAATAAATACCACAATAAAATAGGAAGACAAACAAAAAGCTGAGGTAATACTTTATAATCCTAAAAATGTTTCAGAAAGATTAAGGGAAAAAACTATGCCCTAGCACATATTTTAGAAGCATAACTAGGATCCGGGTTGGATGGGTGCTTTTAAAAAAACACATACACACAAAGACACAGGAAACACACCATGATTTAAAAAGACACATGACTGCACGCTCTCATCAAGAGCCCCACTCGGCTTCCAGACACCCGCATCCTTCCACGCGCCCTCTTCCTTTCCCGCCACTTTCTCTCCACCTACATCTCAGAGTACGCTGGAAGCGTATTTCACACCAGGAAAGACAAGATGCTACCAAGTATTCCAGGGAACCCGCCACCGAGGCCAAAAAAGGAGGCGCTAAGATCTGGGAGGCTTTTCCTAACGGACTGACCCACTCACTGGAAACAAGAACAGTAAGACACCCTGGGGCCTCCCCGCCTGCCAATGAAGGGGACACCGCCTCGACCCCTGGTCTGGCAAGGGTCCACGTGCTGCAGAGCAGCCAAGCCCGGGCGCCACAGCTCCCGGAGCCTCTGTAGGCCGGGTCCGCCCCCAGCGTCGCAGCCGGGAAAGCTGGCCTGGGGACACGTGTGTGCTGATTTTCGCTCTCCAGGTGATTCTAACGTGCGGCCAGTCTGCCAGAGACTAGGCGCCACTGGCGGTCACAAGGACTCTGCAAGTTCTGTTTCAATCTACAAATTCGATCAAGTGAAGACGACATGCCTTTTGCTGGTGGAAGGCTGGTGTGAGAAGTGAGTTTTAGACCGTGAGCGCACATGCACGCCTGCCTCCTGGGAGCTACGGCATCACTGTGCTGACCACTATGGCTGCTTCCACTGGGTCCCGGACTGAGTCCGAAGGGCATCCTTCCCACCCCCTGCGGGTGGTCACCTGGCGTCTGCCTGAGTCTGCCAGCCCATGGCAAGTAGGTATGTACTTCACCCGCAGGGCCCCAGCGTCCCTGCTTAATCGTTCCCCTGTGAAGGATACAGGTATCAAAAAACAGCTATTAAAGCTCCCTCGGACTCCAACTCCTCTTTCCCTCCTGAGACTGTTTCCAGACCCTCCCCCTTCCGGTTGCCTTCCTGAGTGACAGTGCATCACTCCCCGCCTCCAGTCAGCGCCGAGAGAACCCGGGTGGCACCACTTCCGAGGCCGCAGAGACGGCGCCGCGTGGTTAAGAGAGCCTGTCCCCCACTCCCCACCCGGGCACAGTGACGACCACGCTGCCCGTGCGTCTGGCCACGTGACCTGTTCTGGGCAGCGGCATGTGCTGCACGTCACATCCAGAACATAAGGGCATGTGATTCTTCAGGGTTTCCCCCTCCCTGACTGCAGTGGCACCTATGCTGAGATGACGGGGATGAAAGGAACTGTCTTGATCCCTGAGTCACCGAAGGACAGATGCCCCGGAGAACTGTTCCCACTGGTAACAAACTGCACGGCCAAGAAATAAACCTTCACTTTTGTATAAATCAATGGGCTCCAGGGACTTTACTGCTACGTAGGGAACACCATTGGTCCCCAAAGTGTAGGCTTATGAGAAATGCAAATTCTATCAGACTCCATCTCAGACCTAGTGCATCAGAAACTGGGTGGGTCTTGGGGCCCAGAACTGCTTGTTAAAATCCCCCTCTCCCAGGGGGATTCAGAGGCACAATCAAGTTTTGAGAACCAGTAGCTAGATTACACCCACTCCAGTACTCTTGCCTGGAAAATTCCATGGACGGAGGAGCCTGATAGGCTGCAGTCCATGGGGTCACTAAGAGTCGGACACAACTGAGCAACTTCACTCTCACTTTTCACTTTCATGCATTGGAGAAGGCAATGGCAACCCACTCCAGTGTTCTTGCCTGGAGAATCCCAGGGACGGGGGAGCCTGGTGGGCTGCCGTCTAAGGGGTCGCGCAGAGTCGGACACGACTAAAGCGATTTAGCAGCAGCAGCAACAGCTAGATTACAATGCCACATCAAAGGGCATTTAACGTTGTCTCTGCAGCCACAGAGGACGGGTGGGCTTTAGACAGCCAGACAAAGCTGGAATGGTTTTCATGTAAGGTAACTGAACCCTGTCTGCCCCACACCACATTCATGTGCGTGATTTTTTTTTAAACCTAGATGAAAAGTCTGTGTTTACTCATTCAGCTTTATCTTGTAAACTCCCTCCCAGCTTCTTTCTCTACAGTCAAAAGTCACTGGTAGAAATGCTGGGTAAAATCTGATCTGAAATGGCAGCTGTCTTTCCAGAGAGAAATGAAATCCTGAGTCAGCTATAAATTCNCACTCAATTCTCCTTTTAGAAAAATCAATAAATGGTTTTTGATGCCTTTCAAAGAGATTTAATGAGTGGAAATCGGGTTTCGCCGTGTCATTATGGCAACTAAACACCCTAGGTTTTCTGGGACAGATCCAGTTTCAAATATCCTATCTTGTCCCCCAGCTGCATTTTCTTATTTTTGATTAGGGGGGTACACAACTAGCATAATAGGCAAGGAAGCATTTTTGAAAATCAAACTTTGGCCAGGCATTTAAAATTGGAGATGTGTATGTGTGTGTCTGTGTGTATGCATTGTAGGTACATGTAGATATATATTCATGTGCACATATGTATATGTATATGTGTACATGTTTATTTTTCTCATCTGTCTAAATCTATAGATATAGCTATAGATCCTTTTTTATGTGCGTATCAAGATACAAAAACAAATATTGTCCTTATCATGTTCCCATTATACAAGTGGGAAAATTTGAAGTTTACAACTTTCTTAAGGTCTACTACATTTGAGTAGTAGATTCCAATTTTGTAGTCTGGCTTTAAAGCCTGTAGTCATTATTCCCAATCTTCCTACATCCTGGCAGTTTATTTTTGAAATGTAAACTTTCTTTCTTTACCTCGTTTATTCCTTATGAGAACATGCCCCAGGCTCCTGGTCATCTGATTACAGATGCCTTGTAATGGGACAACTTGCCTCTTCCACAACCCTCTCTTTATTTTGCCCAGCCTCCTGCCCTTCCTAGTCCTTTCCTAACTCCTAAGAGACTTGCTCCTGTGAAATGTAAAATCAAACTTCAAACATCTGAACTGGCGCCTACCTGAGGAGCCATGATTGATTGCTACTCACTAATTATTTGGAAGGTTTGGGAGTGGGTACAGGAAGAGAGATGATCACAAAATAGTTAGAAAGAGATTTATTTCTCTTTTTGCTGCTCCCTTGTTATTTGCAAACGTCTGTTGGTTTCCTTTCAGCCTGTTTGTGATTAAGAATCCTGCTGAGATGATTCTTGGTGGTTTGAATAGCCAAACATTGTACCTGCATTTCTGCAGGTACTTTAGGGGTAGATCCATGGGAAGATCATCTGCAAGGCTCACCATAACCTTTTTCAAAAATCTGTAACAATATTACCTTAACAGTAAGGTAATGTTTTCCAATGAGAACATAATGATGAAATAGTATTTTGTTTTTCATTAATATGTGCCTTGACTATCCAGTTTTAGGATATGAAATATAACTGAATTGCAGTTTCTTTTAGACACATCCAGGGAAACCATCCTGGTTATATTGAATAGCCAAAAAAATAAACATAGAGTTAGGTAATTATTTATGTGACACACCCATCAGGTGCATCATTGGCACCTTTATATATGTAACAGAGGAAAGAGTTGAAATTAAATTGTTCTAAGAAAACCTACACAGATTCACAAGATTCAAAATTGTAAGAGTGACCCCTAGTGACTATGTAACTGCTTAAATCTTTACTAAAACTCAATACAATGTTAAACATGAACATCTGAAGAAAAAGAGAGCATAGCTTTTCATAAAAAAAAATTACTCATTTTAATTCAGTTATATTTAATATTTATGCTTTGAAAATATGATTTTATGGCAAAACATTGATTTATTCTAGATAAAATATATATCACTTTTCTATTAATCCTTCAGTTCAAATCAGTGAATTTGCCTTGTGAATACACTGCATGCACATTCCTAAGGAAATTCCTAAGGATGTAAAGAGAAAGGTCTCATTGTTTCTGTGGTGCTCACAGACTCACCAGGAAAGACACAAGCATACTGGGCCATTGCAGGGCAGTGGGGTGCTGTGGGCATACGTATAACAGCACAGCCTCTAAAAAATGGAACTATTGTACAATGGCTGGGTGGCTTTTCCTGGGGAACATAGATTGGAATAAGATTTCATCAGTGCGAAAAGAAAGAGCAGCTCTACCTAGGCACAGACACATAAGCAACATGAATCTGTATAAGAATCATGAGTATTTCAATGAGGCTGAAGCATATAGAGCTATAAAGATATGCAGAATGGTCTTGAGACACAGGTATGAGATAGCTCAGGAAAGGCCTTGTACATCATTCTTGGGCATTCTGCTGAAAGCAATTGGAAAAGACTTAAGCAAGGAAGTAATGTCAGTAAATTTGCATTTGGGATGAATCTGGCTTCAGAGCAGGGCATAGTTGAGGCTATCAAGACTCGTGCTCAGCTGCTTCGGTTGTGTCCAACATTTTGCGACCCTATGAACTGAAGCCCTCAAGGCTCCTCTGTCTATGGGATTCTCCAGGCAAGAATACTGGAGTGGGCTGCCACACCCTCCTTCAGGGCATATTACCAACTGAAGGCTCAAACTTGCATTTCTTGCATCTCCTACATTGGCAGACAGCTTCTGGGAAGCCTATACATTTTGGTTATTTAAACATATAAATATTCATTAACATATATTAACTATATGAACTGCAGTATGAAATTTAATTTTAGAATCAAATATTTTAGCTCTTCATTATATGGTAAATTTACGTGAACTAGAATGTAGTGGAAGAAACTGTTGTAACCCTAAATTGTCCAGATACCAGGTCAAAAATCCAAAACTGGAATTATAGTCTTTGAATTGATGATTGGATGTTTACCTTTCTGATATATGAAAACACCTACCTCACCTTCCTGCTCCCTGTCTTCTTCTGCTTGGGCTTGCATAACAGACCAACTCAGACTTGGTAGCTTAACCAACAGAAATTTATTTTCTCACCTTCCTAGAGACTGCATGTCCAAGATCAAGGTGTTGGCAGCTTTGATTTCTCCTGAGGCCTCTTCCTTTGGTTTGCAGATGACTACTTTAAAAAAATATATATATATATCCTCACATGGCCTGTTTTCTGTGCATGTGTACCCTTGGTATCTCTACCTATTCTTATAAGGCCACTAATCCTATCTGATTGAAGTCCCAACCTCTGCCCTCATTTAATGCCCCAATACAGTTACATTAGGAGTTAGGACTTTAATAAAGGAATTTTAAGGGAGCACAATTCAATCCATAACACTGACATGTTTCCTTGCTCAGGAAATTAAATAGCAAGAAAATGCTTCTTCGAAGCTCACATTATATGGAAAGGTCTTGAGCACAGTCAGAAATATGGTTTATGGTCATGGATAAAAAAAACATTTGTATTAGATATTATAGCAGAGGCTGTGGTGTGCTGACCAGAGGCCCACTTCAGATTAAGACATTAATTTTTCCAGCTGCTAGGAATGTTACCTGATGACCATTCAAAGTTGAGTTCCTCTCCAGAATTTTCCAAAGCCTAGATGCAATTGCCTTACCCAAAGTCTTATTCCTTGCTTGGTACTAGTTCCCATCCAAAGATTATTCAAATAGGCTTCTAAAGTGAAAAGTGAAAATGTTAGTCATTCAGTCAGATCCAACTCTTGCGACCCCGTGGACTGTAGCCTCCCAGGCTCCTCTGTGCATGGAATTCTCTAGGCAAGAAAACTGGAGTGAGCTGACATTCCCTTCTCCAGGGGATTTGCTGGGCCCAGGAATCGAATCTGGGTATCCTGCATTTAGGGCAGTTTCTTTATTGTCTGAGCCACAAGGGGAGCCTATAGGCTTCTAAGGACTTGTCCTAACATTCATCCTAGATAGGACAACTCTGAAGGGACATTCAAGGTCCAGATCTCCCCATGATGATGACTTAATACTTTAGTCATTGCAGCCCATCTTCTACCTCATGTCCAATCCTACTTTGGACCCTTCTATCCTAAAGCAAAGAAGAAAGATCATTCTGTTGCTCCTGACAAATCTGAAATTGGCTCACTTTTCTCAGGGAATCCAAGTAAATTTATTTCAAACATAGAAATTAATTTTTTTTTTACTTTATTTTACTTTACTCTATTGGCTTTGCCATACATCGACATGAATCCACCCAATAACCCATCCTATTTTAATGTTACTAAGTCTTAGAAATCAAGTTAATTGTTCACTCCATATTATGTTTTGGTCTTCCCAGGTGGCACTAGTGGCAAAGAACCTGCTTTCCATCGCAGGAGACTTAAGAGACACAGGTTTGATCCCTGGATCAGGAAGATCCCCTGGAGGTGGGCATGGCTATCCAGTCCAGTATTCTTGCCTGGAGAATCCCCATGGATAGGGGAGCCTGGTGGGCTACAGTCCAAGGAATTGAAAAGAGTCAGACATGACTGAAGCAACTTAGCATATTCTGTTTTTAATTTCAATTGAGTATTATCAAGTTATTAGCTTGGTATTCTATTCCACTGCACTATATTATATTAAACTGGTTCTCTAATACATTTATAACTGCAAGCAATATATCTGGCATACCAGGCATACTATAAAACAGGTAGTGATATAATGGTTTATTACATATTCTCTAGAAAGCAAATAAAAATCTTGCTATAACTTTGAGCAGTTATTACATATCCGTCAAAGCCTGGATCAAAAGCTTATTCCTGCATGATGTTTTTCATTGATTTATCATAGGTGAAAGAATCAATCCTCACCAAACATTCTCTGTTGCTCCTTTGTGATGTCTATTACTTCATACCATCTGTTGTAATTATTTGGTTTCTACCCACTATTGCAGTTCATTGGTTCCTTTTGCTGTATATTTTGTTTTAAAAGTGAGAAGTTGAAAGAGGAGAATTGTGTCCATTTCTCAATATAAGTCAAGAAAGTGTGCAAAAGTTAGGCGAGATTTGGCTGGAACCTTTTAAAACACAAATATTTGGATGGATCTTGGGATTTGGAGTTCTCTTTATGTGGATCAGAGAACAGCTTTTATTGTGGTATCCCCTACTGTGCCTAAGAACAGTTTCACTTCGTGTTACAGTTAACTTCTCTTGGCTTTATGCTTTTATACCTTCTTTCTATCTTGTATTTCAAATAATGGAATTTTAAGCCTCAGAACAGAAGGGTAGAGGTAGGCCTGAGCTCTTTCAAATAATTCAACCATATCCCTCATATTAACCTGTTCTCAGAGCTCATAAACCCTATCTCCCTTTACTGTGATCGTCTTATAGATCAACGACACCATGTAACTTTACAGCAGCCACTTTTGACTGCCTGATCCCACGTTCTTAAATCTAACATGTCATCAGTGCATAAAGTGGAAAGAAGTAGACCAAACAAACTTTACATCAAGAAGTACCAAACTCTGTCAATGTCCTCTGCATTGACTGACTCATGTTCTCATCCATTTCTGTATGCTATTCTTGAGATCTGATATTTCTTTCTCTTTCTCAGAACTGGATTAGCCATGGAATGTTGTTGGTGAAATGCTTAACTTTCTGCCAGACATAGTAAGAACTCACTCTCTGACTTTCTTTGCAGTTTGATATTTGAAACAATAAGCTATTTACAAAAAATATGAAAAATGGCCATTTATCAGTTAGCTTCTTGTCTTAATTTGGATTCCAAGAAACAGATACTGGGATAGAGATCTGCATACAGGACTGTTATTGAAGAGTATCCTTTTCCATACTGTCCTCAACTATGGGGAAATGGTATTTATGGTCCTGCATGAGAAAGACATTTGATGCATTATGCCGCCTGGGAAGAGGATATGATATTGATAAGAAAACTATGTTTGATGCAGGATGAAGGATGCTTGGGGCTGGTGCACGGGGATGATCCAGAGAGACGTTGTGGGGTGGGAGGTGGGAGGGGGATTCAGGATTGGGAGCTCATGTACATCTGTGGTGGATTCATGTCAATGTATGGCAAAGCCAATAGAGTATTGTAAAGTAAAATAAAGTAAAAAAATAAAAATTAAAAAAAAGAGAGATTTGGAATGTTGGGGTTGGTGAACATTTCGAAGCCCTAGGTGGGCAGTACACCCTGAGCGGACCCAGAAGCTCCCCCCATACTTTTCCCTGTGTGTCTCCTCCACTCCACTCTTCCTGAGTTGTATCCTTTATAATAAAGTCATTAAAAGCAGAAAAAAAAAGAAAACTGACTTTATCTGCAGCAAATCTCCAAGATTCTTAAAAGCTGGTGGCTATCAACTGACTGCAGTGCCAGTAGCTGAGGAATAAGTCCTTCTGTCTTAAAAAGTGGTCTGGACAGTGTACCACATGGCCCACTATATTTGGTAAGGGTCAAGATCCTGTCTGTAGAAGAAAATGTCTTAATACTTTATTATTTGGAAATACATCATAAGCAAATATTCAGTCTTATCACCTTTCTATGAGAATACAATAATATTAAAGTGTGATCTTGAAAGCACCCCACTATGAAGAACACATTGGCTACTTATTTTAAATGTTTCCCATCAAAAATACTGAATAAGAATCTTTGAGAATGGAATGCCGTATCTTCCGTTAATTAGCACCTTCCCCAAACCTGATGAAACAGGCTCTCCTAAATTCTACAGAAAACACTGTTATGTAAGGGGGAGTCTTCTCTAGACCTTAAGTCAAAGTCATGTTTACTCATATCTTTGTGTGAGTGTGTTGAATGTATAATTCACTGTGATAATGTAGCACATGGTAGCTAAAGAGCACATGATATTTTAAAGCTTATTTTAATGAAAAATTTGATATTTTGAAGATTCAGTGTATTTTTAGTATCTGCTGCTGTTGCTGCTGCTGCTGCTAAGTTGCTTCAGTCATGTCCGACTCTGTGCAACCCCATAGACGGCAGCCCACCAGGCTTCCCCGTCCCTGGAATTCTCCAGGCAAAAACACTGGAGTGGGTTGCCATTTCCTTCTCCAATGCATGAAAGTGAAAAGTGAAAGTGAAGTCGTTTTAGAATAGACTTTATTTGTATTGAAAAATCCTTAAAAACTGGAGTAAATCCGTTAGAGTATAAGGTGTTTAACAATTTAAGCATCCATAAGCAACCTCAGGTGGCTTCCCAGGTGGCTCACTGGTAAAGAATCTGCCTGCCAATACAGGAGATACAACATACACAGATTTAATCACTAATTAGGAAGATCCCTGGAGTAGGAAATGACACCCTACTCTAGTATTCTTGCCTGGAGAATCCCATGGACAGAGGAGCCTGATGTGTGGACATGACTTAGTGTTTAAACAACACAAGCAATATCAATCAGTGAAGTGAAGTGAAGTGAAGTTGCTCAGTCGTGTCCAACTCTTTGCAACCCCATGGACTGTAGCCCACCAGGCTCCTCCCTCCNTGGGGGGGGGCGCGGAGGAAAGACTGGGAACATTCGCAAGGACGCCTGCAGGTGGAGTGTGGACAAAAGGCAGAGTCCCCGCATCTTCAAAGCAAACCCTAAAACCCTGTGAAGCCAAACATCCCCTCCGGGAGGGGCGGTGGTCCCGAAGCAGAGGTTCCTGGGTTCCCTTCTCATCCCATCAGCTTCCTCCGAGCCTTCTCTTCATCTTACATTCTAGACACACTAACTATCACATGTGCAGGATAGTTTAGGGAAAAAAAATCCTGAATGTTCCACATTGTTTACAGAAATCTCCAGCGTGTAAGAAAGGAAGGCTCTGGACTACCGGATTATCATTATAGTCTGCTCTTCTTTTAACGTTTATTAACCCAGCTCGGGTGCCAAGAAGCCTTTGCTTAGAATCACCACATCGGGCTCTTAAAGAGCTACCGTTCATGCATTTATATAATTGCTTTATCAAGTACTGCTCCATAAGAACTACCCAGTATTTACCAGGAATGTTCTAAGATGCTATGCCCATTAAGGGTATCTAAGGTTGAGACAAATAAGCCCTGTGATACTAAAGCCATTTATATTTTCTAAGTAACCAGTTTTTATATGAGGAGATACTGAATCAAGTGTAGTCAAACCAAAGAAAACCACACCCATCTTTCTGCTATTTGTGATCACTGTGATCAGTGCTCAAGCGCGCGTTTATGTGAACGTGAATTCAGGTTCACAAGTGAATGGCAACAGGGTCAAACGCGACGGCTTCACGAGCACCTCGAACAGCATCAATGAGACTACAAAGTAATGCTTTTAACTAACTTGTAAATGCTATACAAATAAACTTTTCAAGGATCTGGTTTATACTCATCACAGTCCTTACGCACTTTGTACACAGGCTCCCCAAGAATAACTATGTGTTTCTTTTTAATGTAACTACGGCTTTATTGGCTAAATTAAAGCAAAAGATGGCTGCTTTAAAAGTACAGCGTATCTGAACTCAAAGTGGGGCGAGCCAGCATTAGGTGCCTCAGGATGTGAAACAAAAATACAGCACCTATGATGTATTCCTATCTAAAAAATTCATCCTGAGTCTAATCCAACTCCTAGGAACTACAGGATAGAAAGAAAGAAATTAAACAATGTCAAAAGGAAGCAACTACCTGAATCCAGAAATGCGGGGGTGCAAT
This sequence comes from Neotragus pygmaeus, assembly GCA_006410875.1. NCBI lineage: Eukaryota > Metazoa > Chordata > Mammalia > Artiodactyla > Bovidae > Neotragus > Neotragus pygmaeus. Next base: position 31,776 of record SJYV01031339.1, on the reverse strand, counting down.
CTACAAGACGAATAACCCCATTTTTCCAACAAGTCAACATCAAACACTAAAATCCAACAGAAGGAGGACTGACAGAGGTTAACAGAGATCTAAGCAACACAGCAACCAGATGCCAAGCTCTCGCTCGAGACCCGGGCCGGAGCAGACCGACTTTGCGACAACCAGACAAGAATGCCCTTAGCTGCTCTTACGACGTCTAGTAAAGGCATTAAAAAAAATCCTTACCAGTTCAGAGATGCGAACTGAACTATTTTAAAAGGGAAAAAATACACACACTGAGGTTTTTTTGGATATTTTGAGTTATAGGAGCTTCTCCTAGGCGGTTTAAAGATGAGGTCTCTCTTCTACCACCATATGCAGGAGAGAATCACAAAAGTCATACAAATGTTACTGATCATTTTCAAAACACCCATGTCCTTTCTCTCCTCCCTTTTCCTTTATCTGCTGCAGAGCTTGCCAGGAAATTCAAACACTTCTGTCAGTTTGGTTCATCATGGTTCTCAGTTTCTACGGCTACAAACACAAGTGCGGTAGATAACTCCCCGCTGGCCTTGGGGCCATCAGCAAAAATCACAGGAGATTGGAAGGACTTGGAAAGCCCATTTTATAGACTAAGAAACTGAGGCTCAGAGACCATTGAGTGATTTTCAAGGTTACTCTCCTAATTCCCAGCAGAACCAAGCAAGCACCCACGGCTTGGAACGTCTTCCTTCCACCAACGGGGAGGCTTTCAGGGACCACTTACCTTCCCGTGCTCCTTCCTCACGTGGGAAATGTAAACGTCTCTCTGCGTGAACAACCGGCCACACTCCCAACACGTCCAGCCGGGACTGGCCACTTTCTTGGGTTCCAGTGACTTTTTCACGGGTGATGGGGATTTCTTTTCCAACTTCTCTTTCCCGTTCAGGGAGCGGGTGTCCTCTTTGTTTTGGTTTGCGGAATTTTGGGTTGTAGGCTTAATGCTCAAAGGCAAGTTTATACCCAAGTTGGGAGGCCCTTCGATACTTTTCAACGTTCCATGCATAGACTAGGTTATAAAAAGAGAAGAAAGATCTTTCATAAGCCACACCACTAAAAGAGAGCACACACAGACGATCTTACTACATTACAGACATTTCAATACGATTTCATATTCACTCAGAGATAGTTCTTAATACGGCAAGAAGAAAACCACTTGATGAAAAATGAAGGAGTACTTACCTCTTACAGCTGCTGTTAACTAATTAATGTGTTTCTAGTTTGAAATAATTATTAAAGGCTCATTTCCTTGTGCCATTTAAAATTAGAAAAGAAAGACTTCGGTACTGAGGCCAAATCGTTCCTAGCGCGATGTCGTCCCCCAGCGTACCAGGGTGAGTCCTCTATACCCGAGGCCACTTCTGAGGCAGAGTGTTTTCCTTCCACGCCTACCCAGAAACGTTTAAACAGGAGGCTATACTGATAGGAGCTCAAGGCCCTTCGCTGGCCAACCAGAACACCTGAGGCCAGTGTGTTAACGGCAAACCTCCCCCCTCCCCGAACACCTTTCACATTTTTGAAACACTTCTCAACAGTGTGGGTTTCTGCTGGGGAGAGTTTTGGTAATTGTCATCTCACTCCCATCCCAATCCATCCCTTTTTACCGACAGTATGCAGCATCCAGACTTGTGAACGATCCACAGCAGCTGCTCAAAACGCCTGTCCAAACGCCCGTTTAAGATTATTAACACAGGGGCCTCAACAGCCTCAGCGTAAACTCCCAGGATTTCAGGTGCCTCTGGGGTGAAACTGGTGCAATGTGATCCTGAAGACCAGCTCCCTTAGGCTTTTGAGTTCTAGAAGCCCAGAGTCCACAAAAATAAAGGCAGCAAACAAGTCTGTGCCTCAGTGTACAGTTTATCTCTCCTCATCAGTAGCCTCTGAGCTCTCAAATCTTCCGGACAAGCCCACCTCTGTGCACTGGGTCCCAGAGACTCCACAGACCTCAGCACCCCAGTCCTTGGCGTCAGCAGAGGCCCCTGTGTTTAAATGGCCCTTTGCAAAACAGAAGCCAAGTTTTTATATTTTTAACCATTTAAAACCCAAAGAAAACCACTCCCGAATTGTCTGATAAAACTTATGAAATAATTTTCTAGGCAAATACATTTCCACTAGCTAAAAAGCTGAAGTGAGAGTAAAGTAACAAAGTATTCTAAAGCAGCTTTATTTTGCTTATAGAAACACCAAAAAGTGGCAAAGAGCTCTGCTGTGACCACACAGCAATGGAACGTGTGCAAAAATGAGAATTTCTGACTTGCTCGCTTTTACATTTTAAGTTAAAAATAAGATTGTTTATTAAAGATGCATGTCCTTTTTTAAATAAAGGAAATACAACTTAATTCTCCTGGAAATGATGATTCCTTAGCTCCTGTACCAATAAATAACCTGAATGCCTGTAACTTCAAAGTTTACTTTAAAGGCAGATGCTGGCATGGAGCACAGGGGTCCCACAGAGTGAGTAAATCCATTGTGGCAGAACAAAGAGATGATAGAAACTGGATTAAACTGGGCCAATGGAAATCTACCTCTAAATAAATATGTCTGTACAAAAACACTGTTTCTGGTCTCCTTTCTCTTAATTCCTTCCACATGAAAACCTGACCAGCACAGACATCAGACAATGTAAATAAATTCACAAGCTTAGATATACAAACGTAAAAACAGGGCGCCCCTAAAACTTTGTTCTGACCCATCCCTGAACACACAGAGGCAGGACAGTGCTTTAGAATGTATAGAACATACTTGAAATAACGTGAGCGAGCATCCCACTGCTTCTGTGCCATGGAGTCTAGTAAAGGTTGAAATGACTAAAAACCATTCTTTCTTTCTGGTGGGCACAGTTTTAATCTCGCTTCTTCAGTCTTTTATTTTCTGGAACCCTGTATTCCTCCAGATTCTCTAGTAACACAGCAAGACCCTAACCATGCCACTTGCAGACGTGACGATGAGTTCCAGAAAGCAGATAAAAGCCTCTTAAGAAGCACCTTTTCCTTCTCTTCTTTACACCCCACCCACCCCTCCTATCGAACATTTAAAATATTTGAGTCTAATTCCTAAGTCCCTATATTTTTATTTAAGCAGTCTGTAGTTTCTCCTGATCATTCGTTAAATATTTATTGTCAAGGTGATTTCGTAATTTTAGGAAAAACCTTTAAAACCTCTTAAGAGGATTTTACTGTACTTAAAGTGACAATGATGAAACCCTTCTCCCATGCACTTTTATCCTCCCTGGTAACACCACGCCGTCACTGCCTGGGCCTGGCTTCTGGCGAGTGGCCTCTCAGAGGCTTTGAGTCCATTTTAATAGGCAGTTACGCTCCATGAGCTCATATACATTCAACACAGGAACTTTCAAGGATTAACAGTACCTTCATTTAACCCGAAGTCAGAATAATTTAGAGATTTGATTTGCTCTTTCAACTGACCTTTTCTGTATAATACATTTAAGAGAAAAACTGAGAGCCTGAATTCATGGTAATACTGCGTCTGTTGTTTCTCTTTTTAAAAAGGACGTCACTTTAATCTCTGAGAGCTGATGGATATTATCTCCTAATGACACAGGAATAAAATTGCTTAACCTTCTCCCAATGGACAGCTAAGAGGCTGGCACTAAGCTCTGTCCTTAGCTTAAAAGGCTAGAGAGATCCAGGTGCCCCTTTGGGGAGAGAGTGGATCATCCAAACTGGACACTTATTCACTTCACGGACTGTGCACCCATCAGGCACCAATACTGTGCCGTATCCTGGACACTGTCAGTTTACATGGAAACTTGATTAAAAACAAAAAAGACCATGAGATTCAGGGCCGTTAATTATAACGCGAACAGAACTGCTTACCACATCAATATTTATATGAATTAACATAACTCATCAGAGTCCCTGTCTATTTCTAAATCCTACCTAACACCAAGTTCTCAAAAAAGTAAACTTCACAGCCATCATTTTCATAGAAGAGCGAAAATAAAAAAGCCTAAAACTGTATTATTCTTGTACGGTCAGGGCATGCATTTGTTACTTGGCTTTGACTTTTTGTGATGTGCAGGCCAGGACTTGGGAATAAAAAGCATCTCTCAGTCAAGAGCCCTCGATGGCAGCACGCTGTAGACTGCTCCCTAGCAACGAGCAGTGTCCATCCTGCTGTGGACTGCTCCCTAGCGACGAGCAGCATCCATCCTGCTGTGGACTGCTCCCTAGCAACGAGCAGCGTCCATCCTGCTGTGGACTTCTCCCTAGCAACGAGCAGCGTCCATCCCTTCCCTCAACAGCACCGCTCGCGCTTTCCTGTAATCTACGGCTCAGCCCTGACTTACGGCCGACGTCTGCATGTACAGCTCCCTCAGAGGACAGAGGAGAGACACGTACCTTGATGTGGTCCATCATGAGCGGCTTCTGTGCATACAAAAGGGAACAGTCTGGACACTTGAAGACAGACACCTTCTGGTTTTCGATGTGCTGGTCAAAGTGGCGATACAGCAGGGTTTGCAGGGTGAATACGGTGTCGCACATGGAGCACTTATATATTATTCTAAAACAGAAGAAAGAGGTGCAGGGCAATGTTCTCTCAGGCCAAAGGCACCACCACGTCACATCCAAGAACTCAGGAGGCGAATGCACACAAACGCGGTGAGGAGAACAAAGCGGCTTAGCTTTGAGACAAATCTTCCAGAGCAACTGGCATCGCCCAGCGCGGCTCCATCGTAACATCTCGGGTACAGAGACACTCTGGCACATCTTCACTTGTGAGCTACTTTAACAAGAGCAAAAACATCCTTTTGCTTTTTTTTCCAAACAGTTTTAAAGATCGGATGAGGAGATGGTGGTACCCTACCCTGAAAGGGAAACTGGCCGATGAACTGAGCAGGCCCAACATCTCGGGATGCCTGAACATGCCGTTACCCGTTGTGGGTTTTCGCTCATAGTTAGCAGCAGTTTTACATTTGAATCTCACTATTTCTTTGCCTTTCCTTAACACTGAAAGCCCTGCACTAGGAAACAATTATACATGAAAATACAGACCCATAAAAGAAAATCCACAAATCATACGTGGCTTCAATACTTGAATACCTACTGTCTCTACATGGTTTAAAATCATCACTGTCCACTACAAACCATTTCCCTACCTAGTATGTGACTGCTAAGCAGCCTCCTTATGTGAATTCAGTGGCTCTGAACCTTCTGGACAGTCCTGTCACCCATCGACACTTTCTGCTGGCTCCTGAGCGGGGCGTGGGGTGGGGTCGGGTGTTGTCTGGGAGAATGCAAGGACCCGGACTCCTCACTCCCAGCCTTCACCTCCAGGGGTTCACTGGGACACTCAGGGGGTCCCCATTTTCCAACACGGCCGTCCTGGCCCTGAGAGGAGGCCCTGGGGGCGCCGGTGTGTCCTCTGAAGAGCCAAGAGCACCTGCAGAGAACTCCAAAGAGCAGCGAGGGGAACGGCAGAGAGCCTGGCCCGAGTCAGGGGTGAGATGAGAAGGAACACCTGAGGCTTCCTCGCCATTTCTGCAGGAAAGCAGAAAGGAGGGGCACCCTCCCCAGGAACCACCTGTCTGTCCTCACAGGGTCTTCTATGAGAGCGCTTCTCACGGACCTTTGGACCACACTTTGTATTTCTCTGCCCCAAACTACAGACGTTTCCCCTCTTTTTCCATATGAGTTTTATAAATGTAACAGGCGTGAGCAGCATATGATTTTAAAGATCCTGATATGTCAGCTACCCTGGCATAAAGCACAAGCACCCCTGACTGGGAGAAGTGGGTATTTTTTAACATATCAGACGTGGTTTACAGAATTTTATTGTTCAGCTCAAAGGTGGTACATTAACGTCTACCAGAGACGAGCACTTCCCCACTGTCTGAAATAGCTAACAGCTGGAAAGAACCCAAACATCCAGTATAAGTAGATAAACAAGCAATAATGCGTGATTTTTTAAAAATTGTGATGCAGACATATACCAATGACACGGAATGATCTTCATGCAAATTTTAAGAAAACAGAGAAGAAGACAGGATGGAGGACAGGCTCACATTTTGAAAAACCAGCACAGAAAAGAAACAGCATGTTACTGTCACCAATACCCCTATTTATTTACTTATTTAACCTACTCCTGTAACTGTTTTGCCGGCCTGTACTTCCTGAGCTTTCTTAAATTAGCATCTAGCAATAAGAAAAAAAAAAAAAAGAACAGTCTCAAGAAAAGAACTAGGACTACATTCTTAGAAAAGAACTAAGATTTACTAGCTAGGCTAAAAGTTTCTCAGGACTCTTCCTCCAGTTTCAGAAATAACTGCTTCATGAAAAACAGCGCGGCTTGCTTTTATTTGTGCTACAGTCCTTCCCAGTTTGGCTTTGCTGCGTTGCCTTCTACTGGACTGCAAAGAAAGTAGAAAACGGGACATAATCTGTTCACCTTGGACATAATCTATTCTTCTGAGGAACAGGTTGCTGGAATGCGCCTCACAAACCGCTAACAAATATCCAGGGGAAACAGTGGCCTCACAGTGCAGGCATCTGGGTACTGCCAATCGGACCAGAGGATGGAGGTGAGCATCCCCAAAGGGACAGGTGTGCAGGGAGCGTCCCGGAAAGAGTGAGAAGAGTCCTGCCAGAGGACACGCCCTGCATCCAGCTGTGAGCGCACGGGATGGAGCGGGAAGGAGGGCCATCTTCAGGACAGAGGCCGGGGCCTTCCCTGGCTGTCCAGGGGTTCTGACTGCACGCTTCCAATGCAGGGGGCTCAGGTTCAATCCCTGGTCGGGGAACTAAGACCCCACAAGCTATACCGCGTGGCCAAAAAGTAGGGAAAAAAAGAACACGAGGCTGAAACCCCCTGCAGGATGTGAGCAGGAAAGACTGAGCATTGCTCCAGACGGAAGCGCACTGGGTAACTGGATGCACAGAGCGGTCCCAGACGAGACTCTGCACCAGGAAGAGAGGAAGGGGAACCAAAGATAATACCTCACAGCTGGAGAATTCTTCATGGGATCTATGAACTGGATGGTAAAATGTAAACCCATGCTGGGAGACTGCTGCTGCTGCTAAGTCGCTTCAGTCGTGTCCGACTCTGTGCGACCCTATAGATGGCAGCCCACCAGCCTCCCCCATCCCTGGGATTCTCCAGGCAAGAACACTGGAGTGGGTTGCCATTTCCTTCTCCAATGCATGAAAGTGAAAAGTGAAAGTGAAGTCACTCAGTCATGTCTGACTCTTCGCAGCCCCACGGACTGCAGCCCACCAGGCTCCTCCGTCCCTGGGAGTTTCCAGGCACGAGCACTGGCGTGGGGTGCTGTCGCCTTCATGCTGGGAGATTAGATGGTGGTAATAATGCTCGTGAGTGTCCTTCTTGGGAGAAGAGGCAGAACACACCCAAACATTTCCGCACTGAGGCCCCATTATTCCTAAGTGGGAGGAAGAGAGAGAGAGATACAGAGAGAAAAGACGAAAGGATGAACCAGATGCCGGGAATGCTAACAGCTGGGAGACATGGATGAAGGGGACACACGAGTTCTCCACAGTGCTCCTCCAACTTTTCTGTAGGAGATGATCACAAAATTTAAAAAACAGGTGCCAATATCAGAAAAGCCAAAATAAGGGTGCCACGACCCTCACAGACACAAAGCTGGACCGTGAGCACAGAGGACCAGCCAAGGACAACGCAGGGAGGAGCCCCGGGGAGACCTGCGGGCGGGAAGCAGCAAGGGCGCTCCAGACGGGAGCCGGCCCGCACAGGGGCGGCGTCTCCCCAGGCACGGCCAGGGCGCGCGACTGGCAGGGGAGGGGCTCTGAAAGCTGATCCCGCGAGTGTGACATGACCCCAAACGTGAGCCTGAGTGGATAGTGGGAGAAGTGGACTAGACAGCGCAGGGGGGCAAGGGGCCGGGAAGGAACTGCAGGGGAGCGGAGAGGAAAGCAGCAGGCGGGAAAGAAAGAAAGAGTAAGTCTAAACACCCACCCTCGGGTCAGGACAGAGCGCAACACCTGAATGCAAAAAAGCGCGTGAAGGATAAGGGATTCCACGCTCAAAACTGCGGCCCACTGCCTCCACGGCCACAGGGCTCCAGCCAGCTACACAGCACGACACGTGCCCATGCCTGTCCTGGGGGAGCCGCACCACGGCCCCCTCGCGGATGGCTCAGAGACCGGAGAATCTGCGTGCTGCCTCGTAAATCCCAGGTCGGCTCTTCAAACTTGTCTTCGTCTGAATCAAAGCCCTCCACTATGCCGTGATGACAGTGTGCGTGGCTTTAGGTCCTGGCAACCTGTTTCCAAGCTCTGTCTCTTACCCAGTTCTTTCCTCTGAAGTCTTCATTTCTCCACTTGCATGCAGTTAGAAGCGGCAAAGAGAAAGACAGTGTGGCCCAAAAAACTGCTGGTAGGCCGTCGAGGAAGATATTAAAAAAGTCACTGAATGTATCACGGTAAAATTTTAGCAGCGGACATTCACAATGATCTCAAGATTACCCAGAAAAGATGAAAGGGTGTTCCAAGTTCCCTTTGACAAGGCAGGGAAAAGTGCCCGACTACACGCGGGAAAACAGGAAACGAAGCCCGGGATGGTTCCTGCACATAATGGGCAATGCATAAATGTCTGAAATAAAAATCCTGTGTCACACATTTCAAGCTGAGGTGCAGGTCTTCACGGGTTCATTCTCAGACTGGCATACATTCTCTAAAGAAAACGAGGGGTGGGGATTTTTATACTGATCTTTAAAAATTAACATAAGCTATTTGCATAATGGTGGATTATCCACATAAAACCACCTGTTAACCTAATACCTCTGTGAGGTCTCACACGTGAGGTTCTACTCACTTAATGTGGGCTAACTTCACAGTGACTCAGCGGTAAAGAACCGACCGCCAAGGCAGGAGACCCAGGTTCGAACCCTGGGTTGGGAAGATCCTCTTGAAGAGGAAACGGCAACCGGCTCCAGTACTCTTGCCTGGAGAATCCCACGGTCAGAGGAGCCTGGCAGGCTACAGTCCATGGGGTCACACAGAGTCGGACACGACTTAGCAACTAAACAATGACAACAAATTGAACAGAACAGGGATCTAATGTTGAAAGAAAGCTTCCTGGTCAAACGTGGGCCAACCAGCTTCCGGGACGGCACAGGGAGGCAGGCTTGACGGGAGTCTGCGCAGGGAAAGGGGTGCCCTCGGCCCGGACCGCAGGGCCCCAGGAGCTGCAGGGCTGCCGGGGTGCGGGCCTGACTCACCGCCCGAGTCTCTGCTGCGAACTGAGCCCACTGGTCTCCGAGTTTGGCCGTTTTTCGCTTGTAAATTTGTTCTGTAGTTTAAAACTCAGTTGTTAGTGCCTATACGTGGGCGTGTACTTGTTAAAGGCTATGGTAGTGGAAAAAAACCTTTTTTTCTAAGAAAAATATTAGAATAACTTTTTCCCCATCAAAGACTGAATGTATGGAGTGGGGGGTGGAGGGAGACTATGCTAGTGACCGAAAGCCTCGTGACCACAACCGCGGCCTCATGACCCCCTGAAGGCTGCTTAACCAAAAATCACTAATGTCTGTCTTCACAGCCAAGACCTCAAGCTGTATGTGGATCCCCTAATTTGTAACGTGTTTCATTCTGAAGCCCTACAAAGGTCACAGCTGAAGGTCCCACTAGAATAAAACTCCATTTCTCACAGCTTTTTAGCGAACAGTGTCATTTCATCACACTTCCCCCAAACTAAACGCTACGTAAAAAACCAACCATATACAATATGGCACATACGCATATCTCCCCCATACTTCCTGATTACAGGTTCAGAAAACACAGCAACAGGTCTGAGGCAGCAGCTCTAGCCACACATAATTATTGAATCACGCACGGAAGACATTGCCGTCAGCCCGGCCATCAGACGCGGGGCCAGCTGAGCGAGGAGGCGGAGGAGCGGGGGCTGTGGCCCCCCACGCGACAGGCAGAGGGGGCCCATGCAGGCATTCTAAACACGTCACTCTGCTTCACCTCCAGCAAAACCTGGGGCGGGCGTGTGACCCTCACTTTGCCAGGGTCGGGGTGGGGCCAAGGCCACTCCGCTGGTGGGTGGCGGCAGGATTCTGACCCAGGGCCCCCACTCTCTCCTCTCTGCCAGGCTGCCGCCACGGCAGGCCACCAGCTATAACTAATCCACTGCGGGATTTAAGACTCCACGAGGAAAACCCTGACAGAAGTAAGATGGAAATTAAGGCAAAAAATGAAATTTACTTTTACTAATCCAAGACTTCTACTGGCTATCAAGTTAAGTTCAGGAACCAGGGTCTTCAGTTGACTTCATCTTCTAAATGGTACTGTGAAAAGTGTATCAGATGAAAAAAGAAACTATGAGAATTGAAAAGGTGACAGTTTTTTTTCCCGTCTTCCGAGAACCTAGGAAAAATCACCTTAAAAGAACAAAATCGGTCAATGTTCACATGTTTAGCAAAAACTGATGGCAAGAGCATAAACAGTCAGTGACATTTCTGGACAAAGACCTCACCCTGGACAGTACTGAAAGCTTTAGGAAGTTATAAGCTCTCCTTCACGAGCATCACAGTTTCACAGCGGCGAAATCCTTCAAGTCTTGAAATCTTATCCCACCAAACTACCACCTCCTCTAAATTCCTGAGGAAGGAGTGGAGAGAAGCTGAAAGGCAGCGTGACTTACTTTGGCTCTCCTATCTTGATGCCAGGATGCTGCGTGTAGGCATGAGAGTGGGTACTCGGGGCGGACTTAAACGCCATTGGACAGATAGGACATTTGTAGAAGACTTCACAGTGAGAGCCCTGGATGTGAGACTTCAGCGCGGCCACATCTGAGTACACAACGTTGCAATGCACACATCTGTCAGAAAACAAACACACGGGCGTCAGCACGAGGCCACCAGGCCTGAGTCACTTAACTGCAAAACTGGCTCACGTGAACATCTTGAAAACAGCCCTTCTAGGTTTTTTTTTTTTTTTAACATGTGGGGTTTCTTCCATTTAGAACAGATCGATTTATCTTCATATAGTTGAGAAGGAAGATTAGGAAAAAGAAAAATGAAACTCCAAGGGACTATTTTTTTGAGCATCTTTTATAAAGTGTCTAGGCACAAACATCCAGACTCCAGACTGTGGTGGGACTGATGGAGCGTGAGGCCATGTCAAGGCCAGGAGCATGGCAAGACCCTACGGCTTCCGGCTTTGAGAACATGACCACGGGCTAGATTCTGAGGGTCTCACCCATCCCCAAGACCCGCTGGAAGAATTCTTCGCTACCTGATACCAAATGCCAGCGACAGAGTGACCCAGAGGGATAGATGAGTGCCAGCTCACAGCCGGCGGCGTCCTATCCAGCCCGAGGTGGCGAACGTACCCAGGGCTACTGCAGAGAAGGCTAAGCAGCTAGTGCATCGGTCTCCTGGAAATTCCCTTAAGCACATCTGTTTAAGAAATGACGTGAATGATAAACTGCTAAAGGACAAGCCTCCTCCGATAAATGGCCTCTCTAGCTCACCTCTTCTTGAATTAATAATAATTTGATGGTGAGCCCACTCCTCACTCAAATCTAGTCCTACAGAAACAAACTTCACAAGAAGTACGGAGACACTTCCCCCAACCTCATCTTTCTCGTGGGGGGACTCCCGGTACCACTGAGAGTCCACCCATTTATCGCTTAGGCATCCTTATCAGCTCACCCCTGAAGATTACTCGAGAGTGGTCTCTCTGTTGACCCGCAAGGACAGACCTTTCCACACCTGGCAGCCGTGTCCTGGGCGCGAACGTGAGAGGCTGACCTGGCGGGGGGCTGCAGACGGGGCTGAAACTAAGGTGCTTCTGTCTTAGAAGCTCCCTCCCAATTCAGGGAGCGGCTGCCAAAGTCACACCAAGCGGCACACTCCGAATTACGCGTGTTCTATCAAGTGGGCCATGTTAAGTAAGCTTTGTGAGTATTTTATAAAAATGGCAATTAATGCCTTAGCATTCCAAGTGACTGAAGGCATCCTGTTCAGCAACATATATAATAAATAAATGTGTATATATTATATACACATATAAAGCAGTAAATACCTATAGGAGAATAAAGAAACCTCCTCTGTCTGATCTACCTGAACTACTATTCCAGGCAAAAAGCCACCCAACCACCCTGAAACGATCTTGAGTTAATATGAACTTGGGTTGCCTGGAACAGGTTGCGATCCTTTCTGGGCCAGTCTTTCACTTGTTAAATGAGAAGAGCTGGACTAGATAAGTTAGTCCTTCCCGACCCTAGAAGTTTGTAACTCCTATCAAAGAAGAAGATCATCTAAAACAAAAATAGTTGCTAACTATTAAAGAGAAGCACACGGTACATCATGAATCATAAACAGAATATTGTTCCCGGCAAGAGTACAAAGGTGATAGGTGGAGGGGCAAACACCCAGGACGGGCTAATTCTCTGAAGTCTCCTGGAGCAAGAGGAAGATTTAACCCCCAAGAAAATCAGCAGGAGGTTAGAGAATCAAAGGAAGTGGCTAAGGCTTGGTCCAAACAGCTTCACGGAAGCAGGGAAAGCCTGCGTGAACATGAGGAGAAAGTAAAAAAATTTTGGACGTAAGAGACAGTTGTAAAATATCTGCCTGCAAGTGGAAAAAAAGATTCATGGGCAACAGGGACCAATGAGGAATGTAAATAAGGTTAAAAAATAGAAGGAGAATTGGAAGGGTTCCTACAGCATTCTAATGCTACTAAAAATCTAGCCTACTAATAAATATTTACCATAGCTGAAGCCCTTTGTCTTCCAGATACCAATCAAGTTTCTCTTCATTTTTTAAATTTAAAACATAATAAAATGCGTACCGTATACAATCCTATAATCCCCTCTTCCAGATGCAGATTCAGTGGACCGAGAAGAGGGAAAATTCGGAGAAATACTATACTTGACTTTTACCAAATCGACCAGAAGCTAGAGGTGACCCCTGTAATATTGGGGAGATGGCAGTATGACCAGGAGGAGAGCACACGGAGACACAGACTCAGGCTGGGAGCTGCGCTGGAGACATTCCTCTGGCTAAAAATAATTTTTTAAAAAAAATGGGGAAACTAAAAAGCCAAAAAGGAGAAGAAGAAACCATCCAAGGTCAAGGGGCTGCTAAATCCCAGCCAAATAGAGACCGAGCTGTTACTTGAAACAACAGGAAAACAACTAAGGTCAGATTTTGTTCTATTACCTAAAGAGGTGTAAACATGAACGAGATTTCAGAGCACGCACACATAGTGTTTTTATAGCTCCGTAACCCTCAAGTGCAAGGAAAAAAAACCATACTAAATAGAAATTTTAGTAAAAATTCAAAGTGCCAAATTTAGGCAATACCGTGAACGACAGGGGAAAAAAAGAAAAGTAAGGGATGGGCTTTTCCAACTGTGTTAATTACTGTGAGCCTGCCGGCAGAGCTTTGTTTTAATTTAAGAAAGACACCAGGAATAGCTAGAATTATAGGAGTCTTACTTCTTTTATTCATTCCAATTTAAGTTTGCTTGCTTTATATTGGAAAAATCAACTCTAAATGTCTGAGGAAATTGGCATTCATTGAAGGAACGGCACTCTGTATACAGAGCGCAGAACTGCCTTCTATAGTAAACAAAGAATCCAGTAACAAGAGTTTCCAAATGCGGGGTAAGAACCAAAGTGTCACTGTGTGTGAATTCTGCGGCAGCAATGTGGAACGTCCCTCTTAAGCACTGAGGATGCTTCTGGATCACCCTCTCTTACTCTGGAACATACCAGTGGAGATGGAGGTAAATAAAAATCACGCCAATTTAGACAGGGCACAGAGGCGCAGAGAACACGTGCATTACCACACAGTGAGCAGCAGAACGGGCACAAAAAAGCTCTGGTTTTTAAATTTCCAAACCAAAGGCTATCTGTTAGGTGGTTCTCAAGGCATGAAACACCTGCACATCACGGGTTTGGAGGCATGAGATAAAAATGTGAAGTCACTCTTGTTATTAGAGAAATGGACAGAACCACCAAGAAATTAGTGGCACCATAAGCTAAACTTAACTGAAATAAAACTGCTAAATCAATACCAACTGGCCTTCATTTTGATGAAACATCAGAACTGTGTTCCAACTTTTTTTAAAAAATTGTGTATCGACAGTGTAACATTAACAATATCTGGTAACCTAAGTCTCAAAATAAGCCCACAATACAGTAACACCTCTATTAACAAAGACACTGTGTACCAATGACATGTTTTCTTGGTGGACCTCCATTTAATCAAAATATAGAAGGTACAGGAATATATCTTAGAAGGTCACAAAGCGGAGGGTCAAGTTCAAACGCATCATCACACATTATTAAGCTAACGTTTGGATTTGTCAGATGTTGTAAAAGACATCTGGAAATTTCAGGGGGCAGTGAGAGGATCACAGTGAAGATGAGCCCCAGGAACAGAGAAGGAGGAATAAAGGAAGCTGATCTGGGTGGAGGGCTCCTCCACAGTGAGCGATGGTAGGAAAGGATGTGTTGATACAATCCAGCCTTCAACACGACAAGAGAAATGTGAGGGACCATCTCACCCTTTTGTTTTGATGAGAGAAGTACTCAGAGGTGCAGAAATACACTGTATTCTTACAGGGATTAAAATGTAGGCAGCATGACAACGAGTCTGCTAGAAAGGGGGCAGAAAGTACAAAGGCTCCTAACACTCGATCAAAGCCAAGCTTTGCCACATGCCCACTTCTGCCTGGCAGGAAGGGCCCCTTTTACCCTGGGCTTGGTGTGGACCAGCGTCAACCTCAGATACCCCCCTACGAATAAGCGAGGCTCCCAGAGGATCTGTTGATCAAGGCTTCACGTGTTAGAAAATGAAAATACTGAGCAGGGACCACTCAGAACCCTGCACAAGCCTCGCGTGCCTGGAAAGGAAGGCGGTACTGACCGGAAGCCCACTCTCCGTGTGTAGTGCAGGCAGTTCTTGGTGACGTGGGTCTGGAAGTGCACGGACCGGCAGATGGCGCCGCACTCGGGGCAGGTGTAGGGAGACTTGTGCTGATGGATCCGCTGGTGGGAGGCGTAACTGCACTGGTTGGGGAGCAGCATCTGGCAGACTGTGCAAGTCTTCTAAACAAACCAGAGGGGGAGACAGGGTTGGTCCTGCGAAGCACTTTCTAACACGCAGAGAAGCTTGGTTAGACCTCAAAGCAAGTACACATCGGTCACTGCAGACACTGCAATAATTACTTATAAGCCCAAAGAAAAGGCAAACTTAAAAAACTTAAAATACCTTACCCCGCAGAACACAAACAGTATGTTCATAAAGTCAGGCTCACCCCCAAAGTGTGATGTAAAGAGAAGGGTAGCTTCCGGTAGAGTTCCAATTTTGTTACTTTTACCCCCCTCCTTTTTTTTTTTTTAGTGCGAAGAACAGGTATTCTTATAAAGTAAGTTAGCAAATCGAATGAGTAATTAGCGTACAAGTTTATGGACATCTATCTTGACAGTAGTCAGAGTTCCCAGAACTCATGACTTTCTTCAAAATGATAAAAGCTAATTAGTGGCTAATCCGGTTTTCTCTTTTGGCCACTTCTGTCATCAGCATCTGAGATGTCAAATTCAGGAATACAAAAGAGTGGCCACGGCAATCGGTGCTTCTTTTCTGCACATGGTCTGGTCTTTAAATGGATGAACTGGCCATTATACGATTTACGATTAAAACCAACAAATCACGTTCGGATACATAAATTCAGATATTAAATCGAAACTTCCAGAGCTTAAAATCTAATCACATATAAACCAAATCGGAGACCAAAATCCTCTTTGGGAAGGCCTCTACACCATTAACTAACATGGAAAAACTGAAACACATCACATGTTTTTCATCCCTTTACATATAAGCACTATACATGGCAGGTTTTTAAAACACAAAAAAACTTACAGTAAATATAAATGGAGGACTTGATATCATTCAAAGTTAAAAGGTGTTTGAATACTATTTGGACATTCATGCAACAAGTATCTACTATCTTCTAAAATGTATAATTTTTATTAAAGTCAGTTAAAGGAAACCTAAAAATATACTGTAGTTAAAAGTGAACCAATCTTTTATCCTGACAACAGAATTAAGACATCTTCAAAACAGACTTTGTATTCTTTTAGCATCTGAATCAAGCAAATTAAGGTTTCAGCTTCTAAGGAAAATCAGAAACTCACTTGAAAATTCTTTCTTGGTTCTCTCCTGAAAGGACTAAAGTACAAATTTGAGCCCATAAAATGTTTATTGCAGTCACAAAATAAGAACATTACAGGCAGCTTTGATGAAGTTAAGCATCACTTTAAAACAGCATTCCTTTTCTAATAATACATATTCCAAAGATTAAAACAAGCCACAACCAATGAAAACCAATCCACAGATGCATTAAGTATCAAATCCTGGTGACCTCTACTTTATCACAGGTAATCAACTGTTTCTTTGAACTAAAGGATTCTATTCACTTTACCACACAGTTATTCATCCCAGGCGTGAACTGCAATGTCTGCATTTTGACAGGCATCTCAGAATGTCTTGCACTTACTAGGAATAAAATCAGTGTTTTCTACACTCAAGTCAAAGCATTTTATTTTTGCCCTATGCATGGAGCCCATTCCACTGTGGTGAACTGGATCCTTTAAAT
Organism: Neotragus pygmaeus; assembly: GCA_006410875.1. NCBI lineage: Eukaryota > Metazoa > Chordata > Mammalia > Artiodactyla > Bovidae > Neotragus > Neotragus pygmaeus. Next base: position 15,145 of record SJYV01031339.1, on the reverse strand, counting down.
AGATGGACTTAGATACATCATCTCGTTTGATTCTCATAAAAATCTATGAAGTCAATGGCATGATCTCCACTTTACAGGTGAGGAAAGGAGGTGTGGTGGAGTTAAGAAACTTGCCACGGGCCCACAGCTCCCAGGTGGAGGAATCAGGATTTGAATCGCGCTCTGACCCATTCCAAGGCTGACGGGGGGGGGGGGGGCGGGGGGACAGCCGTGGTCACGATTACAGGCAACGCCCCCAGCCCACTCCATGGCGTGTCTTCCATCCATGTCTTCCATCCGCGGTTTTATTATAGGGAAAGACAGCAACAAAAATAAGAGAAATCTAAAAAGGAGACAGAGCATGTGTTCCCTTAAAGCCGAAACGAATTTTAACGTATCTCCCATCAAGATGTTACCAGGTACCCTTCATAGGACACACAAAATCCACGAGTTACATGCTTCCCTATCAGATCCTTGTATGCTCTTATAATATGTATAACTATATAAATAGTTATGCACGCACTGGTGGATTAGAGGGCTTTTGTACTAGTAAGGTGAACTAAAATAAGTATCAACATTATTCGAGAAGAGGCTTTATGAATTAAACTGCTCTTTATGACAAAAATCTCTGACTGCAGAGACTAGGGAAAATGTTTTAGAGTGGCGAGGTCACCTACACAGCCACATTTCGATAGGGACCAGTCTCACACGTCGGTCCCTGGGAGGGAGGAAGTGTTCCCTTCACACTGCACCTTGGCCCTGGGGCTCCACGAGAGCAGGTGGTGGTCTTTGCCCCCGCCGACCACTGACCAGCCATGGGAACCTGCCCTCGGCCCCTTCCACGACTGAGGCTCCTCACCAACTCCAGGCAGACAAGCAAGACCAGGAGCGGTGGACCGCCTGTCCGCATCACAACACTTCCCCATTCGGCGATCACTGCAGTGGAGGAATCCAGCTGCTGGGGAGCCCTCAGCCAGAGCGTGCACGCAGATGCCTCTGCATTCCCGCACACGCTCCGAGCGGACTCCCACGCTGCTCTGCTTACCGGCTCCCACTCCACCCACTCCGTGTGCAGAACCAACCAGCCGTCCAGACCTCTCCTGGACACGTGGGTGAGAGCCACAGTTTTCAACTCACATGACAGCGTCTGCCCACCCGTCCCCTTCGCTTTTCACAGAATTTATTCATTTATTTAGGTTTGGCTATGCTGGGTCTTTGCTGCTTGCTGCATGGGCGTCGCTCCCGCTGCAGGGTGCGGGCATCTCCCTGCGGCGGCCTCTCTTGTTGCTGCTCCCGGGCTCCAAGCTCAGGCTCAATCGACGCAGCGCACGGCCGCAGCTGCCCCGCGGCAGGTGGGAACCTCCCGGATCGGGCATCGAACCCCCGTCTCCTGCCCTGGCAGGCGGATTCTTGCCCACTGAGTTGCCAGGGAAGCTCCTCCCTCCAGTTTCATCCACTGCCCTTGTTTTGGGTAACAGGTTCCCTCTGCCTCCTGAAACGGTGGTGCTGGATCTCACAGCACAGAGGAAGCGGAGCCAACGCCACTTGCTTCTCTGGGCTGCTGGGGACTCTTGGCAATGACACTCTCTGGACTGGGTGATGCGTGCGAGCATCGGGCCAGGCCAGATCTCTTTGTGGTCTCTGATGATCTGACTGTCCTTGTTTTGTTGGTTTAAACCAAAGAAAAACGTCTCTCAAAACTCTCTCTTCTATACAAGTTGAGAACACTTACTAGGGGATAAAGCAGGTTAATGTAACAATGTTGGCCCCTGGAACAGAAAACAGCTAAAAAAATGCACTCACACAGTTTCAGGTGTCTTCTGACAGTTTTACTGATGTCATCTGGAACCTGGAAAATATTTGCGATACTCAGGTAATAGGAGGCTAATTTTCAGTCTGGGGCAGATTCGTTTGCTCAGAGAACTGCTACCTTTAGAAAGTGAAATGTTACTTTTCAGTAGTCAGGTAACAGGAGAAAGCGGAAATTAAAAGCTGAAAGCTCATCGCAATCATATGTGACGACTGCCCATATTGTACCCTCTGTGCCCAATCCTGGCACAGAAATCAATGGCTGGTGGGGGGACGGGGGGCACACAGGGGCCCTGGTGAGGATGCAGACAGCCTTAGGGCTTGGCATCCTCTTTGCATCATGAGGAATTGTTTGAGCAGATTATTAAAGATATTTAAAGTAAAATCTTTGAGTAAAAATATACTGAGCACAAAGCCAGCAAAACTATTTGAGGAAAATCATTCTCTGTGTTTCGATTCATATTTTAGGGGGAAAAAGGTAGCCTGGGAAATGTACAAGGGGAAGATGAGGAGGGCTAAGGAAATGTGAGTAGACATAGCCGCTACTTATGCATCCACTTCAAAGAGACCAAAACCTTGAGACAGCGTGAGACACAGGTCAAAACAGTGTCACCTTGATTTGGGAGAATGGTATTGAAACATGTATACTATCAGGTAAGAAACGAATTGCCAGTCTATGTTCAATACAGGGTACAGGAAGCTTGGGGCTGGTGCATGGGGATGATCCAGAGAGATGATATGGGGTGGGAGGTGGGTTCAGGATTGGGAACTCATGTACACCCGTGGCTGATTCATGTCAATGTATGGCAAAACCAACACAGTATTGTAAAGCAAAATAAAGTAAAAAAATAAAAATAAAAAATAAACAGTGTCACCTTAACAGCCAGTCGCTAAGTACACTGCTTCTGCCTCGTTAACAGCAGTTTCGCAGTCTTCCATCTACAATCACCAAACAACAATGATAAAAGTAACACCAGTCTGCTTTCTGGCTCTCCCTCTCACCCGATCTCACGGTAGGAGAACAGACAGAGCATTTCATCTCCGGCCCCACTGAGATGGAAGGAGCACGGAGCACACAGTGGAAACAACGGCGTCGGCCAACGGCGCTGGCTGCTGGGCGTGCCTTTGTCCTCAAATCATTCTGCGTTAAAAAGGCCTAGTAAGAGCTGACAGTGAAATGAGCCTATTTTCAGAGAGCAGTGTGGTCAGCTCACGCAACCTACTCAGATGGCAATCCCTCAAGAAGACAGATAAGTCAACAGGCAACGACCTTCAAATATAAACTGGGTCAGGACCAGCCTGACCAAAACTAAAACTGAACATTTAGGAGAGCAAGACCCAAAACCAAGCTAATAACGACACTTTGGATGGGTGAGGGGACTGAGGTGGGCTCCGTGGCTTCCTGAAGAAGCCGCTTGAGCCGATACGGCTCCAGACAAACTGGTCGGGGCTGCTGGAGATCATTTAACACACCTGGTACGTTGTGCTCACGACGCCCATAACCTCCCTGAACCTAAACTGAATCAGCAAGCCTGAAAAATAAGGACCACTGCAGGTAAGTCACCTTACTCTGCATCCTTGAAGCTACCATGGATACGTGGCAGGTAAGATCTAATTTTGCCTGTGTCCAGTCGAGTCCAACTCTTTGCAACCTCACGGACCATGGCCCACCAGCCTCCTCTGTCCATGGGATTTCCCAGGCAGGAATACTGGAGTGGGTTGCCATTGCTTCCTCCAGGGGGTCTTCCCGACCTGGGGCTTGACCCATCAGCTCCTGCGGCTCCTGCCCTGGCAGGCGGGGTTGACCCATCGGCTCCCGCGGTTCCTGCATTGCAGGCGGGGTTGACCCATCGGCTCCCGCGGCTCCTGCACTGGCAGGCGGGGTTGACCCATCGGCTCCCGCCGCTCCTGCACTGGCAGGCGGATACTTTTCACTACTGAGCCACTGGGGAAGCCCAGTGTGGATACGAAAGTGTTAGTCACTCAGTCGCATCCAACTCTCTGAGATGCCGTGGACTGTAGCCCGCCAGGCTCCTCTGTGCATGGGATTCTCCAGGCAAGAGTACTGGAGTGGGCTGCCATTCCCTTCTCCAGGGGATCTTCCAGACCCAGGGACTGAACCAGGGTCTCCTGCATTGCAGATTCTTTACCACTGAGCCACCACGGAGGCCGGCAGTGTGGATACACACCCCCGAGTCTATTCTCCTAAGACTCCTACGGTGCCTGCGACTGTGAAGTTCTGTGCTTCTGTGTCAGCATGAGCAATCAGAAGGAACAACCAGCAATGAAGAAGTCCTGCCTTGAGCCCTGAGCTGGCCACTAATTGGGCATATGTTTCCTCAGCTATAAAACTAAACGGAAAGGAGTGACTCCGCGGCTGACGCAGAGTCTGCAGGAAGGAAACCGTCTCACCAATCCAGAGGCCGTAAAACGCACTTCCGATCTGTGCTGGGCTAAATTTAATTGTGGTTTTACCAAGAGAAGCAATGACATTCCAGGACACTTAATTTTCAACGACTGAAACTACAGTTGTGGCCTCTTAGCTGCCTCAGGGAGCAGAGGGAAGCTTCTCCAGCCCCTCTCACCCCTCTTCTCCTGCTGCCCTGAGGCAGGGCCCATCCCTGGGTCGGGAAGATCCTGAGCAGGAAACGGCAGCCCGCTCCAGGACTCTTGCCTGGAGAACGCCATGGACAGAGGAGCCTGGCGGGCCACAGCCCATGGGGCCGCAGAGCTGGACAAAGCGGGGTGAGCAGGCACACACCCGCGCAGATTCCCCTGTGTTAAACGTGCCCGGTGCCCCTTCCTACTGCGCCGCATGGCTCAGGGCGCCTGGGAAGGGGGTGGCCCACCCAGACTCTCCATCTCACACCCCGGCCTGGGGGCTTGCCCTCCTCAGAAGGGCCAACCGATGCAGGCAGGGCCTGACATCCCGTGGGGTCATGGCTGGGATCCAGACTGGGGGCAGCGGGACACAGAGTGAAGAGGGCCTGGAGCTAAGCCACGGACGCCCACCCAGCTCTCGGCAGGGCCTGCCGGGGCTTCGTGGAGCACAAGGCGGGTTGGCTGCTCAGGGCCATCACTGCCGTGGAGACGCCGTTCACACAGCACGTGCAAGAGGAGGAGCGACGGGCAAGGCAGATTCCGTGAACGCCACCAAGCCTTTCTTTACCCCACGACACGGGCCAGACCTCCAGAGCCGGAGCGTGTAACGCGCAGGGTGAGAGGGCGCGTCACAGGGACAGCCCCAGCCCGTGTTAACAGAGAGATTCTTGACTGGGTTCCAACAAGCACCCACAAACACGCCCAAATGGCATCTGACAAAGCACAAAAAAGGCAACTCGACGGAGGAGGAGACAGCCTTTTGGACAAATGCGTGCTAAGCCGCTTCAGTTCAGTTCAGGTCAGTTGCTCAGTTGTGTCCGACCCTTTGCGACCCCATGAACCGCAGCGTGCCAGGTCTCCCTGTCCATCACCAACTCCAACTCCCGGAGTCCACCCAAACTCATGTCCATCGAACCATCTCATCCTCTGCCGTCCCCTTCTCCTCCTGCCTTCAATCTTTCCCAGCATCAGGGTCTTTTCAAATGAGTCAGCTCTTCGCATCAGGTGGCCAAAATACTGGAGTTTCAGCTTCAACATCAGTCCTTTCAATGAACACCCAGCACTGATCTCCTTTAGGATGAACTGGTTGGGTCTCCCCCGTGTGACCCTATGAACGCAGCCCACCAGGCACCCGGCTGCAGCATTCTTGCCTGGAGAATCCCATGGACAGGGGAGCCGGACGGGCTACATACAGTCCACGGGGTCGCAAGAGTCGGGCACAACTTAGTGACTAACCTCTGTCTGTGGGATTCTCCAGGCAGGAATACTGGAGTGGGCCGCCACGCCCTCCTCCAGGGGACCTTCCCGATCCTGGGGATGGAGCCCGCCTCCTCAGCCTCCTGCATCGGCAGGCGGGCTCTTTATTACTGGCATCATCTCACTGGAGAAAACGGACATGCACGGGGGAAAAGAAATCTCAGCCTAAGTCTCACAAATTAAGCAAAAGGAACCCAAAATGGATCACAGACTTAAACGTAAATCATATAAACACCTTTAGAAAAAAACAGAAGGTTTTCAAGATCTAGAGCAGAGAGTTCTTAGACGTGTCGCCAAAAGCACAAGTCATAAAAGAGAAAACTGATAAACGGGACTTTGTCAAAATTAAAAACATTTACTCGGTCAAAGATCTAACAAGATGAAGAATCAAGTCACAGACTGGGGGAAAAGACAGGCAACCACATACCAACAAAGGACCAGTGTCTAAAATATATCAAGAACTCTTAACATGCAACAGTAAAAACAAACAAAAAAACTAATTAGAAAATGGACAAAAGACAGGAAGAGACATTTCACCAAAAAGGATATGCAGATGGCAAATAAATGTAAAAAGATGCTCAACATTATTCGCTATGGAGAAAACCCAAATTAAAACCACAAGACATCACTACACACCTGTCAGGATGGTGAAAAGCCCAGGTTAACACTACACACCTGTAGGGATGGTGAAAATAAAAAGGATGCCGCCACCAAATGGTGGTGAGGGGGTAGAGAAAAGAGGTCATTCATGCACTGCTCTTGAGATTTAAAATTGTACAGCCACTGTGGAGAAGAATTTCTTAAGGACATAAATATGCAACTACCACACCGCCCAGCACACAAAGGAGTTTCGTCCCTGAGAGATGATAACTTATGTTCAGACAAAAGCCCGCAGACAAATGTTTGCGGCAGCTTTATTCGTAACAGCCCCAAACTGGGAACAATGCAGACGTCTTCAGTGACTGGATGGGGTAAGCACCTCGTGGCAGGAACATACGATAGAATAACACCCAGCAATAAGAAGTGATATATCCGGCCACTTGGATGAATCTCCAGGGAATTATGCTGAGTGAAAACAGCCAATCTCAAGGGCTACACATGGTAGGGCTCCTTTTTCATAACATTCCCCAAATGACAAAATTATAGAAATGGAGAAGAAATCAGTGGTTCCTAAGGGTTACGAATGAGGGAGGCAAGGGAGGAAGGTGCTGTGGCTCTAAAAAGCCGGTATGGAGACTTCCCTGGAAGTCCAGGGGTTAGGAATCTGCCTCCCAACGCGGGGACGCGCATCCATCCCTGGGCAGGGAACTAAGAGCCCCAAGGCCACAGGGCAACAAGAGCCAGGCGCAGGCTACCGAGCCCAAGCGCTCTACGAGAGGACTCCGCGCTGCCACAAACGCCCAGCGCGGCCAAACAAAAAACCCAGGAATCACGATACGTCAAAGGCAGCAGGAATGCTCCCCACGGTCACGGCAAGGTGCTACGTGTTGACAGCAGCCTGGACAGGACACCGCTGAACACTCTGCACGCCGCCGCCGGGGAGGACTGGGGGAAGGGCACGCAGGGTCCCTGCTTCTCACCTGAATCCACAGTCATCTCGAAAGGAAAAGCTTAAGCTAAAAACGAAGTGACTGGAGAAGACTCAAGCCACGAGCACAGGGCACGTTCAGCAGTTTCAACCATGCTGTTTAAAGTACCGCAGCCAGAGGTGGGCAGGAGAGAGCAAGAGGAGGAGGCAGGCAGGAAAGGAACACTCCCGCCGCCAGGGGCCCGGCAGCCCTCTCTCCAGGTCTGCTGAAAGCACGCCTAGAAAGGAGAGAGCTAGGGCCCTGAGGCCACGCCCTCTAACCTCCTGAATCCAGGCGAACCAGGGTCAGTGTAGGAGTCTGTCGTATGACTCAGCGGTCCCCGATATTTTTGGCACAGGGACCAGCTTCGTGGAGACAAGTGTTTCACCAGCCGGGGTCGGGGGTGGGGATGGTTTCAGGATGACTCGAGTGTATCATGTTTATTGTGCAGTTTCTTCATATTGCTCTTACATCAGCCCCACCTCAGATCATCAGGCATTAGATCCCAGAGGCTGGGGAGCATTGGGACACACGTCAATCTCTGAGGCTGCTGTGCAGCCCCAGGGAGGTGGCCTGGACCGCACCCCGCACCGGTCTGGCCCTCGGGGAGGGACGCGGCCTCCTCTGGCTCCGCTCACCCACGAGTTACCGAGAAACAGGGAGGCCAATGGAGAGACAGGAGGGAGTGTGGACAGAGGCGCTCGGAACGACTGGACTTGAGCTTCGCCTTTGGGTCTTCTTGCAAAATTCACAAGTTGGGCCGAGTGCTGTGAGGGCCCTTCTCCCGGGGGCCAACAGTTTATCCAGGTGGGCTTCTGGCCTCACTCAAATTTAACTTTGCCAGCTATAAGCCGCGGCCAGTGGTCATGGAATAGCAGACTGAGAAGATGAAACGGGAACTTTTCTCCTTTCTCCCTCGTCCTTGCTGTCTTTAGCCCTGCCTGCCACAGCCCGGCCGTGGGCGGGGACGCGGGAGCTGCCGCCGCACTGAGGCTGGTTTAGCAGGAGCCGCAGGGCTGCCTCGGGCTTCGGGGGGACTTCGGAGGTGGGGCACTGATGGACCTCACAAAGGGGAGCAGCTCCCCCAGGCTAGCAAGGCTACTTAAGAGATCAGGCTGCCCCTGGGTGTGCAGACCCCGGGCCCTTGGCAGAGGGGCTGCCAAGCAGCCCCGCCCGCCCCCACCCTGAGGGTTGATTTCCCCCAACCCCAGGCTGGCTCCTGAGCCTACGTGGCTACACAGAGACCAAAAATGAGCGGAAAACAGGGAAGGAGAATCCCGACCTTCTGCCAGCGGCCTCCTCCCGCTTCAGAAGGGAGCGGACCGCCCTGAGCCAGCCCCCCCAGGCGACAGTCCCTCGCACCGAAGCCAGGACGTACTCCGCCATCCACAACACGCGGAGTGTGTTTTTTTAAACTGCATCCTCTTAAGATGCAGAGAGAAGACTGCCTCTTTGATGAAATATGGTAACAAGAGAAGAGGGACCCAGATGTGACCTAGGCCCTCTCTCCAGGACGCGCTGGGGGTCCTGCCCCCCATCACTCCTTCCTGAACCAGCGTCACTCTGACGGAGTGCATCACTGTCAGAGACAACCAAACACACAACGTCCAGCATCCTCGCTGAGAGAATGTTCTCGAAACTCTTTATCACCTCCACTTCCACTCAACTGAACATCCAGAGGGAAAAAAACTTACTGAAGCATGCTTCATCTCTTGTTCCCCAAACTCAAATCCTATTAATACAAAGAACTTAGCTCGGTCGTTGACCTCAGTGACCTGATCGTGGTTGACAGAACCAAAAATCTGAACCACAGCATGAACCTCGTCAAGGAGACAGTGGAGACAAACAGAGGAAAAGGTCAGTTTTCCACCGGGGCTTCAAAAACAAGACGATGTCAGCTCAAACTGGGGCTGCTCCCGAATGTACAGGTTTCCGGTTTGGACAGTGAATCCGTTGCTCTCTCTAGCTTGAGTGAGTTTCATACAACAGCCCCAGTGACTTCCAGATGACAGCTATCAGATATTTATAGTGAAACACATTTAACGACTGCCCAGAAGCTGCCTTGTGGACAGAGCCAAAATGACAGAGGTAAAATCGCTAGCCGATGTCTACTGTGAAACGCATCTCACCAACACCAACCTACACGTCACCACAAAAACACAAAGCAAAAATGCCACAAACAAACGCAGAGATATTCTATTTAAACAGAGATGCGTTTTCCATTTGTAGCTTCAATTCACTGCGCTGGAGAACATTACTGAACATACTAGACCAACATTAAGCAGAAATGCCTTAAAAGTGGGTACCGGCTGGGTGTGTTTAACTATAGAAGACAGTAACTATAAACGACGACAGGAACTTTTTAAATCCCCAGATGGTCGCTAGTAACAGAGTCAGTGGAGATCAGCCTGACTTCAACACTTAACATGACGTCACGACACTATCACTTGTCAGAGCTGAGACTTCCGACGTAAACGCCAGGGACCCAACCATTAGGACTGCCTCTGCCTGCCCTAAATCTAAGATGCCACAGTGCAGCTAGGACACGGAGTTTCTGTCTGAAAGAATCCTTCTCCCCGCAACCTGACTTGTATGTAAGATTTACATTTGAACACTGCTCCATGAAAACAATCCTCTCTCTCACCGTGCGTGTGTACATGTATACAAGTACACTCACAGCCAGGCCCCCATCTAGCTGAGCTTCCACCCCTGAAATCAGCGCCATCAGATAGAGAGCTCAAGGCTACTACAGATTCATCACCGAAACACCGAAATGTAAATGATACTCTACTTGTCCGCTCGTATCTGCAGCCTGCTGGAAATGGGTGGCCAGCGACGTCTCGTCCTGGAAGACTTCGTTGCACTCCAAACACTTGAGGCTGTGCCTGCAGAGCTTGGAGGGGTCTTCATCCAGCGGCATGGCAGGGGTGATGGGCGTGCTGGCAGGGGCCGATATGACCGTCCCGGTGAGGCCGGGCTGGATTTTGGTGACCGTGTGAGCGCCGGCGCCCGCGGAGCTGGGGAGGCTGGACGATGAGGGGGGCGTACTGCTTGGCGGGGACACGATCATCTGGTCCGCCGGCACGGGCTTCAGAATCAGGTGCGAGCACTGCATCACCACGCCCTTCTCCTTGTGCCCGCGGGCGTGCGACAGCAGGCTGCACTTGTTGTGGAACACCAGGTTCTTGGCGCAGTGGTTGCAGGTCACTTCGATGCGCACGCTGCGCCGGTCGTAGTGCTGGCTCAGGCTCTTCTCCAGCGCGAAGGAGTCCCCGCACTCCAAGCACTTGTAGCCGCGGGTGGGCAGGGTGATGCCCGCGCTGGCCGGCGGGCTGAGGTTGGGGACGTACACCGGGACGGGGTTGACACTGCTCAGCACCTTGTTGAACGCCTCCACCACGGAGCTCTGCAGGGAGGACACGACCTGCACCCGCGACACCTTCTTGGGCGGCTGCGCGGCCGCGGCGCTGATGATCGCCTGCTTGATCTGCTGCTGCGGCTTGGCGAGCACGTGGCGGAGCTCGGAGGCGGCCTGGGCGCCCTGAGGCAGGAGGTTAAGGTTGGCGAGGTGCACGGTCTTTGGCACGAGTTTTGCGCTGGCCAGGCTGGAGGCCGGCACCACCACGGTCTGCTGCTGGATGGCGCTGGCGGCCTTGATGATGGCGCTGCTGGCGCTCTGCACAGAGGCGGCGGAGATGACCGTGGCCTTGACCGTCGTGTTATTGGCCAGCTTCAGGTTGATGACTTGGGAGCCGGCCGTCTTCACAGCCGACACCGGGAGGAAGGCGGTCGCCACGGGCTTGATGGTGACCTGCTTGGGGGTCAGCTCAGCAGGCGCCACGGCGCTGGCGACCACCGCGGACGGCAGGGGCGCCCGGGGCGGGGAGGCGAGCACGGCGGCCGGGGCGGGGGACGACAGGAGCGAGGTCACCGAGGCCACCACGGGCGCCGCCTGCTCGGAGGGCTTCCTGCCCGCCTCGAGGTCCACCTCGGGCAGCACGCGCGTCACGGTCCTCTTGATCTCCCCAGAAGACGTCTTGATGGTCTTGATGCGGACTTTGGGGATTGCTGGTGTCGACCCCGCGGGGGAGGCTGGCGACCCCTTGCTACTGTTTTCGCTGGAAACGCTCCGGGGACTGTCTGGCTGCTTAAGGGACGCTTTCTTCGTTCCGTCGATGAGGCTCTGAGGCTCGGGAGACTTCTCGGTGGCTCGAGGACTGTCGTTGACGTCCTTTGGTAACGGAGAGGACTCGCGGGAGTTGGTCGCCGGCTCTTTAGAGGAGTCGGAGGCAGCCTTTTTCGCACTGAGCGCCGCGATCGCGGCAATGCAGGACGAGAGCTTGGAGGACGGCTTGGCCCGCAACGGCGGGCCAGCGTCGTTCTTCTCGGAGCCCAGCTTCCCCTCGTGCACCCTGTTCTCCAGCACCTTTTCAGAGCTCTCCTGCAGCTTGTCCTCCATCTTTCTGACTTTAAAAGGTTCGTAAACGCCCAGGTTTAGAGAGTTTGTCTCCGTCTCCCTCTTGACGACTTTGCTTTTCTCCAGGCCGCCGGGCACCGGGACGCCAGCCTTGCTCACGCCGTCTCCCCCGAGCGCCTTCAGCTTTTCGTAGTCCTGCTGGGGGCCCGAGCCCGCCAGCACGTTCGCTCTGAAGCCCGTGCGTGGGTCCTCCTTGTCCGGGGGGTCGTCCACCTCTATCTTCTCGTCGTCGTCGAACTCCTCCGCGCTGGAGATGGGGCTGAACTGGCTGAAGGCCGAGTCCTTCAAGGTCGCCTCTGAGGTAGGCACGTCTCCCTTCAGGGCCTTCGACCCTTCCTTGCTGTACGTGTCGAGAGCGGAGGCCGTCAGGAAGCCGTTGTGCAGGCCGTTGCCGGGGGGGTTGTGGCCGTCCTTCTCGGCGCCGTCCGAGGAGTCGATACTGCGGACGTTCTTCACGATGACGCTGACGCCCACGTCCGAGGAGGACGGCGCGTGGGCATCGTCGTCCGCCGGGGCGCCCTGCTTGCTGGGGCCCTCCTGCTCGTCGTGCGCAGACTCGATGGCTGCTTTGGGGTCGACCATGTCGGGGATGTCAAACGCTGCCAGCAGGTCGTCAAAGTCGGGGGTCTTCATATCCCCCATGGTCATGAACTGGATCAGATGTTCTGTGAAACGAACAGAAAAACAATTCCGTCAGCAACGCCCCGCTCAGACAAACGTCCCTGTAGGATTCACACCCACGCAGCGATGACCACCAGCGAAACGGCAAGTCGCGATGTGCCCTTATTATAAAGCCGGGACGCTGAGCCGAAGTGGACGGAGCAGCCCGAGAACAGATGTAAACTGATCTTTACAACTTTGAAGCAATTCCTCCAAAACGCTGTGCCGCACCGCCAGTGTGGAGCCTCTCTAAGAAGCAGATCAAAGCTATTAAAACACAAAGCACAGGTTCCAGGCTAACAACCAGAAAATACTGTTCATCGTCAGATTCGTCTCCTTGTCTTCACAAAAAGCTACTTGCAAATGTGTTTTGACCTTGACAGCATTTCATTCTACAGGCAAAATTATCCCTAATATAGTCACTGTCAGATCTGGGGTATCACATTAAAAGAAATACAGGCCAAAAAAACCAATTACAGATTTCAATTCATCCACAGAAGTGAGCATCCCAAGCCAGCATAGGCCTTCTACTGTTAATCAAGTTCCATCTGAGATTTTTTAAAATCCCCAAAGAGCTCATTCTATCAGTTTTTATTTAATCCGAATTCTCCCCATGATGGTAGGGGAAAAAGAATACTCTCCTACCGGCAAAGTATAGCGTCTCTTCCACCTCACTCCCGAGTCTGGCGGTTTTGCTGGTTAAGGGAACACACATCTGTCTCCTAATCACCACTCAGTGAACACAGTCATGCAAGCGGCTGTGGCAGCTGAGAAAGGTCCTCCATGGAATCAATTCCCAGCATGCGGCAACATGGACCCAAGGGCGGGACAGAGCCCAGGAGAGGGGGCCCTCTCTTCGGCACCCAGGCTAGGTCAGCGTGGACAATAGGCCGTAAAGAAGTGCTTCCATTAATCCCACAGAGCCCTGGACGATGCGGCTTCAGGGAAGGTGCAGGGTTTCAGGGACGTGAACAGTCACAGCCTCAACTAAAGAGGCGCGTGTGTGCTCAGCCATGTCCAACTCCCTAGAGCCCCATGCACTGGGGCCCGCCAGGCTCCTCTGTCCGTGGGACTTCCCAGGCAAGAATACTGGGGTGGGGTGCTATGCCCTCCTCCAGGGGATCTTCCCGACCCAGGGATCGAACCCAAATCTCTTCTATCTCGTGCATTAGCAGGCGGGTTCTTTACCACTAGCGCCACGTGGGAAGCCCCCAACTAGAGAAGAAGGATATTTAAATACACAAACTGCTTGGGGTCTTGACAAGGAGCCCTTATACTATGGGGGGGGGGTTCTTCCTCCTCCCTGAACCCCCGGAGCACCCCATCTATTTTCCATACGGACTACACCGTGTGGGTACTGGTCTCTTCTTACCTACTGGCCTGCCAGCTGCCTTGAGACGGGCAACGTCTTGCTCACCTTCGCACCATAAACACCAGATAACCAAGCGGACCCAGCTCAGAACACAGGAGGTACAGCAGGAGAGGGCCTCGCCCCCAGCGCTGCGGCCCTCGGGCAGGGAGGGCGTCTCCCTGAGGCGGCTCCTTCCGTGGGTGCCACGGGGCAGAGGTCAGCCAGCAGGAAGGCGGGGCCAGGCAACTGCGTTAAGATTCTTCTGATGTGGCCCATCTTTTAAGGTTTTTCTAACTTCATGACAATATCGTCTCTGTTTTACTTTTTGGCCAGGAGGCATGCGGGATCTTAGCACCTCGACCAGGGATCGAACCTGTATCCCCTGCACTGCAAGGCTAGGACTTAACCGCTGGACACCAGAGAAGACCTTCAGGCAGCTTTCAACACAGACTATGCCTCAGCCATTTGTAGACACCTAGACTCTGATGCTGGGAGGGATCGGGGGCAGGAGGAGAAGGGGACAACAGAGGAGGAGATGGTTGGATGGCATCACCGACCTGATGGATGTGAGTTTGAGCGAACTCTGGGAGTTGGTGATGGACAGGGAGGACTGGTGTGCTACAATTCATGGGGTCGCAAAGAGTTGGACACGACTGAGTGACTGAACTGAACTGAACTGAACTGAGACTCTCCTGGTGGAGAAGGAAAAGGCACCCCACTCCAGTGTTCTTGCCTGGAGAATCCCAGGGACGGGGGAGCCTGGTGGGCTGCTGTCTATGGGGTCGCACAGAGTTGGACACGACTGAAGTGACTTAGCAGCAGCAGCAGACTCTCCTGGGGCTTCCTAGGTGGAGCTGGTGGTAAAGAATCCACCTGCCGATGCAGGAGATGCAAGAGACGCAGGCTCGATCTCTGGGATCAGGAAGATCCCCTGGAGGAGGGCATGGCAACGCACTCCAGTGTTCATGTCTGGAGAATCCCATGGACAGAGGAGCCTGGTGGGCTACCATCCATAGGGTCGCAGAGTCGGACATGACTGAAGCGACTTAACACAGCAAAACAGAGAGGAGCCCATGACTGAGAACAGATGAAAGATCTTAAAGAAAAGAAAAAGAAAAAGAATGGCTGTTTCCTTGTCAATATTTATTACGTCGTTCCTCTTTGATATTTGCTTTATATCAGTGAGACCCTGTCTTACATTTTTTATTGAAGTATTTAATGATTTTTTTCTTGTATAATCTGTAAAAAAAAAAATCATGCATTCCTAATAAAAAATAACTATACAAGGATCACAGCAGAATCTCTACTCAGGCAACAATACACATACCCGTGAAAATTCACATTAACCATAAATCCATCATCAGGTGCTAAGACACCCTCAGCAATATTCACTCACTCTGGGACCTATCCGAACACTTCACAAAGAATTTTGCTGGGAAAAAA
>SJYV01031338.1:219487-236081 GCA_006410875.1 Neotragus pygmaeus | reverse complement strand
AGTGTGTATGCAAGTATGTGTGTCTGTGCTCTTAGATAAGACTGCATGTGTCTATGCATATTCAAGTATATGTATATTTCTGTATATGTTATGTTGTTTGTGTTTCTTGGATTGACTGTGTCTGTGTATGGTATGACTGAGTGCTTCATATCAGCCCCAAGAAGTCTAGCTGCCATGTTGATGTATCAGAATGAAGGACTAGAAGCTTACTTTTAACTCTGAGTCAAGATTGGACACATTAAATGGATTTGTGCATTGCAAAGAACCAGCAAAGAACATTTCCTCTGATAAATGTGCTAAGTTCACAGCTCAGTATATTTTCATAGACTGAACACATCCATGTAATCAATAGTTAAACTGAGAAACAGAACATTACCTAAAAGCCTTCCTCTTCTTCCCTACCAGCCAGTGATCCCTACCTCAAAGGCATACATTATCCTAGCATCTAACAGAATAGATTGGCTTTGCCTATTTTGTACCTTACATAAATGAAATCATATGATATTTACTTCTGTGTCTGGTTTCTTTCTGCAATATTATATTTGTGAGAGGCATCTATATTTTCATGTGGTGTTAGTTTGCTCATTACTATTGCTATACAGAATTTCATTATATAAATAAAATATAATTTACTCGTCCATTATAGTGTCGTGGGCATGTTGGCTGTTACCAGTTTAAATCTATGAAGATTATAGCAAATGATTTTTGCTGAATTCTCATTTGTTTTTAAACACAGTTTATAGGGGATGGAAAGTGATAATGATGAAAATAGAGACACAGGGAGAATTAGTGACTTCACTTGGGTACTGAGTGAGTAACAGTGACTCAATTAGGTTACTGATGTTTGTTTCCTAATTTGAGGGCCAGAGTATACTCTTCTTTCTACACTGCTGAAGAAAATGAACTCATATTTCTCTTCTGAAGAAAGTGATACCTTAACAAAGTCAGTCCCAGTGACTTTTAAACTTTACCTTCCAAAGTCCAATGTGTAGAGATCCTTGAACACTTGTTGAAAGGAATCAGGTAAGGCAGAGATTCTAGGCTAGTCAGTTTTTATGTTCTCAGTCACTCAGTCTAGGTCTTGCCTCTTTACTTTTCCAGACACATTCAAAGTCCCTTTGTTCTCTTTCTTCCTTGCCAGAAGTTATTCATTTGCCTGTTTCCCAGAGTAACGTGGGCCATGGAGTCAGGCCATCTCCTCTGGGCTCTGCTGTTCATGCAACCTCTGTGGCCCCAACTGACTGATGGGACTACTAGAGTCTACTACTTGGGGATCCAGGATGTGCGGTGGAACTATGCTCCTAAGGGAAGGAATATCATCACGAACCAACCTCTGGAAAGTGACATGTAGGTTTAATCTCTTGTGGAATTAGAGATGGAGTTAAGGAGGGGCACCCTTGAGGTCAGTAGGTAGTTCTTGAGGACCTTTTCTCAAGGTGTGGTTGCAGTCAGCTCCAGATCTCTCTGGGCCATAACCCCAGTGGTGCATTTCCTGAGAAACAACTAATTGACTCAGGAGCCAGCATCTCATATGGAATCTGCTTTTCCAGACTGAGATCCCTCAGCATTTTTAGGGTCTTAAAGGTCATTCCATATTGCCTTGATTCTAAGGTGATATTCACAATGCTGTTATAATAATAGGTGTTTAGCTTTTAAACAGGAAAGAAACATGAAATATATACAGTGTTTATAAGATGTGTGTGGTGAATGTATGCTGCATATAGTTCAATGGAACTATACTGATTTAAGATATGTGAAAATGTGAAAAAATAAATCAGCCTTAGAATAAAGGAAAGAACAGTAATAGGTATCACTTATATAACATTTTGTGAAAGGCACCATATTAGAAATTTATATACTTTGTCTCACCTAATTCTTATAGAAACTAGAAGGTAAATATGAATATTCTCATCTTATAGATGAGAAAACTGAGGTTCAGGGAGATCAAATGACTTCCCCAAGTACAACAGTAAATGGAAAATTTAAGATTTGAACCTGGGTAATGTGGATACAAATTTGGTACTCCTCTCACCATTCAGACTCTCATAGATCCTACAGGAATAAATTTTCTTGATCTTAGAGCTCTGCATGCATTCCACAAATATCAGCTGAAAAAAAAATAATGTGTTAAAAAACCTTTTGTGATCATGAATCATGTTGTCTCTCCAAAGCATCAGAGTTTTCCAAAGTTGACAGTAACATCTCAGAGTTCTCTAGGAAGAATTTGAGTAAGAAAAAGCCATCTTTTTTCTTTTTTTTGACAAACCATCTTTCTAATTATCTAGTTTTGGAGTCACAGAATCTGGATTAAAAGTATCCTTGAGGGATAACTTTGTCATCCCTCATTTTCAACACTTTGAAGTAATAGATAACATTTTTTAAACGATTTTCCAAGCATTTTTCTAAACTCTTTATGTATTTTAATTACTTTAGTCACCAGTAACAGCTGGTACCATGATTGCCTCCATCTTACAGATGGAGAAATTATACTCAGAGAAGTTAAGTAAACTGTTAAAAGTCCTACAGATTTGAAAATGGAAATGCATGCATGCTAAGTCACTTCAGTCGTGTCTGACTCTTTGTGATCCTATAGAGTGTGGCTCACCAGGCTCTTCTGTCCGTGGAGATTCTACAGGCAAGAATATGGGAGTGGGTTACCATGCCCTTCTCCAGGGGAAATGGCAATATCGGCATTTAATTGAAACTTCCTGGTTCCAGAGTTTATAATCTTAACCATTATGCTGTAAGACTTTCAGTATATAGCAGGACAACACTAAGTCAAGCCAACTGGATAGGAAGTTGAGCACTTAAAAAGGGTCAGTTCATAGTTGTTTGCCTCCCCACTACTATATATTAGGCTGTAGTGAGTGAATCTGCCTATTTTATAGACTGTGTGCATGGTAAGTTGCTTCAGTCATGTCTTACTCTTTGCGACCCTATGGATTATAATCCACCAGGCTCCTCAGTCCATGGGATTCTCCAGGAAAGAATACTGGCGTGTGTTGCCATGCTCTTCTAAAGGGGATCTTCTCAACCCTGGATTGAACCCACATCTCTTATGTCTCCTGTATTGGCAGGCGGGTTCTTTACCACTGTCCTACCTGAGGAGCCGATTTTGTAGGTTAAAAGTGCATATTGGCAAATTCATACACTCTAAGTTAATATTTCTCATTGTCTAGCAATCAGATCCTAGCCTAAGGGTTTCATATTTTGATCAGTACAATCCCATTTCTTCTTATTTTGCCCTAAACAAAAATGGTCACTGTTTGATCAGCTTCCTCTATAAGAAAGGCAAAAATATGAGTCTCTCTTTCTTTCCTTCCCAGAGTAGCTGCTAGCTTCTTGAAGTCTGACAAGAACCGAATAGGGAACAGCTACAAGAAGACCATCTACAAGGAATACAAGGATGACTCATACATGGATGAAATGGTTCAGCCAGCCTGGCTGGGCTTCCTGGGGCCAGTGTTGAGGGCTGAGGTGGGAGATGTCATCCTTATCCACTTGAAGAATTTTGCCACTCGTCCCTATACCATCCATCCCCATGGTGTATTCTATGAAAAGGACTCAGAAGGTAAAATAGCCCATCCTTTCTTTCTCCTACCTGCAACAAACATCTCTTTTTCTTTACTGTCTTATGAGAGAGAGAGAGAGAAGCTCGGAATGAAGATAGTCTTGTTTTTTGAACTGAAGTGGCAGTTACTCTCCCCAGAGAAAATATGGGTACCATTATCAGCTCTGCTATTCATACACTGTGTAACTTTGGGCAAGTCACTGCCCATCTCTAAACCTCAATTGTTCATTAAAAATGTAGTGATTCAATTTATCTTTTATCACAAAATATTCCCATAAAATATTTGACTGTTTTGGAAATAGAGGAGTGTTCTGTGAATTTTATTCTTAAGAGGAAGATTGGTTTACTCATCCATAGCTCCCACTAACCCAAGCCCAAAAGTTTATAATACTGACACACCAGTGAGTGAGGAATAGAGAAGTCAGAAGGTCCTAACTTGATTGTTAACTTCCCGTATCACCTTAGGCAAATTATTTTCCCTTTGTTTTCTCTTTCATAAGTAGCCCATTTGATAATTGAGCTGCCTTCAGACTGAAATTCTGTGGTTGTCTTCTTTTTGTTTTCCAAAATGAATGCTCAGAAGAAGGGAATTTTTATTTTCTCTTGCCTCCATGTCATTGGCTTTGCACTGGAGCGCTACTAGGTTAAGCTGTATAGTACGTTCAATGGCCATATCTCCTTCCCCAAGGGCTGCTACCTTTTTAACCTGCTGTTGATTTGAAGTCTAGGGTTCTTGACTAGATATTACCTGAATCTGTCTTCCTCAGGTTGTAAGGAATACTGTGCTGAACTTTAGAACTCTATCTTCCACAAAACTGAAACTAGATATCTCATATGTCAGCATTCTCCTGGTTTCTCTGTCTGCTAGGTCTCTCTCACCCTGGGACTGAGCATGTGCAATTTCATTTTTTAGGTTCCTTGTATCCAGATGGCTCCTCTGGTTGGCTGAAAGCTGATGATTCTGTACCCCCAGGAGGCAGCCACATCTACAACTGGACCATTCCAGAAGGCCATGCACCCACTGATGCTGACCCAGCATGCCTCACCTGGGTCTACCATTCTCATGTAGATGCTCCACGAGATATTGCTACTGGTCTCATTGGACCCCTTATAACCTGTAAAAGAGGTATAAGCCCCAAGTGTGAGCTGAAGATACAATTTAGGATATCTAGAGGGAGTCGTGATAAAATTGAATCACCTACATATTGCGCACCAGCCTGGAGAGCATTAAGTTAACACCCCCATTTATTAGCAAGAATAAATTCTACCAAACTCCCTTTTCACTATTTTTTTCTATTTAATTATTTTCTAAACAAACAAACAAACAAACAAAAATACTTGCTACTTTTCTTTTCTTATTTAATTTAAAAAAACCTCAAATTAGTAATGATAAAAATCAAGTTACATAAGAACAAATGTGTATTAATAGTTTTTTTGGATAGGATTGAAAGTGTAGCCATCAGAATTTTGGGAAGGATGGTAAGTATGGTAGGAAATGTGGTATGTTTAAGGTATAGTCAGTCCTGAAGACCTGTGTGTTATGGTCAGAATAAGGCCCTGAGTTGAAGACATAGGCAAGGATGGTTGAAGGGAATTATTCTAGATTCTATGTACTTCACCTTCAAGTCCTAGACTCAACTGAATTGGTGACTTTATCTAAGGAGTTTGAAAATAGAAATTAGCAGCAGAAGGTTCTATATACTTTTCTGTTGCTGATGGACTCTTAAGGCTCCACTCTTTCTATCCTTAGTTGTGAGTACGCCTTACAGCTTACTGTTGCTAAAGAAAGAAGGTTCTTAAAGGCTCTTTTCTCACTTTCAATAGGAACCCTGGATGGGAGCTTCCCTCCTCGGCGACAGGATGTGGACAATGATTTCTTCCTCCTTTTTAGTGTGATAGATGAGAACCTTAGCTGGCATATCAATGAGAACATTGCCACTTACTGCTCAGACCCTGCATCAGTGGACAAAGAAGATGAGGACTTTCAGGAGAGCAATAGGATGCACGGTGAGCTGGGAGTAATTGACCACATATAACAGTGAACACTGATTGAGGTTCTCCACTGGGCCTAGTATTTGGTGAATGTTTTCACATACCTGGTTCTTTTTAATCCTCACAAGGACCATGGGTAGTAGGTGGCTTTTCCATGTTTCACTCATGAGTAAACCAAGGCTGTAGGATTACACAGAAAATAAACGGCACAGCTAAAATCCCAACCCTAATCTCTCTGACCACATAGACTATGCTCTTGCCATTAGGTACCTTGCCTGATAACATGGAACAGCCCAGGGTTGTTGATTCCAAAGTCATATACTCTATGCTTAGTCACTGGCTAGGGTTGCCCAATGATATAACTAGCTAACATTTCTTTGTTCTAAAAAGGATGCAAACTGGAAAAATTGCATGTTTTATAGAGAGAAGAAATGAGTTCCCATAAGGGTGCTCAGTTCAGTTCAGTTCAGTTGCTCAGTCGTGTCCAACTCTTTGCGACTCCATGAACTGCAGCACACCAGGCCTCCCTGTCCATCACCAACTCCTGGAGTCTGCCCAAACCCATGTCCATCAAATTGGTGATGCCATCCAACCATCTCATCCTCTGTCATCCCCTTCTCCTCCTGCCCTCAGTCTTTCCCAGCATCAGGGTCTTTTCAAATGAGTCAGCTCTTCACATCAGGTGGCCAAAGTATTGGTTTCAGCTTCAACAACAGTCCTTCCAATGAACACCCAGAACTGATCTCCTTTAGGATGGACTGGTTGGATCTCCTTGCAGTCCAAGGGACTCTCAAGAGTCTTATCTAACACCACAACCATCTTGATTAAATTTAAAACAAACAAAAGGCACATAAGTCCTAAGGCATGGACAGAAAATGGATTTTAGAAATGAAAATAATTGCTTTTGCTTTTGTTTAATTATAAGAGTGATTTACATAGTGACAGAGGTAAGCTCAAAACCAGAGTCCCAAGGGGAGGTGAAAACTCAGGGGGATTATGTGAAAGATGATTTGGAAAGCTCAAATTTCTCTTGAGTTTTATACCAATTGCTTGTAATGACAATTAGTTAGTTAACTTGACAATTTCCCTGTGGAAATTTCATAATGAAATTGGCCTAGAAGGAAAGAAGGTTTATAAAATAAAACTCCATTTCTTAGAAAGCTTCCTCAGATTGCTGGGTTTGAATCCTGGCTCTGCCACTTAATACCTCTGTGGTCTTCGGAGAGAAGTATTAATAACTTTACCTCTCTGAACCTAGATTTTCACATTTTTTCCCCATACCAGTGAATTCTGCCTATTTCCCAGGACTGTTTGTGAGATTTATATGAGACAATGCATATGGTCAGCACAGTGTACTCTTCGAAACCTCACCTAAGTGTTACCTATTATTATTGTCAGATGGTAAGGCTTCTCTCATTGGGCTATGATTTCCTAATCTGATATTTTCTTTGTGTTTTATCTTGCAGCAATAAATGGCTTTGTATTTGGAAATTTGCCAGATCTAAGTATGTGTGCACAGAAACGTGTGGCCTGGCACTTGTTTGGCATGGGCAATGAGGTAGATGTCCACACAGTTTTCTTCCATGGACAGATGCTGACCATCCGAGGTCATAGAACTGATGTGGCTCATATCTTTCCAGCCACTTTTGTGAGTGCTGAGATGGTCCCCCAGGAACCTGGCACCTGGTTAATCAGCTGCCAAGTGAATAGTCATTTGCAAGGTGAGATCCAACATCTCTGATCATTTAGATATAGGAGGTAAGAGGCAGTGATGTTTATCAGGATCCTGGGTTTCTGACCTGGAGCCATAAGATTGGTCTTTCATTTGAGATAACTGGATGTAAACGATGAAACATTAGAATTCTGGGATTCTGGGTTCCTTCCTGGCTCAGTCGTTAAATTGCATGTTGACCTTGGGCATGCTCTCTGGGATTTATCATCCCTGTCTCTGACATAAGATGGTAGAGGAATGGATGAGTGAACCTTTGGTAAGTCATGTCATATTTTTTGAGTCTATGTTTCCTCATCTGAGGATTGCAATAATATTTCCCACCTTATAAAGTTGTAAAGAGGTTTCAGAGAAATAATGGGCTTTTGAAGCTTAGAGATGGGGGAATGATGAGACCAAGACTGGATACAGGAGAAGAAAATGAGCACTCAAATGTGCAGTTGGAAGATAGGTACTTAAATCTTAATTCTACCTCTGACTAGCTGTGTAATCTTGGACAAGTTATGTAACCTCTCTGATCCTTAGAAAGAAAACTTCAACTGCAAAAGGGTATGTTGTCTATTCCAAAGGCTAGTTATGAGGACTGAAGGAAGTAACTAAAATATGTAAATCACCCAATAAAGGGTCTGGCAGATAGTACACATTCAATGAATATGAATATCCTTATTTCCTCCTTCTTCATAGCTCAGATTTCTAATTTCAAATTTCAGATCTCCTTGGGATTTTGTGAGACTCAAATGAGATAATGTGCCTGAATGACCTCTATACACAGCCAAACAAATATAACACAGNAGAGTTCCTTGGACTGCAAGGAGATCCAACCAGTCCATCCTAAAGGAAATCAGTCCTGAATATTCATTGGAAGGACTGATGCTGAAGCTGAAACTCCAATACTTTGGACACTTGATGCGAAGAATTAACTCTTTGAAAAAGACGCCAATGCTGAGAAAGATTGAAGATGGGAGGAGAAAGTGGTGACAGAAGATGAGATGATTGGATGGCATCACCAACCTGATGGACATGAGTCTGAGCAAGCTCCGGGAATTGATGATCAGGCAAGCCTGGCATGCTGCATCCATGGGGTCACAGAGAGTTTTACACGATTGAGCGAATGAAGACCTGAATTAAATCTGTTTGTGCATTTATTTGTGTGTGACTACATGTTATCTCACTTTTCTGAGCTGACCCCTTTGTGTGATAACACATATACATTTTCTAGTACAGGTTCTGACACAGTAAACATTCAATAAATGGTTTAAGAACAAATAGATAAATTGCAATTAGAGAAAGAAGTTCACCTTTTTATACTGAAATTTTCACTTTGAGCTGAGTATATTTAATTTGGAACTCCTTCATAGATTAGATTCATCTAGTTTTCTCTAACTTCAGAAAGCATGATACCTAATGCTCAATTTGAGCATGAAAATGACATTTGTGTCCAAATGAGATAGAATAATTGAGACGAGCATTTGGTAGCAGTGTTTTCCACATTTCTTAAGAAATCTGTTGTTGAAAAAATATGAAGGCAAAGTGGAAGTCTAACAGGAGCTGTGTAATCAGCAATTACTTAGATGGATTACTTTTCGAAGAAACTTACTGTAATGGAACAAACAGCCGCCTATTAAAAATAAAGACAACAGAAACAGAATTATTTGCTTCTTCTGACTTATTTAGCCAAAGCAGGAGTTTTTTCTAAGTCAGGGTTCTACCTGACTTTAGAGGAGATTTATATCATGGAATTCCACATCAAAAGTTCTCCTAAACTGTTGACTTCAGTTGGCAAAGGAAGATGATAATTGTGCAATTTTGCAGCCAGATTCACATTATTAAAATTTCCCACTTTCTCCAAGTTGGTGAGTCTCAGAAGCAGATGTCTCTTTCTTATCAGGGAAACTGGATTCCTATCCCAAACAACCAGGCTATGAAGGTTTATTCAAGTTTTTTGTTTCCATTTTTTCACTTTTTTTTTCTATTTTAAAATCATTCCTACAAAAAGTCAAACAATAAAGATCTGTTTAAAGGAGAAGTTACATGTCTTTCATCCTACACTTCCCTCTCTAGTATTATTTGCCTGAGATTAACCAGTGTCTTCAGTGTATTTCCTTTTCTTAATAAAAGTGGAATCATGTTGTATACATTACTGCCTCTTGCTATTTTTTCTCTTGTTAGTATGTGCTTAACATCCCTTCTCCAGGGCAGTGCATGTAGCTGTAACACATTCTTTACAGCGTGGCATAAAATTTCAAGTAACCATCATCAGATTTAATTTTTTTTTCAGATTTTTTTTTTGTCATCACAAAGAATGTGTCAGTAAGTATGCACATGTTCTTATGTTGATAAAAAACACAAATTGATATATGGCAAAACCAATACAATATTGTAAAGTAACTAGCCTCCAATTAAAATAAATAAATTTACATTAACAAAAACACAAAGTGAGATTTCTCTAAGTGAAGTGATTTTAGGATAATTTCAAGATGATACCATATCCCTCCAACACACTAAAAGGAAATAATGACCTTTGTGGATGGGGTACTTGGAAAATAAAAAAGAATATAAGGAATACCTTTAAACAACTGAGGTTCACAAGTGATCCCATTTACTTCTGCAATGTGGTGCCTTTGTATTCAGTCTCTGTAAATCATTTCTAGTCTATGAAGAGGGCTGTGAGTTCTCCATACTCATCGGAAGGCCTTGGTTAGTTTCCCAGAGTATGATTCCTAGAGGCACACTGATGGGGATCACACACATGTTCACCGTAACAATTCCATTGCCCAGGACTCGGAGTTTTACTTAGTGGGTTTGGAGTGGGGCTCCAGAAGCATCACATTTCAAAAATTCCCAGGTGGAATCCCCAGCTGAAAGTACTGGAGTTTGTAAGCTTGGGACTAGATCAGGGGTCAGCCAAACCTGACCTTCCACCTGTTTTTATGGTCCATAAGCTAAGAATGGGTTTTCCATTATAAGTGGTTGAAAAACAATAGAAGAATAATATTTCATGATATGTGAATACTAAATGCTATTCAAATTTCAGTGTCCATAAATATATTGGGACGCGGCCACACCCATTCATTCTGGATCTATGGCAGCTTTTGCGCTACAACAACAGAATTGAGTAGTTGCCACAGAAACCGTATGGCCACAGAGCCAAAATATTTACAGTCTGGCCCTTCACAGAAAAAGTCTGCCAACCAGATGATCTCTAAGGCCTCTATCATTTCCAAATGCATGCTATTCATTGTCTTATTTACCTTCTTCAACACACAAATACGTGGACAAACCCTAAAGCCGATGCGGCCCCAGGAGGTACAGAGTACACAGCGTGAAGACAAGACTCCAGGATGCGTTATAAATTAGGAGACAATGTGAGTCATATATAATAAATTATACAGCAGCACAATGAGAAAACGAGTAACAACTGTACCAGCTAATCCTTCTGGGCCACATTATTTGTACTGGGCTCTGTTTCTAGTGATTCCCACACACTGGCTCATAGAATCCTTGCAACGACTCTGTGATTTGAGAGCTCTTTTTATCTTCCGTTTATAATTGAAGAAACTGAGGCATAGAGAGGTTAGGTAATTGGCCTAAGCATACATTATTGTAAGTAGCACAGTGGGAGCTTGAACCGAGGCATAGCTGTAGCGTCTAGGCATAAAACTACAAAGCTATCATTGTTGTTTAGTTGCTCAGTCGTGTTCAATTCTTTGCAACCTCATGGACTGTAGCCTGCCAGGTTTCTCTGTCCATGGGGTTTCCCAGGCAAGAATACTGGAGTGGGTTGCCATTTCTCCCTCCATGGTATCTTCTCGACCCAGGGATTGAACCCGTGTCTCCTGCATGGCAGGCAGATTCTTTACCATCTGAGCCACCTGGGAAGCCCACTAAAGCCATTACTGCAAGTGATAAGGTAAAAGTCATTTAAAGGTAAAAATCACTGTTTGGACTTGTATCTCAATTCCAATTTGAGAGGTGGGATAGTGGGTTGCTATGCTCTGGTGAACATGACCTCACCTTTTTGCCCAAGGTCACAAGGTTAAATATCCTCAGGGCCAGTTGGAGACATCACTGAGTGAGGAACACTGCCTTCTGAAGCACAGCTCCTTTTCCTACTTTGAAGAGCCCTATGGAATTGAGCTTTTTCATCATAGGAAAACAGTTGAGTAAGGAGTGATGGTAACTGGTAGTTGCAGGGCAGGAAAACAATTGTGTGGGGTGGGCACTGTGTGTGGCTGGAGAGATTATGCCCCATTGAAAAAGAGCTCTCTAGCTTTTCATAGACTTGTAGAAATGAGGGCAATTCAGATTTCAGGAATGTGATCTCCCAACATTTAAGTTAAACAGTTAATTCCAATATTAAAAATCAACAAACAAAACATTCTCTCTAGGCCAAACAAAATAAGATTTCAAGCCACCAGTCTGGGACACATGCTTTAATAATTTTCTCTTTGGGCTGAATCATCTCAATGCCAAAACTTTACAAATGGATCTGCAGGGTTGGACCTTTAATCAGAGCATGGCTGCCCACTTGAACAGTGCCAAGTTTTGCAGCCATCTGTAGTTGATGAGAGCTACAAAGCTACCTCCAGAAGTCAGAGTCCTAGCTGGCAGATAGTTACGGTGTGATCAAGCCTAATGCCCTCTTTCATGTACAAGAAATGTCTGCTTCATATTAAAGTAGAGAATCTTTACTGGGACTGGCAGCACTGATAAGTGCTTTTCTTTAATGGAACAGCATATTTTCATAGCTTTTCCTGGAATATCTTGCTGCTTTTAATAGAACCATGATCCATTCCCTTAGTTAATCTTCAATTACACAATACTTATTTCATTGAACATAATGGCTCATGCCCATTTACTAATGGGCCCCAGATAAGAGACCTTTTTTGAAATTTGAAAGTACTCCAGAGTAGAGTACACAACAAGGAAAAGAACAAAACAGAAAAATGCTAGTTATTCAGTTGAAGTAAAAAAAAAAAATAATGCTCAGAGTACTGTAAACTTGGGTGATAAATCACTGTAATAAAATAATTTAAAAACATTCATCATTCTGACAATATGAAATAGTATTTAAATTGTTCAGACATTTTACTAAAAATCTACCTAAAGAACTTCCAGATCCCCCACAGGAAACAATTTTTTATAAAACAATATTTTAAAAGATTTTCCATGAGATTCTATACAGAAAAAAATAGTGCCTTAAATGGAATGTAAAAATCAATCAAAATTTATTGCTCAAATTTGACGTTTATGTGTTTTATGTGTTCCGGTTGGAGTTCATGGACTCTGCACAAAGTAAGCATTATTTTTAATATTTTCAGTTACTTTAATATTGATATATAGTGTCATAAATAAAGGACAAGTTGTCTTCAGTGGCCTGCCTAGGAGTTTAGAGTATGAAAAACAAGGCACTTTGGCACTCAAAAACAATTGTCAAATAAAAGCTAGAGGATTACATAGAAGCACAAACAGGACACTGAATTAAGAAATGTGAAATAACATCAATTAAAAAATAAATAACAAAACACTTAATACAAAGTGGTATCCTGGATTAGATCATGAAATAAAAAGGCTTTAGTGGAAAACTACTGAAATCTGAATCAAGTCTGGAGTTAATATAATGTGTCAACGTTGGCTTCCTAGTTTTGACAAATGCCTGGTGTGAATGTACTATATTAACATTCGAAGAAACTGGGTGAGAGGTATACGGGGACTTCATTTCTGTAAACCTAAAACCAGTCCAAAATAAAAAGCTTATTTGCAAAAGCACACACATACACAAAGCAATGGGTAAGAGTGTTACTCCATGCCCTTAAAGCAAACAACAGAAAAGGATAAGCCAATAAAAGTTACACGGCAGCAGCGCCATCTGTTGTGTATGATCGTGTGGCTGGTGTATGTGTAAGCCAGGGCAAGGCGGGGATGTGTAAACACAGGTAACGTCCTTACATCTTTCCCTCAGTTGACAGTCTGCTACTCAGTGTGCGAAAGGACAGAACTGAAAGTGAGTTCTTAACCATTCTATTAATAAAAATATTACATTTACATAAACATTAGGAATTCCTGTGTTAAAAAGATAGGTCGTGGTAACTAGATAATTTTCAACTTTGGCTCTTTTAGTATTTTTGATTTTTTTAAAAGTTTTATGTCTCTTGGTTGTATCTTTAAATATATACCAATGAAAAGGGTTACAGTTTGTTTCCAGACCCTATAAAACACACTGTTATACTCATTTCTATTCATTCACCAAAAAAGCGACATTGTCACAGGTTTCCCTTTTGCTGCACTGAACAGAGGCATTAATGAGGTGGAGCAGACATATATCAGCATGTTAAAATAGCTTGAATAGGTCTGCTTTGGGGCAGGATGTAGTAGGTCACGGCAAGCCAACACTTTTATTGCAACCACCAAAGGGGAAAAAAAGGGCAAATAAACTACCGAAAAAGCACATATTTTAAATATATTAGAAAGCAAGGAAATGGCATAAACAAAAATTCCAGAAAAAGGAAAATAACTTTCTGAACTAAGCAGGCTGTTATTGGCCATCATTTTCTTTAAGGTTTGAGGACTAACTAGCCTTGGTTGAGGCAGAGAGCCTCTACTGGGGAAAAGAGAACCCAGCAAATCTTTTAGCTTCCTCTGGGGCTAGAGGAGGCAAAGAGAAACATGACGTGCTTCAGATGATAACAGTGGAACATCTGAAATGCAAGTAGAGAAACTGGATTGTGCCAAGACATGTTTTGATGTGGTTGAGGCCTCAGGTATGAGGATTAAGACACAGGGATCCAACTGACAGACTGTATATGGAAAGGAAGGGTGGGGCAGATCCGAGATCGACTCCTCCGACTCCAGCAGCCGACTCTGTCCCCCGTCCAACTGCACCAGCAGCAATTGCTATGTCAAAGGTTTTAGCAAACGGAAGCCAACAGAACGGCACTGGATCGAGTGGTGATGCTGTGGTGTGGGTGAACCAGAGCGAAGCTCCTTCCTGGAGACCGAAGGAACCTCAGAGGGAAGCACGTGGTGATCTAGCTACAGATGGACCATTGGGTGCTGAGAGGTTCCACGGTCCACGAGGAAAATGTATGCCAGTTGTCAATATGCTCCATCCCTGATGACATTAAGACAGGGTTACTGTGCTAGGCCTTCAAGCCTCTGTGTTAAATAGGTATGACTTTTTTTCTCTCTCAGTGATGATGAGTTGAGGACATTGACACCGAGGGAGCCAGGGTCCTTAATTTTTACATAAAGTGCATTACAGAATAACAGAGCATCTCTGGCTGAAATTGTACAAAGGTTGAGAGGGACAGCGCTGTGGCTAGGGAGTCATATATGGAATCTTCACACATGGAATCTTTTCTTGATAGATTCAGCCACAGTTTTTAAATTTGTTTTTAAACCCTACTATTCTTGGCATTACTTGAACTTGCGTTGTTCTAAGATGTGATGGGAATGTCAGAGTTTAGTTTCTTGGAGCACGTCATTTGTCACCATAAAAGAACAGCTTAAACCTGAGTTGTGACATTGTACAGGAGGCAGTGATCAAGACCATCCCCAAGAAAAGGAAATGCAAAAAGGCAAAATGGTTGTCTGAGGAGGCCTAAAAAATAGCTGAGAAAAGAAAAGATGCGAAAGGCAAAGGAGAAAAGAAAAGATATACCCATTCGAATACAGAGTTCCAAAGAATAGCAAGGAGAGCTAAGAAAACTTTACTCTGTGATTAATGCAAAAAATAGAGGAACACAATACAATGGGAAAGACTAGAGATATTTTCAAGAAAATTAGAGATATTAAGGGAATATTTCATGCAAAGACAGGCTCAACAAAGGACAGAAATGGTACAGACCTAACAGAAGCAGAAGATATTAAGAAGTGGCAAGAATACACAGAACTATACAAAAAAGATCATCATGACCCAAATAACCACGGTGGTATATTCACTCACCTAGAGCCAGACATCCTGGAATGTGAAGTCAAGTGGGCCTTAGGAAGCATCACTATGAACAGAGTGGAGGTGATGGGATTGCAGTTGAGCTATTTCAAATCCTGAAAGATGATGCTGTGAAAGTGTTGCACTCACTATGCCAGCAAATTTGGAAAACTCTACAGTGGCCACAGGACTCCAGTTCACTTCAGTTCAGTCGCTCAGTCGTGTCCGACTCTTCGCGACCCCATGAATCGCAGCATGCCAGGCCTCCCTGTCCATCACCATCTCCCGAAGTTCACTCAGACTCACGTCCATCAAGTCCGTGGTGCCATCCAGCCATCTTCTCTTCGGTCGTCCCCTTCTCCTCCTGCCCCCAATCCTTCAAGCACAGGACTGGAAAAGGTCAATTTTCATTCCAATCCCCAAGAAAGGCAATGCCAAAGAATGCTCAAATTACCACACAATTGTGTTCGTCTCACATGTTATTAAAGTAATGCTTAAAATTCTCCACACCAGGCTTCAACAGTACATGAACTGTGAAATTCCAGATGTTCAAGCTGAATTTAGAAAAGGCAGAGGAACCAGAGATCAAATTGCCAACATTCACTGGATCATCGAAAAAGCAAGAGAGTTCCAGAAAAACATCTAAATCTGCTTTATTGACTATGTCAAATCTTTTGACTGTGTGGATCACAACAAACTGTGGAAAATTCTTAAAGAGATGGGAATACCAGACCATCTGATCTGCCTCCTGAGAAATCTGTATGCAGGTCAGGAAGCAACAGTTAGAACTGGACATGGAAGAACAGATTGGTTCCAAACAGTGAAAGGAGTACGTCAAGGCTGTATATTGTCACCCTGCTTATTTAACTTCTATG
Organism: Neotragus pygmaeus; assembly: GCA_006410875.1. NCBI lineage: Eukaryota > Metazoa > Chordata > Mammalia > Artiodactyla > Bovidae > Neotragus > Neotragus pygmaeus. The sequence goes on along the minus strand of SJYV01031338.1, from coordinate 219,984 downwards.
CAGAGTACATCATGCGAAATGCCAGGCTGGAGGAAGCACAAGCTGGAATCAAGATTGCTGAGAGAAATATGAATAACCTCAGATACGCAGATGACACCACCCTTATGGGAGAAAGTGAAGAAGAACTAAAGAGCCTCCTGATGAAAGTGAAAGAGGAGAGTGAAAAAGTTGGCTTAAAACTCAACATTCAGAAAATGAAAATCATGACATCTGGTCCCATTACTTCACGGCAAATAGATGGGGAAACAGTGACAGACTTTAATTTTGGGGCTCCAAAATCACTGCAGATGGTGACTGCAGCCATGAAATTAAAAGACACTTGCTCCCTAGGGAAAAGTTCTGACCAACCTAGAGAGCACATTCAAAAGCAGAGACATTACTTTGCCAACAATGATCTGTCTAGTCAAAGTTATGGTTTTTCCAGTAGTCATGTACGGATGTGAGAGTTGGACTATAAAGAAAGCTGAGCACCAAAGAATTGATGCTTTTGAACTGTG
>SJYV01031338.1:80460-218083 GCA_006410875.1 Neotragus pygmaeus | reverse complement strand
GTTTTTCCAGTAGTCATGTACGGATGTGAGAGTTGGACTATAAAGAAAGCTCAGCACCAAAGAATTGATGCTTTTGAACTGTGATGTTAAAGACTCTTGAGAGTCTCCTGGACTGCAAGGAGATCCAACCAGTCCATCCTAAAGGAAGTCAGTCCTGAGTGTTCATTGGAAGGACTGATGCTGAAGCTCGAATACTTTGGCCACCTGATGCAAAGAACCGACTCATTGGAAAAGACCCTGATGTTAGGAAAGATTGAAGGTGGGAGGAGAAGGGGACAACAGAGGGTGAGATGGTTGGATGGCATCACCAACTCGATGGACATGAGTTTGAGTAAGCTCCAGGAGTTGGTGGTGGACAGGGAAACTTGGCGTGCTGCAGTTCATGGGGTCGCAAAGTCATACACGACTGAGGACTGAACTGCACTGAACTGAAACCTGAGTCAGCAGGATTTGTTCCTGGGCCTGTTAACTTTAGTGAAAGTGAAGAATTAAAACTCCATGTCATGACCTTAGGAAATATTTTATCCCCTTTATTTCATTCTCATCTTGGTGTATAATCAGCTGCATTTAACAGTTTGGGGTTTATTTATTGAGACAAAGGAGATATATAGCACATGATTTAATCTCAAAACAATTTCAGTTTGGCCTATTTGTCATTCAAGGTGTGTATTCAATTTAGAATGGCACCTGCTCACTCAATTCCCTCTCACACATGCTCAGTGATTAAATATTTAGATTCACAGTGAGTTCTTGACACCAGCATAAAAAAGCCCACATTTAAAAGAACTGCAAAGTGCAATAAAGGGCTCAGAAAATCAAATATAATCTTGAGGGACACTGCCAATACATAGGAAGACAGTATAGTATTTATTTTAATTTTTTGTTATTGTTGTGCAGATTATGTATACTGAGCTCTCATAAATGAAAAGACATATGTTCTAAAAAATATACCTGTCAAAGTATCCTAGCTTTATATGCATCACATTATTTCATTTAATAATGGCCTCAATTTGAATTTTGATAAAAAGAATTAATAGAAAACTTGGGCCACTTTAGGAGTTTATCTGTGGCAAGATTTTCTGGGTTACAAGGAAACAAATTTAATTTATACACTTTAATTTTTATAAAAGATGCTAGACAAGGAAGACAAAAGACCAAACATCAAAGAATGTTACATTTATAACAAATGTAATTATATTTATACAGATATAATTTCTGTCATTCGAGATACTACTTCGCATGCATAAAACAGATGGTATGTAAGAATATATTTGAACATCAGCCCATTTAGAAATATTATGTAGATTTATTAACTTTTACAACGCCTTTTCCAAATGGGTCAGTTGGAAAGCCTAAATAGTTGTATTTTTAAAAACTATTAGTTACAGATAATTTTTAAAATCAGCTCAATGTTTTATCCAGTTTAGTTTCCCCCGTTATTTGTTTAGCTTCATTTCAGTTGTTAAAATAATTAATTGTGTAATTTTTGTTAGGGTGCCTTTCTTGTTAAGTTCTGGACTACATGAGAGCTGAGACTATGTTTCTTGTTCACTATACTATACTTAATATTTAGGCCAGTGCTTAAAACATAGATCTGTTCCAAAAAGATGTTCTTACTGAGTAAAGGAGTGGAGGCCCAGCACCGGCAGAGGGCAAACTACGGCTCAACGCCAGTCTGCTGCCTGCTGTCGCTGCCTGCAGGGGTGTTTTTTCCATTTTTAAATAGAGCTACTTTTCAAATGCCTATGTAATGCCTATATAGTAACCTCAGTTTTACCTGTTGGTCATAAACGCTACAGGATTTACTACAAAAAGACAGTTTTCTGACGCTGATCTAGATCTGCATTGCTCCATAGAGGCTGTGTGATGACGGCAGAGTTCTGTGTCTTAGAGGGTAGCCACAGACCACATATGGCCGCTGAGCACTTGAAATCTGTCTGGTGTGAGTGAGGAACTGAATTTTTAAAATTTCATTTTAACTAATTTAAATACTCCCATATAGCTAGCAGCTAGTGTGTTAGATGGCAGCAGACCTAGAGATACAAAAGAATAAACTTCATGTAAATACAGCAAATCAGCAAATAATTACTTGAAGACCAAGTATATCCATGGAAAAACATAAAAATATGCACTGATTTAGCAGTTTAGTTGGCTTTTCTGGCAAAAAAAAAAAAATAAAGAATGTAAAAATAAACTAAATTATTTGCCATCAGTTCATTAAACCAAGCAATGTTATGACAATACGAAGGCACAAAGGTAAAAATTAATCCATTTGATAGTTACACAGAAACTCATTTAAAATAAGTGGTGGTTTTTTCATTCTATGAACTGTAGACTGGAAAAAAAAAAGAACTCTTTTAGATACGGTAGGTAACATTAATGTTCTATTAACAAATAAATGAAGAACATTGCTTTTATGAAGAATTTAAAGCTTTTCTTTGCTTTCTTTGCAAAGAAATTCTTGAAATACATAGAATTCTATTAAAGCAAACTGTTCTGCAGCACAATAGAAAGATATCAGAGCCTATACACAAGTAAAAACAATGATATAATCAGATGGTATCCTCAAATAGCATTAAAGTAGGCATTGAGAAGTAAAGATTCAAATTGCAATGTGAAGTTTACAACACCCACACTAACAAATGATTTCATATCTTTAAATTGAGAAACTCTTAAAAGGAAATCCGAATTATGTGCTACTTAGGATTGAAATTGTTTGTTGCTGTTGAAATAAGCTGAAAAATGTTAAAAATTGGAGTGATCTTCTTTTCCTGCTTATGCTGTTTCTGACATGTCTATGTATGAAATAATATCTCCCTGAGTAAAATTACTTTGGCTGCCCTCTTATATTTCAATGATTTTATCATTAGGGAAAAATCTGAAAACACAGTGGACAAATAATCCCTTAATGCTTTTCCTGGCTAGCAAGTAATCTGTCAAAACAATCCAATTTCCAAATAGCACACAAACCCAATAAGATACTGAGCCAATACATCTGTTCTTCTCTGTATTTAGAGTACAGACAAATGTCTATTTTCATTTTGGGTGGAAAATCTTGATTTTTGAATTCTCTAAAATGACACTTTAGCTCTAGTAACAAAATATTTACAAGTTCTCTTTGATAAAACTTTAAGAATTTTTTATAAGTCAGGTTTTGAGATACAAATAACATATACAATAACATTCGCCTTTTATAAGGGCAGTTTTAAAATCTGACACACATGCATTTGTGTGTTCACAGCCAAACTAACATATGGAACATGTGCATCACCCTAGAAGTTCCCTTATGACCCCTGTAGGCAATTCCTCCCATCACCCGCAGCCCAGTGGCAACCAATCCAATCTGCTTTGGTTCTACAGCTTTGACTTTTCTAGAATGTTGTGTTAATGTCATAGAGACAGCATGTACAGCATGTGTCCAGCTTATTTTGCTTGTCCACGTACAGCAATGCTTTTGAAATTCACATACACCGTTGCTGTTATCAGTAGTTCATTGCTAGCTGTTGCTGAGAACTCTTCTATTGTATATTGTTAACACCACAAGGTTTTTATCTACTCTGCTGCTGCTGGGCTTTTGGCTATTAGGAACAAAGCTACAATTAACATCGGCTGTGTGGACCTCTCTTTTCATTTCTCTTAGGTAAACATCTATGGAATTGTTGCTAAGTATGGTAAGTATGTTCAATTTTGTAAAAATCTGCCAATTGTTCTCCAAAATAATTGTGTTATTTGCATTTCCACCAGCAATCTTTAGAGCTCTGTTGGTTGTCTCCAAGTGAGTAGTAGTAATCCATTTAATTTCAGCCATTCGAATGGGCATGTAGTGGTTATCTCCTTTTAGTTCATTTTCCCTGATGATTAATGATATTGAATAGTTTTACATGTGTTCATTGCTATTTGTATGTATTTTCTGGTGAAATATTGTGCAAATCTTTTGCCTCTCTTTTTGCTGAGTTTTTATTTCACTATTTATGTAATCTGTCTACAAACTCTTCATTAGAAATGTGCTTTGCAAATATTTCTTACCAATCTGGGTCCTGCTTTTCATTTTCTTCTGAAGAGCAGACATTTTAAATTTTATGAAGACCGATTGTCAAATTTTTCACTTATGGCTTATGGTTTTTGTTTTTCTAAGAAAACTTTCCTTAACCAAAGGTAATAAATATTTCCTCCCACATTTTATTCTAGAAGCATTCCAGTTTCCTCTTACATTTAGCTCTAAAATTCATTTCAAATAAAGTTTTCTATGTGACATCTGGTAAGGGTTGAGATTTTCTTTTTTCATTTTGATACCTAATCGTTGGTTAGTACTTCTTGTTGAAAAGAGTACTTTTTTAACCTCTTGAAAAGCTTTGACACCTTTGTCAGAAATCCACTGACTACATATGTGTAGATGTGTTTCTGAATTCATTAGTTGGTTCCATTCACCTATATAACTGCTTTCAGACAAATATCACACTCTTGATTACTGTAATTTTATAGTAAGCTTTGTAAAATTTAACATTTTAAATACATAAAGGAATAGTTATATCCTTCATAAACCTAAGTACTCCAGAAATCGTTAATCACACAGTCTAGGTAGAAGTTTGTGCTGATTTGGGAAGATATCTTTCCTCCAAATACAGAAGAGTTGCTATTCATAACTGTTATTTTAGGTTGTCTGTTTTCCTGTGTTCCACAGATTGAAGGTTTATCCAATGTAGGGGATCCACAGGTAGAATTTAGGTCATCCATAATCTTGGATCTTGAACAAAACTTACTTACTTTCACTAACCTCTGACTGAAATTCAGTGTTTCCTTCAATTATAAATGGGGACAACAAACTTCAATAGGACTGGCAGTACTTGAAACCACTGCCAAGAGAAGGTGTAGACATTTTCATGTCCTATTGCAGTTGTGGCTGATGTCTTCAGGTGTTTCTTACACTGGCTGTTACTTCAAAATCACAGTGGCTTTTAGAACTGCTACTTAATCTTATTATTTAATGAGTAATAAAAAAAGACACATATTACCGAATTATAATTTTAAAAAACTTTGTTGTTAACTTTCTCAATATGATTAGTTTCCCTTGTGAAATTACGTATTTTGTTGTTGTTCAGTTGCTAAGTCATGTCCAACTCTTTGCAACCCCATGAACTGCAGCATGCCAGGCGCCTCTGTCCTCCACTATCTCCCGGAGTTTTCTCAAATTCATGTCCACTGAGTTGGTGATGCTATTGAACTAGCCCATCCTCTGATGTCCCCTTCTCCTTCTGCCTTCAAGCTTTCCCAGCATCAGGTCTTTTCCAGTGAGTTGGCTCTTTGCACCAAATGGCCAAAGTCTCGTATTTCATTATATATTTTAAAAAATTGCTTGAGAAGGGGCCTAATGGGTCCTTGGCACAGAAATGTAGCTCTGCCCTCTGTATTCCCATTCAGAAACCTACTGCTTAGGCTGTCCTCCAGCCTGTATGGTCCGGAGAGTCTTTAGGGCTTCCGTTTAGAATGTTGCAGCATTGCCAGCTTTGGGTTATTTCATCTTATACCATTCATAATGATGATGTATAACATATTATATATTGATAATTAAAGTTCAAAGCCTTTATTAAACATGTGAGACTGGACAGTGCTCTATGTCAGAATCTGGAGAGTCAATGGTTTTCTTGTGGCTCTTGCCTTTGAGTCAGTTTGGCCCAGAATTGAGGGCAAATAAGGAAGGAGGCGTGCCAATACTGCTCCTGTGCTCTCACGACCACATGGCAGTGACCTGGACGGTGCTCTGGCCCCTTGTTGGGGTGGTGGTGGAAGCGTGGGCAGAATGTTCAGTTCAGCTCAGTCGCTCAGTCATGTCTGACTCTATGTGAACCCATGAATCGCAGCACACCAGGCCTCCCTGTCCATCATCAACTCCCGGAGTTCACTCAAAATCATGTCCATCCAGTTGGTGATGCCATCCAGCCATCTCATCCTCTGTCCTCCCCTTCTCCTCCTGCCCCCAATCCCTCCCAGCATCAGGGTCTTTTCCAATGAGTCAACTCTTTGCATGAGATGGCTAAAGTACTGGAGTTTCAGNTGCCTGGGATGAGGTGATTATCACGCCTGGAGGCAGAAGCCTCTCGTGGCCTCTGTTTGGGTTACCAACAATTCTGAACTACTTGCCTTCACCTTGTCATCCCTCCCAAGTGGACAAAGTAGCTGCAGTGCCCATCATCTTGCCTGTTCGTGCTCTGACATCTAACCTACTGGCTTCGTCCTGCTTCTCACTTACTCTCCCATTGCTGCTGTCCTTTCCACCAAGAGCATCTGGAAATCCTTCTTCACGGAAAACCAACGCCCCTATGCCATCATGTTTCTCATTTAACACATGCCTCCTAAAGCTTGGCTACTTTTAAAGGAACCACTTGTCAACCTCTCCAGTGCAGGATGCTGATTTTCTGACATCACGTGGACCACAAGGAGACACTGGGAGGCTGAATGGAGGAGAGAGGGGTTAGCCTTCTCCCTGGTGCCCACTCTTACTCTCATCGTTGATTCTCTGCTTTTGAACTAAAGCAGCCCATCTGAGGATGGTAACTGGCTCTGGCAGCTGCCATCATTGGTCTTCCACCAAATTTTCAAGAAGACTGAATATTCATCTGTCAACCAATATTTTCCTAGATAAATCTCTCGGTAACATTTTTTTCAATACTCCTCTCAAGATAGTCCTCCTCAGTAACTACTTGGACACTCACGACTTAAATAACCACTTACGGATCTTGAGCTGAAACTTTCCTAAGGGTTCTAGTTTGCATATGGGGAATCTTTAATATCTGGGTATTCCCCAAGCCCAGCAAATCCAAAATTGAACAATAAGAAACCCCTAATTCCCAAGCACCCCTTAGACCTCTGTTTCTTCACAGACTCCTCCTCTTCCTCAGTAGATTACTGTACTATTCAGCTAGCCACCCACATCAGGAACGTATTGGGAGGTGAAGGGTAAGTATCCTAGACTTCTCACTTACAATATGTAACCAGTAATCAAGTCATAATAATTTTATTTCCTTAAGTCTTTTTTTTTTTTCATACTTCCTCTCCCTTAATCAAGGCGTTGCCTCTTTTCATTTAGATTTTTGAAATGGGCTCCTAACTGCTGTTCTGGCCTTCAATGAATTCTACTCTAATCTATCCTGTAGGCTATACAGTCATAGTGACTTTTCTAAAATAGACCTATAGTCACATCACTCTCTCCCTAAATTCCCTCAATAAACCTTTATGTCTTGAGAGGAAATGTATAGCACTCAAGGCTTCCATGTTTGGGACCCCTTCAACCTGGCTGTTCTTATCTCCATAATCACTATTCTCATTCATCAAATTTCAAGTCCATAAAGAAGTCATACTCTCTCATGTTTTTGCAATACTTGTTGCTAGTCCTTATTGAGATATTACTATATAAAAGGATCTCTGTTTCTTGATCTCTTCCTGCTCACAACTGCATGTGGTCAGTTACCATTTTCCCCCCAGCTGACAGATGGAAAAAGTGAAGCAGAAATAAGTAACCTCACTAAGGTCACACAGCTAGTGATGGAAACAATTTCAACTCCATCAGTCTCTCTCTAGAACCAATTCTTTTAATCACTATTTACAGCACTATCATACTGAAAGATCCTTCTTTCTTCATTTAGCTTGCCTTATACTTCTCTGCATTCTGACTTCTGCTTTCATCAAAGTTCTGAAAAACCTCTCACAAAAAGTATCAACGATGGATTCCAAGAGAAATTTTCCATTCTCTTGTTACTTGATCTTTCAAATGATTTTCAACCATTGGTTACTCCATAGGCCTTGAAATAGCCTCTTCCTTGACTCATGTGATGATCNAGTTCTGAAAAACCTCTCACAAAAAGTATCAACGATGGATTCCAAGAGAAATTTTCCATTCTCTTGCTACTTGATCTTTCAAATGATTTTCAACCATTGGTTACTCCATAGGCCTTGAAATAGCCTCTTCCTTGACTCATGTGATGATCGCCCCCGGTTTTCTGCTTTATCTTTGGATGTGTTCTCAGCCACCTTTGCTGTTCAGCCTTCTCGACAGAAGCTTAACACTGGAGTTTCAGTTTCATCATTCTCTTCTTATGCTTTTCGTCCTGAGTGATCTCATACATGTTCCGGCTTTAATTTCCATCTATCTCTTGATAACTTCGAAATGTGCATCCAGGCTCCCTCTTTGTTCTACAAACCCATTTGAACCAGTGCTCCTTTCATATTACNCTCTTCTAATGCTTTTCGTCCTGAGTGATCTCATACATGTTCCGGCTTTAATTTCCATCTATCTCTTGATAACTTTGAAATGTGCATCCAGGCTCCCTCTTTGTTCTACAAACCCGTTTGAACCAGTGCTCCTTTCATATTACTTGAATTTCTCAAAAGCATCCTACACGCAATGTATCTGAAACAGAATTTATTTTCTCCCTGATACTGCTCTTCAGTGTACTTTAGCACCAACTTCCACTAAGACAATCTAGAAACTTTTATAGCCCATCAACTGAGAAGACTAAGAACAAAACTGCCATCCAAGTTAGATTTATCTCTCTACCAAAGCCAGCAGAGAAGCACCCAGGAGAATCGTGGGTTGTCTCAGTAAGAGAAGAGTTTTTAGGAGCTTCTTACAGGATTTGGGCTTGTACTGCAAGGTTGTAGTGAGGATTTAAAAACACAAGGTATACCGTTTTGAAATGGAGGTTGTAAAAAGCTAGGGACATTCAATGACTGTTCTTTTTTTAAAATCTAGAAGTCAGGAGAATTACAGTGGGCTGAAAGTAGTCTCTGTTACAAAGTAGCAATAACATATTAGTCAGAAGACAGATGTTGAGAATGTTCTTGTCTGTCATATTCCAGACATGTCACGGAGTGGCTTTCTCTAAATATTGTNATTCAATGACTGTTCTTTTTTTAAAATCTAGAAGTCAGGAGAATTACAGTGGGCTGAAAGTAGTCTCTGTTACAAAGTAGCAATAACATATTAGTCAGAAGACAGATGTTGAGAATGTTCTTGTCTGTCATATTCCAGACATGTCATGGAGTGGCTTTCTCTAAATATTGTCCATAATTGTCATTTGAGTTTTAGCACTTCCCAGTGCTAAAACTGGAAAAAAGTGCTATTTTTGGAAAAAATGACTTGAGCTTTTAGCTTTAATTTTCCAATATTAAAAAAAATAAAGAAAATATTATTATTTTGGGCATAAAGTTCAAGATCACTTTACATATGATTTTGAAAGTGTTAAAGTGTTAGTTGCTCAGTCGTGTCTGACTCGGCAACCCTATGGACAGAAACTCATCAGATTTCTCTGTTCAGGCAAGAATACTAGAGTGGGTTGCTATTCCCTTCTCAGGGGATCTTCCTGACCCAGGGACTGAATCTGGTTCTCCTACACTACAGGCAGATTCTTTACCATCTGAGCCCTTTCCTTTTAATAATGAAACCTTTTTTAGGTATCTAAGAAAAAAACCAAAACAAGTATTTTTCTGGCCATTTGCAAAAACTGTTCTGTCTGATTGGTAGATTATGAGACCTACCCTTTAGAGGTAGGACAACCAAGAAAATCAATTACTTGAGGTTTTTAGGGTTATGCACCTACCAATATCTTGATTTTCTCAAGAGGAAGCTGAAAAAATTAAGAAGACCAATACAGAAGACCTTTAAACAATCAAGACCTTTAATCAAGACGTGAGACATTACCTGTAGTGGTTAAGTAGTTGGACCCTGAAGCCAGATGCCTGGATTAGAACCTTGATTTTACCATTCTCATGCTTCTTCTTACTTGGAGCAAGTTGCTTGACCTCTCTTTATTTCAATTTTCCCTTCAGTAAAGTAACAGAAATAATATAGTCCCTTCCTCTTAGGATTGTTATATGGATTAACTAAGTTAATAAATATAAAATGCTTAGAACAGCACCAAGCACAGAGTAGGCACTCAATAAATATTTAGTTGGCATTATTATTATAATCCATCATGTCATTTGGAGTTTAAAAAACCTTTTAAAATTTGAGTAGTTGCCAAGGACACTCTGTTTAATGGTATGTATGTGTATAAGAGAAACATAAAATTGGAGTCACCTCTAAAATTTTTAAAACAGATCTGGCCATTCAAGAAGACTCCTTCAGAGAGAGCTCTCAGATGCCAGCACACTTGAGAATAGTGAATCTGGAATTATGTTAACATATTGGAGCTTTCCATGGAGACTGCGATGGTGAAAGAGCAATTTGAATAGTAGACTTTCAGAACTGTCAAAGAAATTGATGATGCATCCCTGCTTGCCAGGAAGGGGCTTATGCAACACCTTTGGACTGCATATAAGAGGAACTATTGTGGGGGGTGCAGATTTCATGAAATCTGTAACTGAAGTGGCTCCTTCTTCTCTTCCTGTCAAATTGGCCATTTTGACATCTATTAACTAATACATGTAAGTGGGGTAAAAATTTTTTTTTATTATGACATCTGTTTAAATTGGCCTTCTCTGTCTGTTCATAATTCCAGTTAAACTATATGCTTTTAGCATTTACTAGACGAGGTGGATACTTTGGGTGGAGAAAAACAGGATTTGCAGGAAAGAATAAGCTGTAGGTTATTTTTTTAAAATAATCAAATAAGGGACATAGGAAAGCTCTTTGTATTTGGTGACTGGTTATTTGCGCATTTTTGGAGGGTATATTTGAGTTTAATTTATTGGCCCACTTATGTAGACTTCAGTTATCTGAACTGGTTTCTGTCTAGTTACTAGTATATTGCTTGCCTATGTTTCCTTGTATTTGATGTATAAATATGGAGGCAGGATCCTATTCAGGGCTTGTAGTTCATTGTTACAAAATTGTCTGTGGATTCTATGTTTAACCATCAATGATTTCCCAGGCTGGCAACTTTTATGAAAAGAACTAAACCCAAATGTCCCATATATTTGTTTAAAAAAGGGAAATTCATCCCTGGCTCAAGAAAAAGCAGAATTCCTAAATAGTTAATGTAAACAATGCGTTTAATAGTATTATTAACCTTAAATTAGCAATTTTCCTTCTGAGAATATATTCATAGACAGTAAATGACTAGAGAAAAGAATAATGTCATAGTGTTCAAAGGCATTTGCAGTAGTCTTAGGCACAAAGCAAGAGGTTGGCTGGAAGTCTAATAATAAAATAATGGATAAATAGAGTAAATGTCATTAGGATGGGCTCAGGTCATTAAAAATAATCATGATGAAGGCCGTGTAGAATCATGGGGAAACATTTGTTACATAATGTTAAGTAAAAGAGGCAGACAGAATATAAACAGCATGTTGACTGTTAAGGCAAATGTAAACAATAAATATATTTGAACTGAATAAAAATAACTACTTGGTGGTGGAAATATAAGTAATTTAACTGTATTTTCTCATTTTTTTAGAAACAAAAAGAAAGTAAAAAGTTCTAAATGGCATGAACATATTATTTGAGAGCCAAATTCTTCATTCATTTCTCATGGATTTGTATAAATGATAGGTTGTATGTTAGAGCAATTTGAGGTTTAGCCCAGGAACCTGACTTGTTTGCCTCAAAAGACTCACTGTATCTTGACTTTTTAAATAAATTCTGTGGAAATTCCAATGCCAATTGGCTTGCTAATTTTATTTCCAGAAAAGATCACATGGGTGAAAGATACCATAATCAGAGATAAACAGGAAAAGCACAGTATACAATGTGGAGAGTCTATCAAAAGATACAAAGGCTTTCTGAAGAGTTGCTCCTAAGCTATATGCATATAAGTTAGAGTTTTATGGTAGATATATAGATAACACAGAACATTTTCACATTCTTAAATTTTACTTTCAAGTTAAATTTGACATTATATTAAAAAGACAGCCATAGTCAGTTGAAAAATGGCCGCAAAATACTCCACAATTCAATCCCAAAATTTAACAAGTCTTGTTGGGGTAATGTCTGTTAAAAGTCAGCTGCACTCAGAAGGAATTTGTGAAATTCTGGTCTCCTTTGTATTTATTCTTTGGTAGGTATTCTTTCTTGGATACAGACCTCTTGTGCCTGAGTCAAAATGTGGTCCACTTAGGGCAGATCTGTGAGTGAGTCCCCTGGGGATCTGCACGCTCTCTAACCTTGAAATGCAGCAGACACTATGGGGTCTGGAGATATCTTGTGTATTCTTGGGCATAAAAGTATCTCAGAGGAGCCTTAAAGAATGTCTTCTCAAATGTTAAGCACTTCAGGATCTCCTTAAAAATACCAATTCTGATTGAGTAGGTTTGGGGTAGGGACTCAGATTCTGCATTTTTAACAAGTTCCCAGGTGACGCTGATGCTGGTGGTCTGCAGAGTCCATTTCTGAGTAATAGGACTCTTAAGCTCAGCTTATTTAAAAGAAAAAAAAGTGATGCAGGGAATTTCCAGCTTAGCCTTTGCTTCCCATATTATTTCTATGGCTGGAAGCTCATCTTTGGACATGTAAGCATGCCATTCACATGGATTTCAATGTAAGAAGTGTTATATATTGGAATATTTTCTTACAATTTTAATTTATCACTCTGATGTCCAGAAAGATCAGTATTGGTAACCAAGAAATACACTCTTTAACACACATGTTGAAGTTTTAAGCATTGCTATATGCCCACAAGCTGTTTGGAATGTTGCTGCTCTAACATTATGCTATGCAGTCAGTCATCTATTTGGTTAGTTGTTTTTGAAATTTTCTTTGGAATTTTCAAATTTCATGTACAGGCCTCTTTATAAAATCCCCACTCTGATTCTTTTGGGGTAGCCCTTGTATACACAAAATGTAAAATGTCAAAGTAGTTGGTATTAAATAATGAGCAATTACTTTAGGTCTAGTTTTAGTAAATATCTTCAGATTTATTTTTAAATTAAAATGAATACCATGGGTAGGAAGTTTCTTGGTATTCATTGATCTTCCTAGGCAAGTTAAAACTAACCACTATCATTGGTATTCAATTCTTTCAAAAGTGGCCTTGGCTATAAGTTTTAATTTTAAATTGCAAAGTTCTGATTTTAACTTTCATATACTTATGAGATAATAAAAGTTAAGTATGAATCTATTATACAAAGTAGTAAAAACAAAATATATTATTTGGAATGTCAATGGGATTGTTATCATTGAATCTTTAAAAAAAAAAANAGATTTCATGAAATCTGTAACTGAAGTGGCTCCTTCTTCTCTTCCTGTCAAATTGGCCATTTTGACATCTATTAACTAATACATGTAAGTGGGGTAAAAATTTTTTTTTATTATGACATCTGTTTAAATTGGCCTTCTCTGTCTGTTCATAATTCCAGTTAAACTATATGCTTTTAGCATTTACTAGACGAGGTGGATACTTTGGGTGGAGAAAAACAGGATTTGCAGGAAAGAATAAGCTGTAGGTTATTTTTTTAAAATAATCAAATAAGGGACATAGGAAAGCTCTTTGTATTTGGTGACTGGTTATTTGCGCATTTTTGGAGGGTATATTTGAGTTTAATTTATTGGCCCACTTATGTAGACTTCAGTTATCTGAACTGGTTTCTGTCTAGTTACTATTGCTTGCCTATGTTTCCTTGTATTTGATGTGTATAAATATGGAGGCAGGATCCTATTCAGGGCTTGTAGTTCATTGTTACAAAATTGTCTGTGGATTCTATGTTTAACCATCAATGATTTCCCAGGCTGGCAACTTTTATGAAAAGAACTAAACCCAAATGTCCCATATATTTGTTTAAAAAAGGGAAATTCATCCCTGGCTCAAGAAAAAGCAGAATTCCTAAATAGTTAATGTAAACAATGCGTTTAATAGTATTATTAACCTTAAATTAGCAATTTTCCTTCTGAGAATATATTCATAGACAGTAAATGACTGGAGAAAAGAATAATGTCATGTGTTCAAAGGCATTTGCAGTAGTCTTAGGCACAAAGCAAGAGGTTGGCTGGAAGTCTAATAATAAAATAATGGATAAATAGAGTAAATGTCATTAGGATGGGCTCAGGTCATTAAAAATAATCATGATGAAGGCCGTGTAGAATCATGGGGAAATGTTTGTTACATAATGTTAAGTAAAAGAGGCAGAATATAAATGGCATGTTGACTGTTAAGGCAAATGTAAACAATAAATATATTTGAACTGAATAAAAATAACTACTTGGTGGTGGAAATATAAGTAATTTAACTGTATTTTCTCATTTTTTTAGAAACAAAAAGAAAGTAAAAAGTTCTAAATGGCATGAACATATTATTTGAGAGCCAAATTCTTCATTCATTTCTCATGGATTTGTATAAATGATAGGTTGTATGTTAGAGCAATTTGAGGTTTAGCCCAGGAACCTGACTTGTTTGCCTCAAAAGACTCACTGTATCTTGACTTTTTAAATAAATTCTGTGGAAATTCCAATGCCAATTGGCTTGCTAATTTTATTTCCAGAAAAGATCACATGGGTGAAAGATACCATAATCAGAGATAAACAGGAAAAGCACAGTATACAATGTGGAGAGTCTATCAAAAGATACAAAGGCTTTCTGAAGAGTTGCTCCTAAGCTATATGCATATAAGTTAGAGTTTTATGGTAGATATATAGATAACACAGAACATTTTCACATTCTTAAATTTTACTTTCAAGTTAAATTTGACATTATATTAAAAAGACAGCCATAGTCAGTTGAAAAATGGCCGCAAAATACTCCACAATTCAATCCCAAAATTTAACAAGTCTTGTTGGGGTAATGTCTGTTAAAAGTCAGCTGCACTCAGAAGGAATTTGTGAAATTCTGGTCTCCTTTGTATTTATTCTTTGGTAGGTATTCTTTCTTGGATACAGACCTCTTGTGCCTGAGTCAAAATGTGGTCCACTTAGGGCAGATCTGTGAGTGAGTCCCCTGGGGATCTGCACGCTCTCTAACCTTGAAATGCAGCAGACACTATGGGGTCTGGAGATATCTTGTGTATTCTTGGGCATAAAAGTATCTCAGAGGAGCCTTAAAGAATGTCTTCTCAAATGTTAAGCACTTCAGGATCTCCTTAAAAATACCAATTCTGATTGAGTAGGTTTGGGGTAGGGACTCAGATTCTGCATTTTTAACAAGTTCCCAGGTGACGCTGATGCTGGTGGTCTGCAGAGTCCATTTCTGAGTAATAGGACTCTTAAGCTCAGCTTATTTAAAAGAAAAAAAAGTGATGCAGGGAATTTCCAGCTTAGCCTTTGCTTCCCATATTATTTCTATGGCTGGAAGCTCATCTTTGGACATGTAAGCATGCCATTCACATGGATTTCAATGTAAGAAGTGTTATATATTGGAATATTTTCTTACAATTTTAATTTATCACTCTGATGTCCAGAAAGATCAGTATTGGTAACCAAGAAATACACTCTTTAACACACATGTTGAAGTTTTAAGCATTGCTATATGCCCACAAGCTGTTTGGAATGTTGCTGCTCTAACATTATGCTATGCAGTCAGTCATCTATTTGGTTAGTTGTTTTTGAAATTTTCTTTGGAATTTTCAAATTTCATGTACAGGCCTCTTTATAAAATCCCCACTCTGATTCTTTTGGGGTAGCCCTTGTATACACAAAATGTAAAATGTCAAAGTAGTTGGTATTAAATAATGAGCAATTACTTTAGGTCTAGTTTTAGTAAATATCTTGAGATTTATTTTTAAATTAAAATGAATACCATGGGTAGGAAGTTTCTTGGTATTCATTGATCTTCCTAGGCAAGTTAAAACTAACCACTATCATTGGTATTCAATTCTTTCAAAAGTGGCCTTGGCTATAAGTTTTAATTTTAAATTGCAAAGTTCTGATTTTAACTTTCATATACTTATGAGATAATAAAAGTTAAGTATGAATCTATTATACAAAGTAGTAAAAACAAAATATATTATTTGGAATGTCAATGGGATTGTTATCATTGAATCTTTAAAAAAAAAAAAACCCAACTAACAGCTGAAAGATCTCTTAAATGTGTTAAGAGTATATTTCTATGGGAAATTTACATGGTGATTTATTTACTTTTGAATATATAGTAGTATATATCTTAATTGTTTGGCTCACCAAAGTCTGGAGACCACAAAGCTAGACAAAAGGAAAGAACAAAAAGGAAGTTTGTAAGTAGATACAAAGCACTGAAATCATTATGCTTTTAAGATAACAATTAAGTCCCTAGAGTGAAAGAAGAATGGCTGAACTATTCTTAAGTATTACTGCTTGTACCTTGGGCACAGACTACTGCTTTGATACTATCAATCTGTATCCCCAATGCACAGTGAATTAGTTTGTTGCTCTGAGAATTGAGGTTAAGTGTCAAAATATCCAGTTATAGATGTTCAATAAAGTGTTGCTTCCCAGATGACTTAGTGGTAAAGAATCTGTCAAGGCAGGAGACAGAGGTTCAATCCCTGGGTCAGGAAGATCACCTGGAGAAGGAAATGGCAACCTGCTCCAGTATTATTGCTGGGAAAATCCCTCAGACAAAGGAGCCTGGTGGGCAACAGTCCATGAGGTCACAAGAGAGTTAAATTTTTTTTTTTTACAACTTAACTAAACAACAACAAAGTTTTGCTGAACTTATATATATCTTATTTGATCAGAGACACATATACACTGTTTTGGGAAAAATTAGATTTGATTATCTGTTTCTTATTTTTCCAAGTGAGAAGAAAGGTTTTACTAAAAAGCCTTAGGAAAACAGGCCCTCTTGTTTACCCTAAAACAAGCCCTTATCTCAGGAATGTGGCCTTCGGGAGGCTGTCCGGGGGCGCTTACCTCCAAGACCATTCCAGGAAATAATTTTCCAGAAAAATAGCTAACAATGCAGCTGGTCAGCCGTTTCGGCCTGATAACAAATGGACCTATCCCTGAAAATGTCAAGACCTGTACACCAATCAGGTTGTTCCACCCTAGCTGCACCTGTTTGTGGTTTTCATGCTTAAAAACTGCTCTGTAACGGACGGCGGGGTTTGTTCTGCCCTGGAGGAGACCGAACCCCGGTGCGCCAGCCGAATAAATCCTCTTGCTGTTTGCATCGAATCCGAGTCTTGGAGATCTTTGGGGCGATGGATCTCAGGAAAGGGACCGTAAGGTCCAACACAAGATGGCATTTCTATTTTAGCCTCCACAAACTGCTATCCTTTCCTTCTCATGCATTTCCATCTTGTAGACAGTTTAGAATCTAAAAATCAGGACATAAATGTATGCTGCTGCTGCTGCTAAGTCACTTCAGTCATGTTTGACTCTGTGCGACCCCATAGACGCCAGCCCACTAGACTTCCCCATCCCTGGGATTCTCCAGGCAAGAACAGCAGAGTGGGTTGCCATTTCCTTCTCCAGTGCATGAAAGTGAAAAGTGAAAGTGAAGTTACTCAGTCGTGTCCAACTCTGAGCAACCCCATGGACTGCAGCCCACCAGGCTCCTTCGTCCATGGGATTTTCCAGGCAAGAGTACTACAGTCGGGTGCCACTGCCTTCTCTGACATAAATGTATACTTGATGTAATTCTACTAGGCTACTATTTCCTTAACTATTTCCTTAACTAAACAAAACTCCAAGAGATATAAATTTTTAATTTTCATAATAATAGATCAGTAAGGAGATTTTGGTTGAATTTACTATTGTTTCATTAATCTTAAAGGTAGGAGGTATGCTATTAACAGCCACAATTTTAATGAAATCCTTTCTTCTCTGAGCATCTGCAACCAATTTATTAGAATGAAAACACATTACCAGTAATATCATTAACAAAAGTGAATATTAAAACTGTGCTAGAGATCTAAAATATGAAGCATATTAAAAAAATTCAAATTTGTTTATTTTCAGGAGAAATAACTATTTGCTGTTAATAAGAGAAAAGTTATCCAAGGAAACCATTTACCTTGCAAAAGTTTTCAGTTCTTACACTGCAAATGCCGACCCTCAAAACTACTAAATATCATTCCTCATTACAGTACAACCTGCTGTGAAGGAATGACTTCCCAAATGTTGTATAAGCTGGTAACATGAATGTAAATGTAGAGCCTTGAAAGACATTGTTTATATACTAGAAAGATGGCCAACATCCTATACATTAAAAATGAACCCTCTTTAGCCTTCAATTTTAGTTTCTGTCTTGTTGAATTAAAGTGGAAATACAGCACTAACATTTTTTTCTTTATGATTTAAAAATCTGTCCCTTATGCATTTATTCACAGAGGTTTACCTGCACAGTTATATTGTCTACTAAAATTGGAAATGGTCTGAAGTCACCAGAGCACCAGAGATGTCTGTTGTTATAATCAAATGGATCTGGAACTGTTTTATCTTTCCCTTGAAACACATTATTGGAGTATATTTTGCTCAATGCAAAACCACCATCAACTCTTTTTCTCGAAAGAGTTGTAGCGGTATTAGAAGACTGGATTCTTTCCTGAGAAGGCAGTTCACTCAGAATACGTGTGCATTTAGTTCAAACTGATCAGCTGATGCACACCAAATCCCATGCTGATTAAATAGAAAGCAATGTGTTGAATTTTTAGGTTGGAGGTTGCACACTTTCTCTATTTTTCTAAAATCCAACATGTTCAATCATAACTCTCTGAGTAGAAGTTAAAAGCTTTTCCTCCCGTAAGGTTTAAATACATGCTACTTTCTTTTGTGTTGAAATGTGTTAACTCTCTTATTCTGGATTGTGCATTGGAAAATTCTAACAAAAACAGTACAGTTAAAAAAAAAGGTTTTCATTGACAGAACACCTGCAAAGTTAAAGAGGCAATCCACTGAGATAAATACATCAACTAGTAAATTCCCATACATGTAGCCAGTAGTCTCACTGGCCAAGAAAAATCATCAGGGAGGTTTGGAGACTTTTAGTTCCTTTGGTCACAGGTTAACCAGAGCACATATTTCACACAGCAGATTATTTCTTAAACAGTCCTTTCCTCCATGAAAACAAACCATTCTACTGACCACATTTAGAAATAACCTAAAGGAAACTATAGCTAAGGGGAAGAATGGGACAGAAGTCAGCAGTCTAGGACACAGTTCACGGTAAAGCACTGGGTGTTTATGTGGACATTTCTTTTGTCTCCTCCGGTATGTCATTATCTAACTCTTCACTCTCCCATATGCCTCACATATGTGTTTCAATGACTAGATTATAAACTCCTGAATTTAGGAACTATTAATAGCTTTGAAATCTTTCTCCTCAAGCTTTACTTGTAAAACAACAAGACAGTGGATAACAGTCATATTTAACATCCACAAATTATTTTTGTTGGGATGTAGGGAATTAATAGAGGATTAACTGCAGATTCAATGTAACAGTTATATGATTATTCATGTTTTATTTTTCTTCTTGAGGCAGTTTTGGCATATTGCATTTCTTTGAGAAAAATTTCCATTTTATATAAATGTTCAAAGGTATTGGCATAAAGCAGTTCATATTATTCTTATTACCTTCTTAATTTCTCTAAGATCTATAGTGATGTCCCTTTTTATATTCCTATGCTTTATTAATTTTTTAAATGATTACTTTTGCCAGAATTGTGACAGTTTTTTTAAAATCTAAAAACCAACTTTGGAAGTGTTAATTATCTCTCTGTGTATTTTCCTTCCACTAATCTTTTGATTTTTGGTCTTTTATTTTCTAATATGTATTCACAACTAATGTTTCCTTATATCATGGTTTAACTATCTCATAAATTTTGATGTGTAATTTGTAATAAAAGTTACAATTATGTGTAATCAAAAATGTAATCTTTTCATTATAATTCAATTATTTTTATTATTATTCAAGATACTTTCTCATTTCCACTTTCCTCTTTGACTCCAAAGTTATTTAAAGGTATACTTCTTAAATTTAAAGCATATAGGAGGACTTCCCTCATAGCATAGCATTTAAGAATCTGCCTGCCAGTGGAGGGGACATGGGTTTGATCCCTCTTTCTGGAAGATTTCACATGCTGTGGAGCAACTAAGCCTATGAGCCACAGCTACTGAGCCCTCATGCCACAGCTACTGAAGCCAGTGAGCTCCAGGGCCTATGAACTGCAACTACTGAGCCTGCACACCTAACGCCTGTGCTTCACAACAGGAGAAGCCACCACAATGAGAAGCCCCATGCACTGCAGCTGGAGAGCAGCTCCCACATGCCACGACTAGAGAAAGCCCACGCAGAGCAACGAAGACCAGATGCAGCCGAAAAATAAAACGAATGAATGAATTTAAAAATAAAGCATATGGAACTTGGTCAAAATATCAGTGGCATTTTTCACAGAACTAGAAAATATAATTGTAAAATTTGTATGAAAAAACAAAAATCGCTGAATAGCTAAAAGAGTCCTGAGAAAGGACAGAGCTGGAGGCGTCATCCTTCCTAATTCCAAGTATTACAAAGGTACAGTAATCCAAATGATATGGTACTGGCACAAAAACTGACACATAGCTCAATGGAATAGAACAGAATCCTGAGATGAACCCACACTTAAACGGATAATTAATCTTCAACAAAGGAGGCAAGAATATACAATGAGGAAAAGCCAGACTCTTCAATAAATGGTGCTGGGAAAATTGGACAGTTACATGCAAGATAATTCAAGTGGACTACTCTCTCAAACCATGTACAAAATAAATTCAAAATAGATTAAAAAGTTAAATGTAAGACCTGTAGCCATAAAAATTCTAGAAGAAAACAAAGGAAGAAAGCTCTATAACACTGATCTTAGTAGTATTTCTTAGATATGTCTCCTTAGGTAAAGGAAACAAAAATAAATGAATGGCACTACATCAAATGGAAAGGCTTCTTCAGAGCAAAGGAAACTATCAACAAAATGGAAAGGTCACCTACTGAATGGGAAAAGATATCTGCATATGATATATCTAATAAGGGGTTAATATTGAAAAATATACAAAGAACTCATATAACAACATCAAAATCCTTCCCAAAGAATCCAGTCAAAAGTGGGCAGAGAATCTGAATAGACATTTTTCCAAAGAAGATATACAGATAGTCAAAAGGAACATGAAAAGATGATGATCAATATCACCAATCATCAGAGAAATGCAAAGAAAACCACAATGAGGTACTACCTCACACCTGTCAGAAATGACTATCATCAAAAAGAACATAAATAACAAATATTGGTGAAGATGTGGTGAAAGGGGAATCTTGTGCACTTTGGTAGAGATATAAACTGGTGCAGCCACTATGGAAAACAGATGAATGCTCCTTAAGAAATTAAAAATGTAACTTCCATATGATATAGCAATTCCACTCTTGGGTATTTATCTGAAGAAAACAGAAACACTAATTTAAAAAGATATATACATCTCTGTGTTCACTGCAGCATTACTGCCAATAGCCAAGATATGAAAGCAACCTAAGGGCCTGTCAATAGATGAATGGAAACAGAAGATGTGACACACACACACACATGCACACGCACACACAGGAATATTACTTAGCTAAAAAAGGAATGAAATTTTGCCACTTGCAACAACATGGATAGACTTGGCAGGTATTATGCTAGGTGAAATAAGTCAGACAGACTAAGACAAATACTAATGATTTCACTTATATTTGGAGTCTAAATATCAAATCAAATGAAAAAAACATAACTAAATAGAAATAGACTCATAGCTACAGACAACAAACAGATGATTGCCAGAGGGGAGCAGGTTAGGGAGGGGGAGGATAGGTGAGGGAGATTAAGAAGGAGAAATTGCAAAACAAATGAGTCATGGTTATGAAATGTACAGTGTGGGGTGGGGAGGTGGGATGAACTGGGAATTTGGGGTTAGTAGATGCAAATGATTGTATGTAGAATGGATAAACCATAAGGCACAGGGAACTGTATTCAATATCCTGTGATAAACCACAAATGGAAAAGAATATAAAATGGAATGCATGTGAGTATGGGCTTCCCAGATGGTGCTAGTGATAAAGAACCCACCTGCCAATCCAGGAGATATGGGTTTGATCCCTGGGTTGGGAAGATCCCCCGGAGCAGGAAATGGCAACCTGCTCTAGTATTCTGCCTGGAAAATACCACGGACAGAAGAGCCTGGTGGGCTCCAGTCCACAGGGCTGCAAAGACTGGGACATGACCGAGCACATACGGCACCACCATCCATATTTTATATATATATATATGAAGGGAAGTGAAAGTTGCTCAGTTGTGTCTGACTCTTTGTGAACCCATGGACTATACAGTCCATGGAATTCTCCAGGCCAGAATACTGGAGTGGGTAGCCTTTCCCTTCTCCAGGGGATCCTCCCAACACAGGGATCGTGTGTGTATATTCATATATGACATATATATGACAATCACTTTGCTGTACAGTAAAAATTAATACAACACTGTAAATCAACTATACTTCAAATTAAATTTGAAAAATAACTATGTGATATCTTTGAATGGTGACAGATTGTAACTGGAGTTATTGTGGTGATCATCCTGACCGGTACAGAAATATCAAATCACTACGCTGTGTAACAGGTACTGACATAGTGTTAATTGGAGATAAATTACACTTTAAGAGCAAACAACTCATAGAAAAAGAGCAGATTTGTGGTTACAAGGGAAGGCAGGGGGAACTGAATGAAGGCAGTCAAAAGGTACAGATCCTCAGTTATAAGATAAGTAACTATTGTACTAGGGAATATAGTACACAACTTAAATACAATTAACATTGCTGCATGTTATATATGAAAGTTTTTAAGAGAGTAAATCATGAAAGATTTTATCACAAGGAAAACATTTTTTTCTATTTCCTTAATTTTGTGTCTATATGAAATGACAGATGTTCACTAAATAATGTGGTAAACATTTCATGAATTTAAGGAAAGTCATTATGCTGTATACCTTAAACAGTACTGGATATCAACTATATCTCAATAAACTGGAAGGAAAAAATGAAGCATATAGAAATATTATATATATAAACATAAGTATGTACACACACACACACACACACACACACACACACACACATATGTTGGTGATGCTATCTAACTGCAGGGGGCGCTCCACAGAAAGAGAGAGGCAGTGGAACTTCCCTCAGCAAAGTCGAAGGGTCCCGAGGAGAGGTGAGTTTGCTGTCCGCCAACCCAGCCTCTCCGCGAGCGAGAGACAAACAGACGTGACAGGGGTTCTGTCTGAGCAGTTCTGCTTTATTGCCGCAAGCTCCCAGCTTATATAAGCAAGCAGGGGGGTTTTAGGAGGGACTTTCCATAGTTGCACCAATCATGTTTAAGGTCAAATCGTCATGCACCTTCATTATAATAGGAGTCTATGGTGATCACGTGCTGTTTACATGCCAAATCAAGACAGCCAATCAAAAACTTTGACAAACAACATAGACCAGGCCCCCATCTCTTCCGCCAGGTGCCATCTTAGTTTCCGACCACAAAGCTAGCCCTTTTTAAGGTTTCCCATTTAGGGCCCCACATCTAACCATCTCCTCCTCTCCTGACACCTTTTCCTTTTGCCTTCAATCTTTCCCAGCATCAGGGTCTTTTCCAACGAGATGGCTCTGCATATCAAGTGGCCAAAGTATTGGAGCTTCAGCTTCAGCATCAGTCCTTCCAATGAATATTCAGGGTTAACTTCCTGTAGGATTGACTGGTTTGATCTTGCATTCCAAGGGACTCTCAAGAGTCTTCTCCAGCACCACAATGTGAAAGCATCAATTTTTCGGTGTTCAGCTTTCTTCTTTCTCACATTTGGACATGACTACTGGAAAACCAATAGCTTGGATTATACAGACCTTTGTTGGCAAAGTGATGTCACTGCTTTTTAATATGCTGTCTAGGTTTGTCATAGCTTTCCTACCAACAAGCAAGCATCTTTTAATTTGTGGCTGCAGTTGCCTGCAGAGATTTTAGAGCCCAAGAAAATAAAATGTCACTGATTCCACTTTTTCCTCTTCTATTTGCCATGAAGTGATGAGATCAGATTGGCACAACAGAAAAATATAGACAATACTTTATAACAACTATATATGGAGTATAACATCTAAAAATTATTAATCACTATGTTGTATACCTGTAGCATATAATATGTAAACCATCTATACTTCAGTTAAAAAAAATAAAAACAAGTATTTAAAAATACGTTCAATTTAGCTCTTAGCCACCTTGGTAAAAATGAAACCACATGACTCATGCAAACACTTTGGAATAACTATGCATGTTAAAAAGGGTAATAATAATAATAATTATCATTATTATGTACAGTAGCAAGAAACACAAATTAAAGAACAATCAGATTTATGTGGTATAGGAAGCCTTTTGTATAACTCTAGGCATTTATACCTATAGATACAATCACTGTTTTTCCCCTGCAAAACACTCTTTTTTCCCTACAAAAATCACTGTTATAAAGACAGTTAAGCTTCCATTTGTCTCCCTCTAGGACATTTAAAAACGACAACTATTGCTTTTATATTATGCATTATGTGCCAGGAATTAAGTACTTTACAAGGAGAACTGCAACCATCTGCACTAATCTGACAGAGCTATGGAGTCTAAGAACTGAGACCACCTGTGTCAACACGATTTATTTGTGACAAGAAAACTTTGCCCAAGGAAGATAAGACCATAAACCAATAAATAACTTCATTGTTTGTTTCAGGAAATTCCCATATGTTAATTTATCTCAGATAAACAATCTGTTCACCTTGGCAAAGAGTTAACTTATCAAGCAACAGTTTGCTTATCATCAAGACATGCTTTGAGACCCTCACCCTGCTATAGATATTAACCATAAAATTTGTATCAGGTCAGGAACTTTTCCAAATCCCTGTCTGTTCTCCACCTTAAAAAAGCTACCTTAAACTACTTGAGCCCAGACTTTGAAATCCTACAAATATCCTCCCCTCTGACTTCCCCTTCAGAGATTGTCCAGGAGGAGTTTCCCCTTACTACAGAGAATTCTAATAAACTTAATTTTGCTTGATAAACAGGGTGCCTGGAGATGTTTTGGGGGAGTTCAATGACACATACTTGTTCCTTTAACCCTCATAACATACTTGGAGTAAATTCTATTCTTTCGTTATTTCTGCAGATGAGAAAATTGAAGTATACACCAAATAGTTAAGTGACTTAGGCAAGGATACAACTTAATTTACATGAATCCAAACTATGGTACTAACATTACTGATTCCCTCTTGCCCCCAACTGTATTCATCTAAAGATGCCCTAAAGAATCCTATGCCATGATCCTCTCAGCAGTGTTCAGTAATTATAGTATTAATGACTGTAATTAGTAATTTCATTGTCTTCCTCACTGAATGCTTTGAGGACCAGAGACATTTCTTGTTTGTCTCTATACTGCCAGTGCCTACATATACCTGACACATGGCAGGCATTGAATTATACATGCATGCATGCCCAGTTGTGTCCAACTCTTTGTGATCCCATAAACTGTAGCCCACCAGGCTCCTCTGTCCATGGGATTTCCCAGGCAAGAATACTGGAGTGGGTCACCATTTCCTCCTTCAGGGGATCTTCCTGACCCAGGGATTGAACCCATGTCTCCAGCATTGGCAGGTGGATTCTTTACCACTGAGCCATCTGGGAAGACAAGCATTCAATAAATGTTAATAAAGTGAATATTAAATAAACTTCCACTTTACAAATGAGGCTCTGAGATAGTAAAAGTTTTGCTTTAACTCTCCCAGATAGTAACTGTCAGAACTGGTGCTCTTGCCAATGCACTATTCTTCAGTTCAACTTGTAAATGAGCTCTCAAATGGCAGTTTTTATGAGATGAGGGTCTACATACAGTTCAGTGGGGATTCATGTGTATAAAGTCCTACCAAAATATTATATTTCTTTTCTTTTTGCTGACATCTTATCTCAGTGTGATCGTGCAGATCATCTCATGCTAATTTGATGCTGATATCTCTCATTTCTCTCTGATTACTAAAAAATGGGAAGTCTTCATTGGTTAATGCAATTTATGACAATGTTTTAAAACACTGGGAAGTTACTACATAGTTTCCTTGGTATTAAAACATCTGTAATACTAAACAGAGATTTACCCATATAAGGTTCCTCTTTTTTCTTTATTATAAGGGGAAATGAATGTTATATGAATATTTGAACTTTAGAAAAAAGTTTAAAATTTTACATAGAAGTAAAATTATGAAAGGAAAGAAAGTAGCCTGGAAAGGTTTTCTGCTCCTGAGAAAGCTACTCATATAGGAAACAACATGAGCAAAGAGAATAAAAAAGTAACCTAAAGACACACATCAATCAGATGCAAACATGTGAACCCTACTTAGATTCTGAACTGAACCAACTGAGGTATTAATATGCAAAGACATTCGGAGCCAATCATGGAAATGTGAATGAGGACAAGTGATAGATTCAGTTCAGTTCAGTAGCTCAGTCGTGTCCGATTCTTTGTGACCCCATGAATCGCAGCACACCAGGCCTCCCTGTCCATCACCAACTCCTGGAGTTCACTCAGACTCATGTCCATCGAGTCTGTGATGCCATCCAGCCATCTCATCCTCTGTCCTCCCCTTCTCCTCCTGCCCCCAGTTCCTCCCAGCATCAGAGTCTTTTCCAATGAGTCAACTCTTTGCATGAGGTGGCCAAAGTACTGGAGTTTCAGCTTTAGCATCATTCCTTCCAAAGAAATCCCAGGGCTGATCTCCTTCAGAATGGACTGGTTGGATGTCCTTGCAGTCCAAGGGACTCTCAAGAGTCTTCTCCAACACCACAGTTCAAAAGCATCAATTCTTTGGTGCTCAGCTTTCTTCACAGTCCAACTCTCACATCCATAAACATCTATTTCTGCTTTATTGACTATGCCAAAGCCTTTGACTGTGTGGATCACAATAAACTGTGGAAAATTCTTCAAGAGATGGGAATACCAGACCATCTGACCTGCCTCTTGAGAAACCTATATGCAGGTCAGGAAGCAAGAGTTAGAACTGGACATGGAACAACAGATTGGTTACAAATAGGAAAAGGAGTACGTCAAGGCTGTATATTGTCACCCTGCTTCTTTAACTTCTATGCAGAGTGAAGGTGAAGGTGAAGGTGAAGTCGCTCAGTCGTGTCTGACTCTTTGGGAACCGGTGGACTGTAGCCCACCAAGCTCCTCTGTCCATGGGATTCTCCAGGCAAGAATACTGGAGTGGGTTGCCATTTCCTTCTATGCAGAGTACATCATGAGAAACGCTGGGCTGGAAGAAGCACAAGCTGGAATCAAGCTGCAATCTTGATTGAGCTTGAAATATCAGTAACTTCAGATATGCAGATGACACCACCCTTATGGCAGAAAGTGAAGAGGAACTAAAAAGCCTCTTGATGAAAGTGATAGATTACTATGGGAAAAAAATCCTTAACTTAGAAATATACACTTAAGTATTTAGGTAAAATAACAAGTTGCCTGAGATCTGCCTTAAAATTCTCCAAGGAAGGTGGGTACGTGTGACAAGTGTGTATGTGTGCTTGCTCATGTGTGTGCTGATGAAACAAGATTTGTAAATGCTTCTAATTATTGAAGTCTGTGATGAGTACATGGGGATTTATTATAATCTATTCTCCACTTCTGTACATGTTCAAAACTCTCAGCATAAAGAGCTTGAAAAAATGGCTAATTTTCCCAGTATCTTACTCAGTATACAAAGCACCTGACCATTCACTTATATTGCTGTTGCTGTTCAGTTGTGTCTGACCCTTGGCAATCCCATGGACTGCAGCATGCCAGGCTTTCCTGTCCTTCACCATCTCCTGGAGCCTGCTCAAATTCATGTCCATCAAGTTGGTGATGCCATCCAACCATCTTGTCCTCTGTCATCTCCTTTTTCTCCTGTTTTCAATCTTTCCCAGCATCAGGGTCTTTTCTAATATATACTGGTTGCCTGGGTCTTTTTACATAGATACCTATATATGTATATGTATTATGTATCTGTATATATGTGTATATACATATACACAAGTACATATGTGTACACACACACACACACACACACATAGTATATATATACATACATATATACTACACCAGGGTATTTTCACATTTATTTCCCAGCATCAGGATCTTTTCACATATATACTAGCTACAAACTCAGTATCACAATCCAAAGCAAAAAGTTATTTTCACCTGTGGATAGATTCTAAAATTTAAGAAAGCAGTTACTCTTTCTCCTGGAAAAATTTTACGCAGTCTTTTTTCCCCCCACCTGTCCACTTCTGTGCAAATCAGAAACCTCAAGTTTTCTGCTAATGAAAGGACTCTGCACCACTCTGAGCAGAGTACTAGACTTCTCCTATTCACTCCTGCTTTTCCTAGTTTGACTTTTTACACAGCACCAGATGATTCATTAAGTGCCAACTCATTGTTTATTTTTGTAAGATGCAAAGCCCCAAGAATCCTTAAAGTGAGTAAAGAACAGACTTTTGGACTCTGTGGGAGAAAGCGAGGGTGGGATGATTTGACAGAATAGCACTGAAACATTTATATTACCATTTGTAAAATAGATGACCAGTCAAGTTTGATGCATGAAGCAGGTCACCCAAAGCCGACACTCTAGGACAACCCAGAGGGATGGGGTAGGGAGGAAGGTGGGTGAGTGGGGTTCAGGATGGGGGGACACATATATACCTGTGGCTGATTCATGTCAATGTATGGCAAGAGTCAGCACAATAATGTAATTAGCCTCCAATTAAAATAAATTAATTAAAAAAAAAAGAATCCTTAAGGTGAATATCTCAATTACAAGAAGCATATTCCTTTAAGGACACAGACTACTTCCTCATGTAATTTAGACTAAAACAAGAGTATAAAATATTCTTTATATTAAGGACTTTTAATATGTGGCCTGTTCCCTGGGTATTTATTTAAGCATGACTTTTTCCTTCCTGATAACATGAAAAATCCTTCCTAAAAGTGAAAGAAAATGCTAATGATCTTCAGGACCAACTAGTTTTACTGTAAGTATAACTATACCTTTCATATTTTAAGTCAGTAAAACGTCAAAATGTGATACACAGTAAATAGCAGAAGTCTCTAATATTGAACAGGAAACAAGGCCCAGATTATAATGTCCTAGGGATGTACTCGGGGAAGGCAATGGCAACCCACTCCAGTACTCTTGCCTGGAAAATCCCATGGGCGGAGGAGCCTGGTGGGCTGCAGTCCACGGGATTGCTAAGAGTCGGACATGACTGAGCGACTTCACTTTCACTTTTCACTTTCATGCACTGGAGAAGGAAATGGCAACCCACTCCAGTGTTCTTGCTCGGAGAATCCCAGGGAGTCTGGCGGGCTGCCGTCTATGGGGTCGCACAGAGTCAGACACGACTGAAGTGACTTTGTAGCAGCGGCAGCAGCAGGGACGTACTAATTCAGAAATGTAGGTCAATCCTTTTCTAATATTTTCATGAGGTGGGAAGGGGGTTCAGGACGGGGAATACGTGTACNGGGAGTCTGGCGGGCTGCCGTCTATGGGGTCGCACAGAGTCAGACACGACTGAAGTGACTTTGTAGCAGCGGCAGCAGCAGGGACGTACTAATTCAGAAATGTAGGTCAATCCTTTTCTAATATTTTCATGAGGTGGGAAGGGGGTTCAGGACGGGGAATACGTGTACACCCATGGAAGATTCATGTTGATGTATGGCAAAACCAATACAATATTGTAAAGTAATTAGCCTCCAATTAAAATAAATAAATTTATATTAAAAAATTAATGTATGCTTTGACAATGGAAAATGGATTAAGGCATTTCGCTTTAGCTATTGTTTTATTATCTATTTAAGATATATAACAATGTTTTTCAAATATTTACATAACATTGTATTAATGTTTATAAAAACAAAATTAGCAAAAGATTCCACAAACAGATATAGCTAATACCTTGCTTCAATTGAAATCATTGCTGCTTCTTCAGGGCAATAATGGCATAACACCTGGGAGATTTCACAGGATCAAACAACCTCACAAGTGAAGACCACATGATATCATCCTGTAAATTGATAATGATTTAAATAGACAACTGTTTGTTGAAGATACAAATGAGACATGTTAGACTATATACTAGAATATGAGCGCTCTTTGTTGAAGAAAATTAACAAATTTAATTAACTTAATTTAGAACAAAATTCTAAATTATAATTTCACCTTCAGGACTTTATGTTGAGGAAATAATTAAAGATGTACGTAGGGAGTGAAACACCAGGCTACGCCTTGTTACAACTGGAAAAAGTGAAAGTGGCTAGAGACAACTGAGTATCACTCAAATAAATTATATGGTGAAACATCATTCAGCTTCTGTAGTGCATTTAATGAGACAGAAAAAATCCAAACAAAAAAATGAAACAAATTAGATGAGAAGCTGTATTTATAATTTGACTCCATTTTTAATTAAAGTAGAAATAATGTGCTCATACATACACATGCAACATACGTATGATGATAGGGGGAGAGTGGTGGGAGCGGGGTTCAGGATTGGGAACTCAGGTACACCCATGGCGGATTCATGTCAATGTATGGCAAAACCAATACAGTATTGTAAAGTTAAAAAAAAAAAAAAAAAGCTCTCAAAAACATAATAATTTAAGAGCTAATGCTGAAAGGTGAGATTATAGTTACTTCCAACTTTCTTTTTGATATTCTTCACTTAAAATTTTCTAATATTAAGTATATATTATTTTTATAACCATAATATGATTTAAAATATTATCAAATGAACAGCCGCAGGATTTCTATCACTGTATTACCAGTTAAATTCGGTACATACTGTTATGCCTACCTATTTTATTTAGGTCACTGGAAATTGTTTTGAAAAGGAAAATGATGAATATCTAGTAAAATAAGCCTGATTCTGTGAACTACCAAGGTGAAAAGCAAAAGTTTCCAGTGATTTTGAGTTAGTAAGTAACTTAGCAAAGTATATAATTATCCAAATATTTAAAAACTGCTTTTTTCTGTAAAAATATCATTTAGTAAAATCCATTTGTCCCAAGTAGCTTGATGAAAAGAAGTAAAGCTCTTCATATGGTAAAAGAAGTATTAAAGAACTTATAGTGAAAACATAAGGCTGAATCTACAAATGGGACTAAACAGCTCAAAAACCTAATTTTAATTACAGCTTAGACTAGAATCTGAAAAACACATTTTCCCCAAAGATAAACCAAAAAATCATTTTTCTAGTCATTCAACATAGATAAAACAAGTAAGACTGAGAAAACAGAAGCAATGATTAGAAAGAAATTTCTGTACTGCAGAGTACATATGTCCCCAAATTCAAAAATGAATTAAAAGCTGATTCTTACAAAGTGAAACACATAAATGATATCCTTTATGTTGATATCCTATCTATACAGTATGTCACATATGATGGGTGTGTGCATTGTCTACTGTAATTACCATACAATTAAAAGAATGAATACTTTATTATAGCACTTTTTGGGGAAACATCTGTTGTACATATGCTTTTGTTTCAAAAGAGATAGAAAGACTATTTAAACTTGGAAAATATAACAAGAAAAATTATCTTACTAGCTATGTGAAAGAAAGTTATTGTAGTTATAAACAGATCGGCATTACTGGATTTAATAAAGATATTTGTCATGCATTTAAAATTAACATAATATACCTGCTCTTTCAGGTAGCAAAGTCGATCCAGAAGAATCAAGGTCTCTATGCAAGGAGCTAGAACAACTTTCAACTAAAAGAAAGAATAAGATAGCACAGTGGTACTTTAAAACAAACAAAAATACTAACTTAACACTTACATTTAAGAAAATATATCTACAGAAACTTGCATAAGGCCAAATCGCCAATACCCATTGTACATCTTCAGAAAATAAGTACTTCAGAGATCAAAAGTTTTTCTTTTAATAGTTAAAGGAAAAGAATATCCTTTGAGTGACTTCGGGATGGAATCCAAAAGCAATCATACATATGTGATAGAAAGCTTTTAAAGGGGTACTAAGAATGAAATTCATTAAAAAGAATGCTTGTGAAATAATTGCATTGAGACCAATATGTGTTCAAAGAACTCTATAACTCCTTGCCATGCATTTCTAATACACTTTAAGAGAAATCTGCCATGTGTTCTCTTTATTACAGTACTGACGCCTAATATAGTTCTAAAATAGGAAATGATCCAAAACAGCTTTTCTACATTAAGAGAAAAACAACATAGATTGGTTGGCCCCATAAAAAATTTTTTTAATAGGATCCCATTCAAGTCTAGCAACATATTCAATTTAATATGTTTAATTCTGAGACTTACCATATTAAAAGCCTCCAGTTCATTCATTCTAGGTTTATATTTCTCATAGTAGTCCATTATAATTTTTTCTGGCAGCTTCAAGATAAAACAACCACAATAATAAATTTAGTAACAGTTAAAAAAATATATATTTTCCCCTATTCAGATGTACCCTAAAGTAAAACAAACATAATAATTCAAAGCAATCTTATGTGTTTGAAGAGCTCTAATGATGTTCATGAAGCAAGTCAATTTAACTAAATTCTTTCATTTAAATCTTCTGCATCAATATAGGTTATTCAGCATATCATAAGTAAAATCAATAATAAGATCCTATTAACTTTGATTTCAACAAGTAGTAATGAAATATTTACCTTCATTTGTTTCTACATTTGGGGTACACAGAAGGTAGGAGCTTAATAAACAGTTTTCAAATATAACTAAAATTTAAACAATGTATCTAAAAAAATATAGAGAATAATGAAAAGGCAAAAGGAATACAGTAAAGACATATTCATATTAAACATAATTTCTTCTAACAATACTTAACCAATTCATCAACAAGCACTGCTTTCTGTTTTTTCTCTAAAACATGATACCCATAGTACACTGAATCCTTGTGGTTAGTAGGCCACTTTGTAGATAATTTAATACACATTCTGTTCTCACCAGTTGAGCTTTACGTCTACTGCATTAAGTGTATTTGTTCCTAAACTTTTTTATTACAGGTACATTATAATGACATGATATAAATATTAAAAAATCAATAAAATACAGATGCAAAAGGAAAAGTTTCTTTATATGTTGACTGTCTTTGTGAAGGGCTTGATAAAGGAAAGTCACTAGAAGAAATTGCTGTCAATTTATATACGATCAAGGGGTTTCCCAGGTGTCACTAGTGGTAAGAACCTGCCTGCCAATGCAGGGGTCATAAGACAAGCAGGTTCGATCCCTGGGTTGGGAAGATCACCTGGAGGAGGGCATCACAACCCACTCCAGTATTCTTGCTTGGAGAGTACCATGGGCGGAGGAGCCTGGTGAGTTATGGTCCACAGGGTTGCAAAGAGTCAGGCACGATTGAAGCGACTTAGCATGCATGCATGCATATGTAGTCAAGACAAATGACACACTGAGTAAAAAGAATCTAAAATCTGAAAGGATTTGTATTCAGATTTCCTTGCAAATGTATAAATATTTTTTTAAAGACCCCACTCTTTTTCTATTACATGAAATTTCTTTTGAATTAAAAAAAATACAAAAAAGTATCTAACAGTGAAAAATAAGGCTTTATCTCATCCAATTTCTAGTGTGGCCTTCCAGAAAATATTAATATCTCCCCTTTGGTACAGAACCCAAGATTATGGCTTTCTCTTCAGCCCTGATTTTGCTCATCTTCGGATTGAATGAGTACCTCCTGAATCAAATTTTTACAGTAGAGTATATTAGACTAAGTCTAGGCCTGAACTTCAAGCCAGCAAAACTCACCTCAAAAAATTATGAATGTGTTTGAATTACAGCCTTTAGTCTTTACTTCCGTCCTGTCATGTGAGATTAGCAGTTACAGAACAACTCAGAACTCACAAACTTTTTTTCATTCCTGCCTCATCAGCATACTGCTTCCTACAAACACGGTTTTTCAGTGCGATTCCTTGGGTTCTACAGTATTGTCTGTGTCTCCTTTATGTCAAATTGAGAAGTACCACCCTGGTCATAAATTGGTTTTGTTTCAAACTAGGGACTGTTGATTTTGCCCCTCAGGATACGCTGCTTTAAAGCACTGTACTGTTGGCTGTGCTGGTGATCTGCAAGCCCAGGCAATTTCTCTCGACATCACTCTGTATCTCTCTTTACCTTCACTGAACTTCATCATACACATGCTTTGAGATTTAACAGGCTTTTTGATTTTGTCAAAAAGGAGTTTGTATTTCTGTTTCTCTTTCCATTTGTTGCTTTTGTGTGATTTTGAAGAGAAAAGATGAGACTATCATCTTTACTTACCTATTAAAAAAAAATGGACACCTTTTGCCTTACTTGGAATAATCCAAAGCTGGATACTATAAACTATGCATTATAGAGGTTTGATGGACAGAAGTTAAGGTAGAAATCTAACTAGAGAAACTATATGCAAAGCTGTGTGCAAGAAACAAAATAAATAGCCTTACTTTTATTCTTATACCAAATGCTTGGTGGATACAATTATATTGATGTTTCTAAGTGAAAAATTCAGTGTTAAGATATGATTTCATGCTTTAACCAACTTTTCCAATAAAATGCTCAACTATGCAAGGAGATCCAAGCAGTCCATTCTGAAGGAGATCAACCCTGGGATTTCTTTGGAAGGAATGATGCTAAAGCTGAAACTCCAGTACTTTGGCCACCTCATGCGAAGAGTTGACTCATTGGAAAAGACTCTGATGCTGGGAGGGNTCCCATCACTTCATGGAAAATAGATGGGGAAGCAGTGGAAACAGTGGCTGACTTTATTTTGGGGATTTCTTTGGAAGGAATGATGCTAAAGCTGAAACTC
The DNA here is from genome assembly GCA_006410875.1 of Neotragus pygmaeus. Taxonomy (NCBI): domain Eukaryota; kingdom Metazoa; phylum Chordata; class Mammalia; order Artiodactyla; family Bovidae; genus Neotragus; species Neotragus pygmaeus. The sequence continues at coordinate 183,364 of SJYV01031338.1, read as the reverse complement.
CAGTACTTTGGCCACCTCATGCGAAGAATTGACTCATTGGAAAAGACTCTGATGCTGGGAGGGATTGGGGGCAGGAGGAGAAGGGGACGACCGAGGATGAGATGGCTGGATGGCATCATGGACTCAATGGATGTGAGACTGAGTGAACTCCAAGAGATGGTAATGAACAGGGAGGCCTGGCGTGCTGCAATTCATGGGGTTGCAAAGAGTCGGACACGACTGAGCGACTGAACTGAACTGAATCAGTCTCATAAGCCTAGATCGGAGAATCTATGGAAATTTTATTTAGTTTATTTAGACACTATTTAGTTCTATTTAGTTTAGAAATTTTATTTAGTTTATTTAGTTTATTTAGTTTATTTAGACACTATTTAGTTCTATTTAGTTTAGAAATTTTATTTAGTTTATTTAGACACTATTTAGTTCTAGGATGAATCTGTAACATACATATATCCATGGTCTTATTTTACTGATGACATTACCGTAGTTAAACCCAGTAAGAGCCAAGACAGGGCAAACATCTTAGAGATAAAGATGATGTCATAATTGAGGAGGTGCTTGGTGTAGGCAAGAACATCCATGGAAACTTACAAGTTCAAGTGCACACTGAATGCCAGCTGGGAGCTTTGGTCATGAATTCCATTGCTCCTTGCTACCCATCTCCAAGACTCCAGAAAAAGGGACTAATATTAGCTAAGCTGCGTAATGGGGCCCTAGCTCAGTGGTCTGTGGTTTATGTTTAGGGAGATACCTAGTCTTAAAGAGAAATTAGGTGAGAGACAGCAAATGAGAGGTCACATCGAGGGGCTTTAGGTTTTTTCCCTTACTTTTCTTACAATTTTGTGTGTGTGTGTGTGTGTGTGTGTGTATTTTAAACTCCAATAGTCCTGTTGGTTTTGACAGACTTGCCTGGTTTTTGATGACCTTGACATTACTCAGGAGCCCTAATCAAGCATTTTGTATGATATTCCACCACTGGGAACAGTCTTCCTCATAATTAGACAGGGGCTATAGATTTTGAGAGGAAGACTACAGACGTAAAGTATCATATTCCTCATATAATATCCAGGGTATTTACTATCAGTATGATCTATCACTGTTGATATGGATCTTGAGTACTTGGCTGACATTGTTGTTATTCAGTTGCTACGTCAAGCCCATCTCTCTGTGACCCCATGACCTGCAGCAAGCCAGGCTTCTCTGTCCTTCACCATCTCCCAGAGTTTGCTCAAACTCATGTCCATTGAGTTGGTGATGACATCCAACCATCTCATCCTCTGTTGCCCCCTTCTCCCCTTGCCTTGGCTGATTTGTCTCTTTTCCTACATTATTTATTAAAATTGTCTTTTTATAGATTTATATATGGGGGCCCAGATAAGAAAAGGTGGGCCATATTTCAACTCCATGGGGAATGGGCCAGATGAATGGATAAGAGATACACAATTGTTCAGAGATCCTCCCCACACACTACCTGATCAGAAGACAGGTTAGCAGCTGACCTTCTTTTCATCAGTAGATGGTAGGGCTGAGGCTGCTGATACACCCTTGGCTAGAACTCAGTGTGGGTGGATGTGATACCACGTTGAGAACGCAAAGGAAAACTTCAGTTAAAAGTGCTACTCCATGGAACACATGAATGATGTGAAAATGAAAGTCTTACTGCTGACTCAGAAAGCTGTAGTGGTCTGGATAGAAGATAAAACCAACCACAACATTCCCTTAAGTCAAAGTCTAATCCAGAGCAAGGCCATAACTTTCTTCAATTCTATGGAGGTTGAGAGAGATGAGGAAGCTGCAGAAGAAAAGTCTGAAGCTAGCAGAGGCAGATTCATGAGGTTTAAGGAGAGAAGTCATCTCTACAACATAAAAGAGCAAGATGAAGCAACAAGTATTGATGCAGAAGCTATAGTAAGTTATCTAGAAGATCTAGCTAAGATAATTACACCAAACAACAGATTTTCAGTGTAAATGAAACATCCTTCTACTAGAAGAAGATGCCATCTAGCAATTTCATAGCTAAAGAGGAGAATTCAATGTCTGGCTTTAAAGCTTCAAAGGACAGGCTGAAATCTCTTGTCAGATAGGGGCTAACATACCTGGGGACTTTGAAGTCAATCTCATTTACCATCTCCAAAATCCTAGGGTCCTCAAGAATAATGCTAAATCTACTATGCTTGTGCTCTGTAAATGTAACAACAGAGTCTGGATGTTAGCACATCTGTTTACAGCATGCTTCACTGAATATTTTGACTATTGTTGAGATCTACTGCTCAGGAAAAAAAAAAAAAGATTCTTTTCAAAATATTACTACTCACTGACAAAGCACTGGTCACTCAAGAGCTCTCAAGATGCACAACAAGACTAAAATGTTATTTTCATGGCTACTAACACAACATCCATTCTGCAGCCCATAGATCAAGCAGTAATTTCAACTTTCAAGTCTTATTATTTAAGAAATACATTTTGTTAAGGGTATAGCTGCCATAAATAGTGATTCATCTGATGGATCTGGGCAAAGTAAATTGAAAACATTCTAGAAAGTATTCACTATTCTAGATGTAAGAACATTCATGATTCACGGAAGCATGTCAAAATAAAACATTAACAGGAGCCTGGAGGAAGCTGATTCTAACTCTCATAGATGGTTTTGAGGTGTTGTGGAGGAAGTAACTGCAGATGTGGTAGAAATAACAAGAGAACAAGAATTAGAAGTGGAACCTAAAGATGTGGCTGAATTGCTGTACCCTCATGATAAAGCTTTTACAGATGAGTTGTTTCTTATGCATGAGCAAAGAAGTGCTTTCTCGAGATGGGATTTACTCCTGGCAAAGATGCTGTGATGATTGTTGAAATGACAACAAAGGATTTATAATATTACACAAATTTAGTTGATAAAGCAAAGTTTGAGACATTTGACTCCAATTTTGAAAGCTGTTCTGTGGGTAAAATTTTATCAAAAAGCACTGCATGCTTAGAGAAATCATTCGTGAAAGGAAAAGTCAGCCAAATTTACTGTTGTCTTATTTTAAGAAATTGCCACAGCCACGCCAACTTCAGCAACCACCACCGCCATCAGTCAGCAGCCATCAACTCTGAGACAAGACTCTCCACCAGGAGAAAGATTATGACTGGCTGAAGGCTCAGATGATGGTTAGTAGTTTTCAGCAATAAAATATTTTTGAGTAAGGCATGTACATTGCTTTTGAAACACAATGCTGTCGCACACACAACAGACTACAGTATGGTGTAAATACAACTTCTGTATGCACTTGGAAACCAAAAACTTCATGTGACTTGGTTTATTGAAACAAATACTCACTTTATTGCAGTGCTTTGGAATAGAACCCACAATCTGAGGTATCCCTGTGTTATTATGTGTGCATTCTTAGTTGCTCAGTTGTGTCTGGCTCTTTTTGACCCCATGGACTGTAGCCTGCCAGGCTCCTCTGTCCATGGAATTCTCCAGGAAAGAATACTAGAGTGGGTAGTCGTTCCCTTCTCCAGGGGATCTTCCAGACTTAGGGATAGAATCCAGGCCTCCTGCATTGTAGGCAGATTCTTTACTGTCTGAGTCACCAGAGGAGCCCTGTGTTATTATAATGGTTGCAAAAAGCAGCAGGAAATATTTATGGGAATAATGCACATGTCATCACCAAAGATGACAGGCTACCTATATATTTAAATTGTATCAGGAATTCACTGTTTCTTTAGGGTCAGAGGACCTCATTTAGTGCAGATCATTTATAAGCAGTCAGTCCTCAGTATCCATAGATGTAGAACCCACAGATACAAAGGGCTGCCTGTACTCCACCATTTTATATAAGGGACTTGAGCAGCCTTGGTATTTTGTTATTTGTGGGGGGTTCTGGAACCAATTCCCCAAGGATACCAAGGGACCACTGAATATCACTACAGGAAAGTTAATGAGCTTCTTGCATTTGTGGTTGTCTTTCCATTTGTATTTAAACCACTTAGTCATTACAATTACTACTGATTCATCCCTGATCCAGTGTCCGAAGGTAAGTTTATTTGGTCTCTCCACATTGCCTAGTCCTTTGGCCTCATCTCTCACCACTGCCTCCTCCACTTGCTTCATGCTTCAACTGTGCTGAGTCCAGAATCATGTTTCTTACATCTCTGTGGTTTTGCACAAGCTATGCTCCCCACCACACAGATCTGAAATGCGTCCCTTGCTTACTACCTGCCCATCTTGTTTGCTTAATACATTCTTACACATCCTTCAAGACCGAGCTAAGGCATCAATGTCCTCTGTAAAATCTTCACAGGCAGAGTGAGTCACTCCAGGCATGCATACTTTATATATGCATCTATTACTGTAAGTTCATGCTGTAATTACTTGTTTTCTTTTCTCATGGGTCATGTCTTAATTATCTTTGTAGCTCCAGAGTTTCCATGGTTCTTGGCACATTGGAAATTCTTCAAAGTAAATATTTGCTGATGAATAACTAAATGATTGTAGTCTCAAAAGTTTTGCTATTGCCGGCCTGTTCTGGAGAAATATTTAAGGATAATTTTCTGAATTATCCTCTGCCAACTTCCACTAAGGTTCTAAACTTTAGTGATTTTTCAACTTAGTCTATTCAAGAGCATGTATCCACCCCATTAAATCACCACTTTTATTGTCTATTTCATTCTCAATATCTGGGAGTAACATTATTTGAATATTCATTATATGTATATGGACTTCCTTGGTGGCTCAGACAATAAAGAGTCTGCCTGCAATGCAGGAAACCTGGGTTTGATCCCCGAGTTGGGAAGATCTCCTGGAGAAGGAAATGGCAACCCACTTCAGAGAATTCCACAGACAGAGGAGTGTGGCAGGCTGCAGTCCTTGGGGCTGAAAAGAGTTGGACACAACTGAGTGACTTTGACTTTCGCTTTTCTATTTGTACATAACACACACACAAAAGCTCTAGAACATAAATTCCTTTTCTTTTCTTATGGACAAATGATCCAGCGCACTGTTTCTCTAGGAAACAACAGTAGTTTCATTGCTTTTAAAATCGGATGCTTTAAAACGTTTTGGATGTATGTGCACTACATGTATGTGGAAGGAGAAAGAGAGAAAAGCAATACAAAGAAAGAAAAAACAAATGCTGTGGACCATGAAAATAATATGAAACCTTAAAGACAGTTTTGGAGGTTTTCTAAAATGTGGAGAGATACTAAAGTTTGGGACAGAAGACAAAATTTGAAAATACCAAACTTTTTTGAAGGTCAAGGTAAAGTTAATTACTAGGATTTTGTTATTTTGGACTTTCGTAAAGTTCTATAAAAACAATTTACAAAGAAGTAATTGTGCTTTACTAAATTACAAAGAATTGTACTATAAAATTTCATTCTAAGAAGTCCATCTATTATAAACAGTATTCTTGCTGATGTAAAGTAGCTCATGCTCCACACCATTTATTGTAGGCTTGGCTTTACTGTGAAATTGAAATATTCTTCTTAAACAGAATTATATCTTAAGCAGGATTGAAACAATATCACCATTAAGCGGTTAAAGCTATATAAATTTAAAGATCAAGGAGGAGATCATATTGATAAAAAGTCTTCAAAATATAAGAACAGAATCACTACTTTTACCATCTTCCACACTCTATGTTTCTTTGTATAAAGTGGCATTTTAAGATAATAGGGGGTTTACAATGAGAATGCTAATGGAATCGTTAAAATGACAAATGCTTGAAGACAGCAGATCTCAACCAAGGGTGATTTTGCCCCCCAAGACATTTGGGCCTATGCCTGGAGATTTTTTTAAAAAATTAGTTTTGATTGCTACCATTAGGGTGCTATTGCTGACACCTAGTGGGTAGAGGCCAAGGATGTTAAATGTCCTACAACACACAAGTTAGCTCTCCACAACAAAGAATTACCCAAACGCGCTGAGTTTGAGAAGTTCTGCTCTAAGAGAAAACATCCAATGCTGTGTGTCACAACTGACTGCAGGACTTACGGATTAATATTTTCTGCTGTGTATGGGCCATTTATATATCAGCACATGCTGTTCTACTCTCCTTTGGAATGGTGTTTTGTCTGGGACTATTCTTTGTCTTTCCACAGGTTTACATGGTTTCTTGCGACTAAGAAAGTATCAGAGCATGGCTAGGAGATTTTCTAGGCACTTTACCTAATTATGCAGTTTTGACTATGAAGAGATGTGCTTTGAGAGATCAGAGACACATCAACAGCAATCATCACATTTTCAATTATATGTAAAATTTGTTAATAAATGATTGAAAATTTGGCTAAAGATCTTTTAAATAATTTGATATATCTAACACTTTAAATTTAAGTGATTTTGATACTTTTTAGAATTAGAATCTCACGTGAAAATTAATGTCATTTAAAAAATAAAACTACTCATATCTTTTTATCATGCATGTGGTCAAGACTTTCATTTTAGCACTGATACTTCATGATGTGAGAGAAAAACAATAGGATTTTGTATTAGATCACAAATGTAAGTTCAGTTTTAATTAGTTATACTATTTCCAACTACTCTCGCCTGATAGACAATTCTCTTAATTTGTCTCCCATCACAGTTAAAACAAAAAATCCTCAAAACACATACTCATCTATTTGCTTCCTCTCACATTACTACGTTTTAAACACCTTATTATATTCTATACGTTCTTCCCCTTCCTGCTTGGGCTTCTTATCCCTTTTCTTTTCCTCACGTATTTTATTCAACACATTTGTCTGTAAAAGAGTAAACAATTTTAAGAGAAAAATCAGCAAGTCCTATTATTACCTTTTAATAACTAAGAAAGACAGTCATTTAAGACTGATCTTTTTATGGTGATACTTATCTACATTATGGTGATACTTATCTACATTTGGAGAAGGCAATGGCACCCCACTCCAGTACTCTTGCCTGGAAAATCCCATGGATAGAGGAGCCTGGTAGGCTGCAGTCCATGGGGTTGCCAAGAGTCAGACACGACTGAGCGACTTCACTTTCACTTTTCACTTTCATGCATTGGAGAAGGAAATGGCAACCCACTCCAGTGTTCTTGCCTGGAGAATCCCAGGGATGGGGGAGCCTGGTGGGCTGCTGTCTATGGGGTCGCAGAGTCAGACACGACTGAAGCGACTTAGCAGCAGCAGCAGCACTTATCTACACTAGTCTTTTTCTTTTTGTTTTTAATTGCACTTCTTAGCATAGTGGTGGCTGACAGCAGAGGTTCTAATGGAATCTGAATCTGTGTGCAAGTTCCAGCAGCTCTGCCCCTTCAACCAGGGGAAAATAACTTGCCTTTCTCTGATGCACTCTTTCTAGATCACTGCGTTGGGCATAATAAGTTTCTGACATAAGAGTTTTAGTGAAAAGTAAATGAGATAATGTTGATGTTTATGGCAATAATAACTAACACATAGTGAGTCCTCAGTAAACGTGTGTTAATCGCTCCGTCATGTCTGACTCTGTGACTCCATGGACTCAAGCCTGCTAGGCTCCTCTATCCAGGGCATTCTCCAGGCAAGAATACTGGAGTGAGTTGCCACTGCCTTCTCCAGGGGATCTTCCGGACCTGGGGATCAAATCCAGGTCTTCTGCACTGCAGGCAGATTCTTTACTGTTTGAACCATAAGGGAAGCTTAGTAAATATTATCTATTAATAATATTTTAATCAGTAATATAATAAGCATACTAAGAGACATTTACTATGTTTATTATTAAAGACAAACCTGGGAAGAGAAAGCCATCAGATAAAATAAGTGACATTCTATCTGGATTTCTGGCAAATGATAAAGCATTTTTAAGTAAAATAATATTTGTAAAAATTATGCTTAATTTTATATTTTTAATATTACTGTAAGAAGTGGAACTGAAGTGTAATAAATATATGCACTAATTAAGACTAATGAAGAAAGACTAGTCGGTTAAAAATATATTAAAAAAACAAATAAAATAACTAGTATAACAGTGTTATTTTATGTTCTTATTATGCAAAACTAGAAGGATCTTCATTTTGGTAACAATGAAAATATTTATAGAAGTCACATCAATTGCATTATTATAAGCAGTATATATACAAAAAGTAGAATTAAAAACTAGTATTATTTAGTTAAGTACTTGCTATGTACAAACATTGTATTCAGTGTTTTATGTATATTAATTCATTTAATTTTTCTTGAATCCTATAAATTTGAAATGCTTTTTAATAGCTATTTTATAGAGGGCAAAAGTGACTGTACCAGTCTAATCATTTTAAGTAATAAACAACTGCAGCATAAATGTATAATTGGTACAAAAAATAATAATATCCATTAGCTTTGATATAACTTAACCATATCTGTATAATTTTTTTTTCGTTAAGAAATCCATTTCATTCCTTCACCACCTATTTCATTCTTGATTTCAATTTACAATCAATTTAAAATACCAAAGTGATCCAGGTTCAACTCAATATTTTATTTAATAACTCTTCTGAATCATGTTACTTTTTCCTCAGTGTTAGAGTATTTATTACCATCAGTCCATCAGCTTACTTTTTTGTCTTCAACAATATGTATAAGCAAGCTGTGGCATATATACACAATGGAGTATTACTCTGCCATTAAAAAGAATAAATTTGAATCAGTTCTAATGAGATGGATGAAACTGGAGCCTATTATACAGAGTGAAGTAAGCCAGAAAGAAAAACACCAATACAGCATACTGACACATATATATGGAATTTAGAAAGATAGTAATGATGACCCTGTATGTGAGACAACAAAAGGACACAGACATAGACAATGGACTTTTGGCCTCAGAGGGAGTAGGAGAGGGCGGGATGATCTGGGAGAATGGCATTGAAGCATATATGCTATTATATAAGAAATGAATCACCAGTCTATGTTCGATACAGGATGCAGGATGCTTGGGGCTGGTGTACGGGGATGATCCAGAGAGATGTTGTGGGGTGGGAGGTGGGAGGGGGATTCAGGATTGGGAGCTTGTGTACACCTGTGGTGGATTCATGTCGATGTATGGCAGAGCCAATAGAGTATTGTAAAGTCAAATTAAAAAAACAAACAACAAACTAAAAACAATATGTTCTTAATTATTCCCTTGGGCCATCTATGATGTTACAACTTTTCAGGATTCTCTCATTCGAAGACTTTTTGAATTTAAGATTTTTTATTTTAATGGCTTATACAGCCTTTAAATGGGTGTGATCCCTGGGTTGGGAAGATCCCTGGAGGAGGACATGGCAACCTACTCCATGGCAACCCACTCCAGTATTCTTGCCTGGAGCATCCCCATGGACAGAGAAGCCTGGCGGGCTACTGTCCATGGGGTCACAAAGAGTTGGACATGACTGAGTGACTTAGCCCAGCACAGCCTTTAAAGGCAGGCAGTTTAAAATTAAAATCATCGTCTGCTTTACTTACAATTCTCATTTATTCTGTTTTCTTGCTTTTTAAGTTTATTTTTATTTGAGAAGTAGCAGATTTTACCTGAATAAACCTAAAAGGGGAATTATTCTAGAGGTATACCACAGCTATTCACATTGACAGGAAAGGTGAACTGGAATTAAGATAACTGAAGTTTGGTTTCAATATAATTTAGATGTTTTCCACAAATAAGAGAAAAGTAGAAGGCAAATAATTTTGTATTATCTCAATCCATAACCCCACAGAAGTTCTTGTGTTTCTTAAGAAGCAGTGGGCAATAATATACTGACCTTGGACTCATCTAACCCAAGCTTCTTTAGAGACTTTCTGACATAATCCGGAAAGGAGGAGGATTTGGAATAAATTTTACCAACATGCCGGTCACTGCAAAACAAAATCGAATCACTTTTTAGTTTTTCCAATTTAAATTATAGATGATTTTAAATTCAATCATGAAATATTTTTAAATACCTTCTGTACATATTGCACAAGCTCCACATGTGATAAAAATGTAGCAATATTTTTGTGAACACTTAATTTACATATTAAAAAAATTCAGGATCTGCTTTTGACAATTCCTCCAGCATACAACAGTAGAAGATAATATTATGAAAAAAAGTTGTAAACCTATTACAGATATTTTTTAAAAGCCTCATTTTTAAAGGGTACAATAGGCCTTTCCAAAGGTTCCATTGTGCTACAAAGCACTTTACTGGCTCAGCATCACAATGCATAGTTCATGGCAACACCTGCTAATAGTGGCGATATCCAACAGCCATGCAAAGAGAACTTCCTAAATGCCAGTCCACTGAGCAAGCACCATATACTGCTGAGTTAGGTCTGACTTGATTTCATTTGTGCCCTGCAGATTTTCACTATAGTTTAAAAGCAGAATACAAGATGGTTGAAAATTCAAATAATGCAATGCTGAAATATTGTATCTCACAATTTTGGTTGCAACTTAAGTATAATGTAAAAATCAAGAGAAGACAAAACTTACCACCTATAAGTATCAAAAACAATGAATAAAAGCTCATTTACTCATATGTGTGTGCTAAGTCACATCCAACTCCTTGTGACCCTATGGATTATAATCCGCCAGGCTCCTCTGTCCATGGGATTTTCCAGGCAAGAATACTGGAGTGGGTTGCCATTTCCTCCTCCAGGGAATCTTCCCAACCAGGGATTGAACATGTCTCTCCTGCATTACAGGCAGATTCTTTACTTCTGAGTCACTGACTTTTGGCAGTATAAATATTAATCACTGTGTTCTAGTTAGACATGAAGCTCCATCAATTCTTTCAGTGAAATATATCTCAAATATAAAACTTCAACTCCATTTCTAGATGGCCACTTCAATTACACTTATTATTACCTTGGGCTCTAATTATTACAGCTACTTCCTAAATAAAGCTGATGTTGGTCCCTTCATTCCTATTATGTTATTTTCTTAGAAGAGTATTTTCATTTACCACTTCCCTGCTCAAAAACTGCTTTGATATACTAGTTACTTGAATAGGTACATGTTCCAGGAAGCAGAAATAATAATTTTTTGTTACTTTTTGTGTAATACTCAGATCTTATACATATTAACATATAACAGACATCATATAATAGATATGAATATGTATCACAGTAATGTTGAATTGATTAAATGTGTAGCCAGAAAAATAAGTCAATATTAACTCCCTGCTTCTCATCTTAAAAAGGTTTTTATTTTTTTATTTTTTATTTTTTTCCACTGATGGATTGGTATTTATTTTTTTTGTTATTTTTTAAATTATTTAAACTTTAGTTATTTTTAATTCAAAAGGACAAACAATTCTTTCCCATGAGAAAGTGATTTTGGTTCTTATTGTATAGGATCCATTACTACCTAATGGAGAAGCTTGGAAAAGAAAGCAGAGCATAGTACGTAAGAGTATGGCTTAGTCTGACTCTATCACCTCCATGTTTACAAAAATGTGATATTGATAGTACCTGTTTGGTAAAGTCACTGTGAGTATTAAATTAGGGAATACATGTAAGGTCCTCAGAACTGTGCCACTGTGAGCTGTTTTTGTTGCTGCCATGAATGTTGCTTTGTCATAATTGGAAGCATCATTTGGGCTCCTCTTTGATTTCAAATGATAAAGAGCAAGGGTAAGATGCTCACAGGTCAGTGCTAATCATTGTAAGCTGAAGAGAGAATGTATTACAGCGTAAGTGTAGATACTGATTTGTTTCCTGAGTTTTATGTTCCAGATTGCTTTCAAAATAAGAGAAACACTTAAAATTTTAATTTGTCCTCATCAAGTGTAGGTATTGATTTGCTTCCTGGGTTTTATATTTCAGATTGCTTTCAAAATAAGAGAAACATTTAAACTTTTAATTTGCCCTCATCTTAAACTTCCTTCTTTCAGAATACACTACCCTTTAACTGTTACAGAATCTCACAACATGATTATTAGATTACTTTTAGTGTCTTAAGCAATAATTTGCTGCATAAAGACTTTCCCCTTAATCCCTTGTTGATTTGTACTATTTCAGACCTGTTTTTAGCAGTAATCATGCTTGATTTCTTTCCGAGTATTTGTTAAGGAACAGCTCTGTATGTTTTCCTTGCTGTTGGAGTTCTCTGACGGTGTGTCTGCTTTTATCATTGGTTTTGATTTCTTGTCTCATCCTGTTGTCTGCTTAGTCGTTGTCAATCCAGACCCACCCCACTGCCCCCTAGGCTGTCGTTTACCCATCCGTCTCCCCTCCCCCGTCCCCCCACGTGCTCTGGTCATAGCCGTGCTGTGGTCCACAGCGTGTGTGCCCTTAGTCGGGTTTATGCTTTGTGTTCATGTCTCATTAAATGGTGTTTTCTCCCCATAGCAGTAAGTTGAATTGCTGCATCACTATGCAGTTACAGGAGAAGGCAATGGCACCCCACTCCAGTACTCCTGCCTGGAAAATCCCATGGACGGAGGAGCCTGGTAGGCTGCAGTCCACGGGGTCGCACAGAGTCAGACATGACTGAAGCGACTTAGCAGCGGTAGCAGCAGCAGCAATAAGGGAGGGGGCTTCCCTGGTGGCTCAGGAGGTACAGACTCTGCCTACAATGCAGGAGACCCAGGTTCAATCCCTGGATTAGGAAAATCCCCTGGAAAAGGCAATGGCAACTCACTCCAGTATTCTTGTCTGGGAAGTCCCATGGATTTCTCTATCCTGTTGGGCTATAGTCCATGGGGTCGCAAGAGTCAGACATGACTAAGTCACCACCACCACCACCACAATAAGGGAGAAAAATATCAACCAAATAGAACTAGGAAGGTGATTATTTGATCATGTTACTTCTCTTTAAATTCCTCCAGAGGTTCCCATGACCATTAGAATTAAGATCTAAATGCTTATAGTGAAAGCAAAAGTCACTCAGTCGTGTCCGACTCTTTGCAACCCCATGGACTATACAGTCCATGGAATTCTCCAGGCCAGAATACTGGAGTGGATAGCCTTTCCCTTCTCCAGGGGATCTTCCCCAATCCAGGGATCAAACCCAGGTTTCCCGCATTGCAGGCAGTTTCGTGACCAGCTGAGCCACAGTGTATAATAAGCCTTCTTCCACCTGTTCCTTGCTGACAACCTTTCCGCCGCTCTTAGGACACTGCCTCTCCATCCACAATGACAGCCTTTCCAGTTTCTTGAACACACCATGCTTCTGGCTATAAATACTATTTGTGTTACATTTCACTCTTTATTTTTTTGCCTAGGTAATCTCAAATTCATCCTTTTCAGATTCTATCTTAAATGTTGCCTTCTTAGGAAAATCTTCTCTGGCCCTCCAGATGAAGTCAGGCTCCTGATACAGAACTTTTCCTTCACATGATTGCTCTTTTAGAATCAGTGGACTCCAAAGAAGGGTGAACATATCCAAAGGAAAAGAGAATATTAGAACTGTAATTTCTATTAAATGTTTATTGTTTTAATTTCAATTTTCCAGTTTATTTTAAAAATCTATACAACAGACTAGCAGAAAGACACATGAATCACTTATAAACAACTATTCATTTTGGGGGTGTCTACTCAGAAATGTTATTGATAGAGGCATGATATTTAAAAATATATTTGAGTTCACTGCTCTGAGCAGCTGGAGAGCAGAGTTTCGACCTGTTTTGCTCATGACTATCTCCTCTGTTCTTTTAGTCGTATCGCACATCTAGCAGGATCCTACTATATGGATTAAATAATTAAATATCTCTTGCAGCTTGCAAAAACAAAAACATCTAGTTAGACTACAACATGAGATGTGTTAATACAGTAAATAGATCTATTTGCTAGTCAGGTAAACAAAATATAGGAAGGCAGGCTACACATACAAATCAGCAAGTGTAATTTAAAATATATATTCATATATAGAGAGAACTACTGAGAAAAATATATAAGGAAAATGCAATGTAAACAAAACAAATAAAAACAGCTAATATTGATTTCATTTTTATGATGTGCCAGAGACTCTTTATTTATTTTGCTGTGCTGGGTCTTCACTACTGTGCACAAGCTTTCTCCAGCTGTGGCAAGTGGGAGTTACTCTCTTATTGGGCTTGGTTGCTTCGCATGTGGAATCTTACCAGACCAGAGGTTGAACTCGTGTTTCCTGCACTGGCAGGCGGATTCTTCACCATTGGACCATCAGGGAAGTCCATGCCAGAGACTCTTAAGCCCTTGGCTGCATCTACTTATTTAATCCTTACAACTATTCCGTGTGGTAGGTCCCATTATTATCCTCATTTTAAAGATAGTGAAACTAATGAATGGAGAGGTTAAGTAAACTGCTCACATTTTAATTCAGGAAGTCTGGCTTCAGCATCTAGGATATTAACTACTATTAAATATTAACTCTGGCATAGCACTTCAAAGGGCTTCCCTGGTGGCATCTGCCAGCAATGCAGGAGCCACAGGAGATGCCAGTTCAATCCCTGGGTCAGGAAGAGCCCCTGTAAGAGGGCACAGCAACCCACTCCAGTATTCTTGCCTGGAGAATCCCATGGACAGAGGAGCCTGGCAAGCTATGGTCCATAGTGTCACAAAAGTCAGACATAACTGAAGCAACTTAGCATGCACGCACAGCACTGCAGTAAGATGCGCCTCTGATATTGTTAAATTCCAGACGAATAATGCCTACCTCTGCATTACGGACAAACAGAAGTAGGCAGAGTCCATGTGAACTCGAGACTGAAATGAGCCTGAATCCTTGCTCTACCACTTATTTACCACTTAAAAGCCTCTCTTGTCCCTCGTTTAGCAGTAGAAGGTTGAAGCTTCAATAACAGAGTCTATATAGCGTGCTTGGCTCAGTATCTGACAAACACTCAAAGAATAGTGGTCATTTTCCTGTTACTGTGCTGCATTCTAGGGGTAGAATCATCCACAATTTATGAGGGGAGACAGGTGAAGAAATGTTAGAATTCAGTGTGATAAGCGCAAGATGGTAAGCAGAATACAGCACAGTGGAGGGAGCGCTTCAGCTACTGCAATTGACAAGGGGAACTTTCTTAGAGGAAGAATTGAGTTTCAAAGGTCTCATTTCCAACAGTATTGTGAAGAGCAATATTGATAAAAGAGATGAATATACAGTAACATTAAAATTAGGCCAACACTTAAAATTTAGAAATAGGTTAAACAATTTTTAAAAATTGCTTTCTTAAGGACTTCAAAGAGGTACTCTAAGGTTTACAATTTTCCATGAAATATGAAAGGATAACTGTGTAAGAAAAAAGTTCTTTTCTAAAATTTATTAAATTTATTTGGTTCTATATAAGATTCTACTTGAAATAGAGTGCTATTGTTAAAAATGTTCTGAAAAATGGTTTTATTACTTTTATAGCTATGGAAAGAGAGGAAAGTACCAATAAGTCCATTTTGGTTTAAGAAATAAGAATATATTATGGAAAATAGAACATCAATTTAAATATTATTACCAACGCAACATAAGATTAAATAGAATGAATCAGGCTTTTAGAATTTTTGGAGGTAAAAAAAGTTACTTCTGCCAGACATGGCACTAATATCTAAAGTCTGGGTACCTTACAAAACAATGTTCTTAAAAATAATAGCTTCAAAGAGAGTTTATAATGAAGAGTGCAACCTGCTCCTTTCCAGCTACAAGAAAAAGACTACTTCCTTCATCAGCCTTTAGAAGAGTCTATAGTTTTAAAGATAAATATTGCAATTCTAATAATTAAGAAACAAGAATAAAGAAGGGCAGGTACAAGAAAAATCTCAATACTATTCAGAAAGTACAAGGGCAGAATAGGATTGTTAGTAAATGGAATATGGGGCAATCCCACTTTTAATTTTAATTTTTAGTAAGTGCCAGTTGTATTTTTCTCATTACTTAACACTAAAGGTTGGAGTCTGCCTTTTATAATTACATATTATGACATCACAGAATCACTGTAATCTTAATTTTTGGTGACACGTGTGTAAATAAATCCTTCTCTCTGTTAATTACTTAATATAATTAATATGTAGCAGTTTAGTCACTAAATCGTGTCCAACTCTTTGTGGCCCCATGGACTGTAGCCCACCAGGCTCCTCTGTCCATGGGATTCTCTAGGCAAGAGTACAGGAGTGGATTGCCATGCTCTTCTCCAGGGGACTTTCCCCACCCAGGGATTAAACCTGGGTCTGCTGCATTGCAGGTGGATTCTTTAGCAACAGAGCCACCAGGGAGGCCACATATATAATTATATATGATAAGTCTAGTTAATATAATTGTTTTCTGTAAGAAAATGCCTAAGATCAAGGATCTAGAGGCCATCTCGTTCTGTCTCCTCTGACCTATTAAGTATCTTTGACTTCACTTTACTGAATCTTGACTCTTATCACAGGAAAATGTTCAAGTTTTTCTGTCTGAAAAAAGCAAGCAAGCACACCAAAATCCCCCACCCCACACAAAACCTCTCTCTGATCCTATATCCTAAAACTACCTACCAAGGGTGGTTGTCACATGATCAAATGATGAGTTGAGTCCCAGAAGCATTTAATGTACGTGAATTCAAGTATGTACGCATGGCATGTCATGAAAAATACTATGAAATAGTTTATGTATGTATTTTATACTGTATATAGGCAAACAATATGCACTTACATATTTTACACATTTAATTACGATACTGGTTTGTAATACTGAATCTATGTACTTTCCTACAGTACTTTGTAGGAAATGCAAGGAATTTTCATAGGTAGATTTTACTGTATGTGACTCCTATGTTTCCACTGTATAGAATGGCTTTTCTGTATAAATTTTCTTATTAGAACACACGCCCTTGGTTACTTGGTCCAGAAAGCATAGGAACCATGTCAAATAATGGGTGGCAGTTGCTGTGATAAGACTGCTAGACTAGTTTGCAATCCTGTTTACCATCCTCCTGAGAAAGAGTAATGCTAGAATCCTTTTGATAATGCAGAGAAGCACATAGTTACCTGTTTAATATACTTGTCTCTTTAATATACCTGTCTCTTACTCTACTATGAATGAGCTCCCTGATGGCAGGGTCCACAGATTATTTGTCAGGTTATCTTCAAGGCCTCAGACAGACCCTCCGATCATAGAGGGGAGTGTTTAACACAAAGCAGACTGATTAACAGGACAATGACAGCAGAGTAACAGAAAATTGAGGCCACGATCCAAATTTTGGCCTCCCTGGAAATAGCACTCTTTCTCATACAGACTTCAAGAATGCTCTAATTTTAATCAAGAATACTCTATAAAATTGCACTGTACTAGGAAAAAAAAAAAAAGAAAACTTGGACAGGAGTCAACAGATCTAAATTCCAGCAGCAGTAAACAAATCAGCTCTCAGAACGTCAACTTTCTCATTGAGAAAACAGAGATGAAACACAGGTAACATCTACTTAATAGCTTAACAGAAAGATGTAAATGAGATAATGTACAATAACAGTAAATTGTAAAGTGTTACAGAAATATTAGGTAAGGTAGTACTTATATTACTTTATAAAATTATGATTTTGGTAATATAACTATGTTGGTATTTTATTTTTTAAATAAGTACCTTGACTTGTTATTAATAAAAGTTTTGTTTTTCTTATTGCTTATATAAGTGGCTTGACCACTTACCATAGAATGCAGTAAGGTTAAATGCAGGGATTTAAAACTCTGGTCTTTACTGGTTGTGAGGAATCTGCAAAGACTTTTAAAGGGGTACACCGTTGGGGCTGATTAAAAAAAAAAAATGTTTTCAAATTCTCTACTTCCTTATACCCACTTTCCTTAAACTCATCTGTCTGGGAAAATGCCTGTTTTCTACATCTCCTTTCACAGATGGCCCTTCTGCTCTAACTTGGCAAAGAAAAGGCATACCTCTTACCCATATTACTATGTTGCATTGCTATGAGGTGTAAGATCCTCTGGAGAATCGTTGACAAATAGTTTCCTTACTAAAGGCATTATAAAGGCCAAACCCATCTGTCTCAATAGGAAATGCATTCCAATAAAGTTTAACTGTTAATATTTAATAATTAAAAATAAAAACTTTAAATTTATGTTGTCTACATGTATAAATATTCATAACAATAACTTGATCCTAAATAATTTATTTTTTAACATTTAGAGCTTTGACAGGTATAGGAAATTTTGTCATTGGGTAGACATGACATAAAAGTAACAGGAGAGCAAGGACTAGTCACCAAAAGGAAAGGATGTTTGTTGCACTATGTTCCTATTTTGGATTTAAAAGGTCTGTCTAGTCAAGGCTATGGTTTTTTCTGTGGTCACATATGGATGTGAGAGTTAGACTGTGAAGAAAGCTGAGAGCCGAAGAATTGATGCTTTTGAACTGTGGTGTTGGAAAAGACTCTTGAGAGTCCCTTGGACTGCAAGGAGATCCAACCAGTCCATTCTAAAGGAGATCAACCCTGGGTGTTCTTTGGAAGAAATGATGCTAAAGTTGAAACTCCAGTACTTTGGCCACCTCATGTGAAGAGTTGACTCATTGGAAAAGACCCTGATGGTGGGAGGGATTGGGGGCAGGAGGAGAAAGGGACAACAGAGGATGAGATGGCTAGATGGCATCACCAACTCGATGGACATGAGTTTGAGTGAACTCTGGGAGTTGGTGATGCACAGGGAGGCCTGGCGTGCTGCGATTCATGGGGTTGCAAAGAGTCAGACTTGACTGAGAGACTGAACTTAACTAAACTGAGATTTACTGTATATAACAGAAAATACTCCATAGTATTCTATAATTGACTATCAACAATATAAAAAACAAAATAATCAAAACGATCTTATTTTGCTATTGTCATTTCCTTTGGAACTGAAAGACAAATGATCAAATAATGATATTAAACATAAATGAGATCCTTGGATAAGTTATAATAATTATTTTCAAGATTTTTCTGTGCTTCTTAGAGTATGCCCCATAAAACACTTAGTGTTACAAATTTTAATTACGTGTGTGTATAGTTTTGAGAAAAAAAATATTATATGAGCAAATAAACACGTTTCAACAAAGTTCAACAGATTAATTTTAATAATAATAGCAATCACTCACTGTGTTCCAGGCACTATTTTAAGCACTTTATATATACTAACTTACTTTTCACAACATCTCTTTGAGGTAGGTACCATTTTTCACTCCAGTTTACAGATTGGAAAACTGAAGGAGAAAGACATTAGGTCATGTACCCAAGATCACAGTGCAATCACCCAGTGAGGACGGGGCGGTGCTGTTAGTCATCACACCCTGCTGTCTCTCGGCAGACTACTGAGAATCTTTAAAACAAAAATGTGCGTTCAAATCTTAAACAGGATGACAGTGCATGAAGCATTTACTTGATCAAGAAATTTTTTTCTCTCAAAGGATTTTTACAGAATCACTGCTCTTCAGACAACAATCTGAAGAACACTCTTATAGGGTAATCAGGATCTGATTTATCTTTCTTCAAAGGCATTTCTAAAATACTCTGTAGCCAGATTACAAGGTTCCATGGCTTGTGAATGAAATCAGCCAAACAAAAATCATTTGAATTGGGAAATGATCAGAGACAAGTAAGTGAAACATTCAATATATTATGTGTAGCATAAGAGCTAATGAGAAGCTGATGATAGAGGAGAGAAAGTGGATATAAAATGTTAGAGAGGAGTGATGGTGGGTATCACAAAGAGGATAATTTTGAGTGAAGAACTGAAGGAGAGTCAGCTAGCCATGTGGCTATCTGGTGATGATATTCCAAGCAGAGAATGCATTATAGGGAAAGGCCTTAAAGTAGAGAGTGTTCCTGTTATTTTTAAGTAATAGTAAGGAAGGCAGTACAGACACAAATAAATGGGAAATTAGTGGAAACGAGATCAGAGTGATAATGATAGCTCCATCACATAAGGCTTTGTAGGTCACAGTGAAAATAACCAGCTTTACTTCCACATGAATAAGAATCCATGGGAAGATTGTCAGGAAGATCTCACTTAAAAGTATTAACAGGATCACTCTGGCTCTTGTGTAGAGAATAGACTCAACAGGGCAAAAACAGAAGCAGGAAGAGCAATTAGGAGGTTCCTGTAATCATCTAAATGAGAGATGCTGGTGGCTTAGAGGAGAGTGGCGGCCCTGAGAGTGGTAAGAAGTGGTAGCATGTTCAGTTCAGTTCAGTTCAGTCGCTCAGTTGTGTCCGACTCTTTGTGACCCCATGAATTGCAGCACGTCAGGCCTTCCTGTTCATCACCATCTCTCAGAGTTCACTCAGACTCACGTCCATCGAGTCTGTGATACCATCTAGCCATCTCATCCTCAGTCGTTCCCTTCTCCTCCTGCCCCTAATCCCTCCCAGCATCAGAGTCTTTTCCAGTGTTTCAACTCTTCGCATGAGGTGGCCAAAGTACTGGAGTTTCAGCTTCAGCATCAGTCCTTCCAATGAACTCCCAGGGCTGATCTCCTTCAGAATGGACTGGTTGGATCTCCTTGCAGTCCAAGGGACTCTCAAGAGTCTTCTCCAACACCACAGTTCAAAAGCATCAATTCTTCAGTGCTCAGCCTTCTTCACAGTCCAACTCTCATATCCATACATAGATGTGTATAAGAGACAGGTCCGTGACTTGTGTCCTTATTGCAGATGTACCGCTGGCCCAGCTTCCAGCGTTCCCTCTTCTCTCCCCAGCTCTGAGCTTGCATCTGGTGCCTAACGAATACCGCATATGGATCTCAGTCCCACTTAGAAGACATACAGTCATGGAACTTGTAATCAGGAGAGTTAGGCTTTAATCCCAAAGGTGCGTTCCTTCATTGTTTTTTAAATTTAAGATTTATAACTCTCCTACCTCCAAAAGAACTTGTGGATGGTTTATAGAGGTAGTGTCTGAAGGCACCTTTGGGGATCAGCAGACCAGAAGCCCCCTGAAGGAAGCAGAGTGACTGGCACAGTTAGGTGGTAGGACTGTGGTGGTTTGTGCCTCCATTTCCTCTTTACCAAACAGGGAAAGCAAACCCACCTCCTGCCTGTAAGGCGATGGGCAGAGCAATGTTTGTAAGATGAGGTGTCCATGTCATTTTGGCATAATATTGCTTTCTTCTATTAAGAAAATAAAAATGTCAATAGAGGCAGAGTACCTTCCTAACCAGACCCTACTGCACATCCCTACCCTGGTTCTCTGAAAGATTGAGGGCAAGAAGAGAAGGGGGTGACAGACAATGAGATGGTTGGATGGCATCACTGACTCAATGGACATGAGTCAGGGAGATAGTCAAGGACAGGGAAGCCTGGCATGCTACAGTTCTTGGGGTTGCACAAGGAATTGGACTTGACTTAGAGATTGAGCAACAGAACCTGCAGCAGAGTTCCCCAGTGCACTGAGAGGAGAAACGGGCTGGTTTAAATTCGTGCTGCTGTAAGTGTTTGTGGGGCTTCCCAGGTGGCACTGGAGGTGAAGGACCTGCCTGCCAATGCAAGAGATATAAGAGTCTCTGGTTTGATCTCTGGATTGGGACGATCTCCTGGAGAAGGAAATGGCAACGCGCTCCAGGATTCTTGCCTAGAAAATCCCATCGACAGAGGAGCCTGGGGAGTTTCAGTCCATAGCGTCACAAAGAGACACTACGAGAGCAACTTAGCACGTGCACACAAGTGTGTGTGGAGCCCTACGGGAGAGGAACAGCGTGGGACTCCAGCAAGGTGGTGGTTTTATTTTTTCTTCGTGCAAGAGCTTTTGAATAAAATGTTAAAATACTTACAAATTTTATAATCTATGTGAATTATAAAACTTTGCAGTAAAATGTCTACATACCTCCCACCCCAATTAAAATACATTATTACTACCATGGAGACTCCAAGAACACCCCTCTTGCTACCAAAGGTAAACCACTATCATGATTTCATGCATATCATTCTCCTNGGGGGGGGGTCAAAACTGTCTCCAGAATTCCTGACCAGAACAACTATGGTGAGCTACAGTCCACAGGGTCGCAGAGCCAGACACAACTTGAAGGAACAAGAACGATTAGACTACAGATTTGAGATGCATCGGCATTAGACGGTATTGAAAGCCATGCGATATTATGAGATGACCTGGTTAGTGGGGACAGAAAAAAGCACTTTAACAATGAGAGCTTTCAAAGAGGAAGATGAGTCAGCAAAATTAACTGGGGGGAAAGAAAGAATGAAACGAAAGAATGAAATGAACAAAGTGACTATCTTAAGAGGGGCTTTCTCTAGCATATAAGAGAAAAGGTGTTCCTGTAAAAAGTAGTAAAATGTGTGAAATACTGACGGCAGGCTAGGTAAGAGACGGACTGAGAACTAACCACAGGAATTAGCCACATAGGGGTCACTGTTGTTGTTCTTCAGTCGCTAAGTCATGTCCGACTCTTTGCTGTCCCATGAATTGCAGCATGCCAGGCTTCCCTGTCCTCTGTCTCCCGGAGCCTGCCCAAATTCATGTTCCACTGAGTCAGTGATGCTATCCAGCCATCTCATTTTCTGCCAATCCATTTTCCTCCTGCCTTCAATTTTTCCAATGAGTCAGCTCTTTGCATCAGGTGGCCAAAGTATTGGAGTTTCAGCTACAGCATCAGTTCTTCCAAAGAGTATTCAGGGTTGACTGCCTTTAGGTTGACTGGTTTGATTTCCTTGCAGTCTAAACGACTCTCAAAAGTCTTCTCTGGCACCGCAGTTTGAAAGTGTCAGTTCTTTGGCACTCAGTATTCTTTAAGGTCTGATTCTAACATCTGTACATGACTACAGTGGGGTCACAAGTGATCCTAAAAAGGGGAGTTTGATGGAGTGATGGAAGTAAAGTCTGATTGGTATTCAAGCAAAAATGGGAAAGAAATTGGCAGCCCTTTCAAGGATTTTCCCATTAAAGGAAAGATGAGAGAGAGTAGTTGGAGGGGAAGATGGGTCCAAAGAGGATTTTCAGAATCTGTGTTCTTAACCATGATGATATATGACTTCATTAAATAAAGCTAAAAACAGGCCACCAGGGCTCACTAGGTGGCAGAATTAGTAACTGTACATTTAGACTGGATCAGAGCAATGAATCAAACAGATTAAGTACTATGGGAGAAGAGAGTGAGGAGAAGAGTAAGATACTAGAGATGCTCTCTAAACTGAGTTTTAAGGAAATCCTAGGATTTTAACTGCCAGAGGTCGGGGAGGAAAGCATGACAGGAATGGGGAGGTGAAGATTTCAAGTAGGCAGAGGAGCTCTAAGAACACACAAAAGGTGCAAAATTAATTGCATGGGAAATGAAGAATCTAGTGTACAAACGATGTGCATGAGCAGCTGCTTGGGGTGCAGAGAAGGAAGAAAGGGGTGACTTAGGCTGGAAAGGACATCCGTGACACCTGAGAAAAATGGCGCTGAATGCCATAATAAGGATTTAGTTTTTGAGTATGAAGAAGAGAAATTATCACACATACTGAAGTAAGAAAAGTGACATGACTGTTTCTGAAAGATAAATGATGGGATCTGAAGAACAGACTGAAAGGGAGCCCTCTGTCAGAATAAGGCATGTTTAGCATGCTAAAAAGGAATGAGCATTCTTTCTTTTAATAAAAGTGAATGCAGTAGATCTAATTAAAATTCTACTCCAGTGAATCCAACACCATCCACATGCTGTCCACAAAATGAAGAACATGGCTTACTTGTGGCGTTTTCCAAAGAAGCAACCTCAGTGTAGGAAACTTTAGCAGAAGGTAAAGTAGAGATATACTCAATAAAAATAAGCAGAAAGTATCAAAATTCAGTTTCTCTATCATCACAAAATATTTATGAAATTATTTATTTTGTGCCTTTTATATGCTAATATGTATGAAAGACAAGGAAACTTTAAGTATTTTTTAAGACTTATAGAATTTTGCTGAAAATGGAAATCCCTTAAGGAAGTACCAAAAATCTTCAAACTACTCTTCAATTTAAAAGATACTGACCTGCTAATTTGACCACACGTTAGGGACTGAATAATTACCTTTAATTTTGTGAGCCAGTGTTGATGACCGGGCTTTTCAAATATTTATCTGATTACTGCAAAATCATGATGAAAATTAAACTAATTAATAATTACAGGCATCAGAAATGATGTATTTCTTATACAGCAGTTTACAGTACTCAGTATCAAAGGGAATTGTAAAGTATATATATCTATTTCTCTGTCTTCTTTTGAAGTGTTCTGAAGGATTTTTAATTCCACGAAATGCTTTCTTTGGCATTTTATTCCCTTAGAAAGTTTCTAGATAAGGACTAATTATAACATCTTAAAAATTATATAAATTATTAAGTTTAACATAAATGTTAAATGCTAAGCTACAAGTACAACCAAGAGAATAAAGATACTCTGTTAATTTAAGTTCATGAAAAAAGTTTACTTCTAATATAAACAATTATTCTTACAGAACTTTCAGAACAATGATTCAAGTATTCTGAAGTGGGATATCACTTGAAGACAATATATTTTACTTATCAAGGAGAATTAAATAAAATACAAAAGAAATTATTAAGTGATCTTATTTCTATCTTTAGTACTCTTGCTGGCTACAGATTTCAATCAAGGTAGCTTTGTTACATTGCTAATTCAAGGAGACCTGTAATTCAAGTCACATTAAAAATATCCCAAAGAATTTACAAGGAGACCTGTAACTCAACTCATGTTAAACATATTCCAGAGAGAAGCATGGGGTAGTGAAAACACTTGTGGATCACAAATTTGGTCCTAGTCTTGGTTCTTTTAAGCTGTATGACTTAAGACAAGCTTTTAACCACGTTATCTTAATTTTCCTTATTACTAAAATAAAGTGATTGCAATAGATACTACAGATATAATACGTAGCTCGACTAAGCCTGAGGTGTGGCCTGAAGCGAGATTATAATTTTATTACTACTGCATAAAAACAAGGATTTAAAAAAATAGAGTGTGTATGTCAATAAAACGAACTCCTGTAAGCAATACCAAATCTGAGAAACAGAACATTACCAGTCTTTAGCAACTGCTATGTGCCCCTCGCCTTTCCCACCTCATCACTCTGTGTACTCAACTGCCCTCCCTCCCACAGGATGCTACACCACTGAATAAGGCTTGTGTCTATCACTGCTATGCTTTTCTTGATTGCTTACCACATATTTTATACTCCTGCATAATTACACAGTTGTGCTTGTTTCTAAATTATAAGAATGGATCCATCCTACAGGAATTTTTCTATAACGTTTACAACATTCATTCACTTTGATGCATGTAGTTGTAATTCATACGTTTTCACTAAGACACAGTATTCCACTACAGTTTATCTGTTCTCCTATTAATGAGATTTTTGTTCATTTTATTCATTCTGTTTAGATTACTGCTCTTATAAACACTGCTGCCATTCATCGTTCTTCTGTGGATGCTGATATTGCTTTAGTCTATTTATTTTCTTAAATTTGGTCACACTGGACAGCTTGTGAGACCTTACATCCCTGATTGAATCAAGGATCGAACCCGGGCCCTGGCAATGAAAGCACTAAGTCAAGTCCTAACTGCTGGACTGCCAGGGAACTAGCCTTTTGTGTATCTAAGGAATGGCATCTGGGGAAAAATGAAAATCTAGAGCTGAGCTCATTTCTCCTGGTTTCCATCTTCTCCTAAATATCTGATAATTTTTAATTTCCTTTCTAGTATCTGATGTTCACCAGCCAATTAAAAACAAATTTAAACATACACATATACACAAACATACATACTTGTATACACTCACCACACATATGCATATGTACACATCTCAGCATTTTCAGCTTTTCTCAGACAGAGAGTTAGCTCTAATTACTTAGTCTACTGTTCTTGATGTGGGTTTCTCTTATTTTCTTTGGTTTTTGCATATGCCATCCTGACTAGGTTAGGAAAGACTCCTATGTGGATACTAGATCCATAGTATGCATTCAGAACTTGATAGACTGCCTGCCACACAATAAACAATCCCTGTGTTAAAAAAATGTAACAAGTACAAGTCTTGGCAACTTATTGGAATGTGTGGCTTGATATTGGGAAAAGAAAATAAGCAAACATCATTTTAAGATTCCTAAAGATTGACAATGGCCATGCCATTCCCCAGAAAGGACAAAACAAGTCAAAGGACAGAAGAAACAGCAACAGAATTGGGGTGAAGCTGACGGTGTTTGGCTATGGCTGAATCTGGTGTATTTTTAAGGTACTTAAGTGAAGCTATTCAAGTTAAATTGAGAAATGTAGATCGGAACTTCAGAAAAGAGGTATGAGCTGGGTACATGATGTAAGTTATCTCTTGTTACAGTAATTGCTAAGAGAAAGAAGAAATATGAAGAGACAGCAGCTGAGTATAAAACACTAGAGAATTTCTAGAAACACCAAGGGGCTAAGTAAGAAGACACTTAAAGAAGACAGAGGAGTGTTGAGAGTAGGAAGAGGAAACAAGAGGAACGTAGCTTAATGGAAGATAATGAGGAAGGCAGTCTGGGAAAAGCAATTATTGCATGATCAAATGTGGCTGAAAGGTTAATAAAGGTCTGGAATGAAAAAGTATTATAATCAATAACATCTATTGAGTAATCAAGGCAGGCAAGAATGTGGAGGGTTGGAGAGATTTGAATTTTTAAATGAGAAGAAAGGTTTAGGAAAGAGTTTAGATGATTTTAAGCAGGCATTAAGAGAACAACAGAACAACAAACACACTAATGAATAGATCTGAGGGCTTAAAGGAAGGCAGGCAGTCAATATGTGAGTGAACATGAATTTGCACAATTTTGTGACTTTTGCCAACAAGGTTAACATCTTGGGGTAAGAAAGAAATCAGTCTTCTAGAAAGAGAAAGGAATTAGTTTATAGGAAACCATGAGAAATTCATTTCTAGACATTTTGAAGATTAATATTTGGAAAAGAGAATGGACAGTGGGATACAGATTTGGGAGTTAACTACATAGAAATGACAATTTAAATCAATGGCATATGTAGATATTTACATGTCATAAATTTTTTAGTTAAAAAAAAAAGACTTTTTCTTAGAGAACTTGTACCTAATCTGAAAATATTAATAGCTTCCATTCCTATTAATGAGTTTGATTAGTTTTTCTTTTTGAGAACTTGAAAACTATCCTGTTTTATTTTTAAGAATAATTATATTATAACCAAATGGCAATAAGAATCCTAAAATTATAACTATTAGGAATAAACTCACGAAACCCGAAGGGATTGCAGATACAGGCTTGAGTATAGCAGTTGTTAAATCATATTATAAAAAACTCTCCTAACCTTTGCCTTTGTGTATAGGCAATTATTATCTAGGGAAAACAGAAACAAAACATATGCAGGGCTACTATTTTACCAGTAGAGGCATGAGTGGACACAATAGTTGTTTAAAATTGATATCTGTTCTAATTGCTTAAGTGTCATGCTCCAGTGGGTGTGAAACTTTTACGATATAACCTCTGCTCATATTTGGGCTTGCCAGGTGGTGCAGTGGTAAAGAATCCACCTGCCAATGCAGTAGACACAAGAGACGCAGATTCAATCCCAGGGTTGGGAAGATCCCGGAACAGGAAATGGCAACCCAACCCAGTATTCTTGCCTGGGGAATTCCATGGAGGGGCCTGGTGGCCTATACAGTCCATGGGGTCACAAAGAGTCGGACACGACTGAGCAATTACACACAAACACACACACACCTGCTCATATTATATTCACTGAATTACTAACATAGAACATTTCAATACTTCTCACACTCTAAAGTGCATTTTACATATATGACCATATATAACTTTACCATCACAACAACCTTTCAGTACAAAAGGGAATAATTAGAACTATTTCATGCTCAAATTCAAAGTTTCTTTTACTAATAACAGTGACCCTGCATAAATTCACCTGAAAATGAACAGTCACTTCACTTACCACACAGGATAGTTATTATTATTGAAACAAAATCATCATACCATTGGGTGATGCCATAACACTCTTTAATAATATCCTGGAGTATGGCACGATAGAAGAGGGACTCAGTAGGCAGCTAAAAAAAAAGCAGATACATATGAGCACAGGAAACAAGTGAAAAACAGAAATCAAATCAATGCTTGAGAGTCGGGACCATAAGTGAATGTTAGAAACCTGAGTTGGCTGTTAACATAGAGGATAATATTATAACTCTTTTATTCTAAATAAAATGTACTTGGGGGCTAATTCTCACTGAGAAAATAGAAGAAACTATAAAAGAAGTAGTAATGAATTAGGTAGAAAAGGAAAAATCAAAGCAAAATGAGCGAACGTCCCAAATGTAGTGCTTATCATTTAAAAACATAGAAATAAACTTTCACCACTGCGTCAGCACTGTATGAGAGAGAAGTAGGATGTGTGCGGAAGAGCAGAGAATGTGGGTCTTTCCCAATAGATGTGGATTGGAGATTTAACCTAGAATGCTGAGCCAGAGAGAAAAGGCACTACACTACGTAAGGACATTCCAAAATATGTTCATTTCCTAGGGAAAAAGAAGTGGGAAGTGCCCATGAAGGTCCAAGGGTAGGGAAGATGCATAATAGTTTCAAAGAGGTGGAAGGTAATAAAGTACTATACATAAAAGAAAAATGCTTCACTGTGGCAATGTAAGAGGTACTCTTACACTAAGAAACTATACATAGTAGCCAAAGACCTTTTAATACTGACAGTATAGAAAATTCAACACAAATATCAGGAACAATAACCCTGTTTCCATGTCAAGTTACTGGTGAAAAAAAAGAAAAACAAGCAACTATGGAAGGAGGTCAACAGTAATTGAATACCTCTGAGTAGTCAAATAAGGTAAAAACTGTTTTAAAGATAGAGTTCAATGAAACGTACATATCTAATGAGTTATCCTTTTGTAACTTCAATTCCCCTTCTGAGCCCCATATTGCTACTATCATTTGTTTTCAACTATCTGGTCCCATCACTTCATGGGAAATAGATGGGGAAACAGTGTCAGACTTTATATTTTTGGGCTCCANCCACCTCATCTGAAGAGTTGACTCATTGGAAAAGACTCTGACGCTGGGAGGGATTGGGGGCAGGAGGAGAAGAGGACGATAGAGGATGAGATGATTGAATGGCATCACCGACTCGATGGATGTGAGTTTGAGTGAACTCTGGGAGATGGTGATGGACAAGGAGGCCTGGTGTGCTGCAATTCATGGGGTCACAAAGAGTAGGACACGACTGAGCGACTGAACTGAACACATTGGATTCAACTGGAGTTTAGCAGAAAATAAACATTTTGCTTATGTGCTCAGGCAGGAAACCTATTCTACTGCCCTGTTTCCCCATTTAACATGAAGTTCCTACACTGTGTGTCCTAAAAAAAATCTCAAGTTGGCAGTTGAGGGTCAACCATTATTTCTTGGGTCTTTACTTGATGGCACTGCCTTAAGTCACTGGAGAACATCTGACTTGTAGGATCTTGAGAGAGTACTTTGAAGACAAGTTATATGCTTACTGGATGGTGGGACCAATGAGAAGGGTGTTTATAGTAGGAAATAGTATTAGTAATACCACAGTTTCCAACCCAACTCCTAAATGACTCACTGAAAATATACTTGAGTGCCCTCATTAAAATTTATAACCTTCAAAAGGCACACTCCTTATACAAAATTTCTGTCCAAATACAACTCCTTGACTTATGACAAAATCTCTGATTTATAAACTTTCACTTCCTGAAGAGTTTTCCAAATTTCATTAAGAATTTCCCATCTCTGGATATATTTTCTATTTGATAGTTTTTGATCTTGAATTGATGCTTTTGAATTGTGGTGTTGGAGAAGACTCTTGAGAGTCCCTTGCACTGCAAGGAGATCCAACCAGTCCATTCTGAAGGAGATCAGCCCTGGGATTTCTTTGGAAGGAATGATGCAAAAGCTGAAACTCCAGTACTTTGGCCACCTCATGCGAAGAGTTGACTCATTGGAAAAGACTCTGATGCCGGGAAGGATTGGGTGCAGGAGGAGAAGGCGACAACAGAGAATGAGATGGCTGGATGGCATCACGGACTCGATGAATGTGAGTCTGAGTGGACTCTAGGAGATGGTGATGGACAGGGAGGCCTTGCGTGCTGATTCATGGGGTTGTGAAGAGTCGGACACGACTGAGCGACTGAACTGAACTGAATTCTTTTCTGCAGTACCTACAATCTCTATTATCTGTCCTCCATTTCCCCCAAATCCTTTCAGTTCTCTCACAGAGATGTTGAAATCCCTTTTCATATATTAATACCTACTCATATTGTTCTATTGAAATTCAAGACATTCTGGGAAATATTTAATGAAGTGAAATATTAGAATTATAATTGCTTACAAAATTAATTTTTTATTTGATTAGTTATAATAGATAGGAATTGCAATTTTATATAAATTTTATATAAAATTCCCTAAAAATACTGAAGCTGAGGAAGCCTGTCTCTGATGTCCCACTACCAAGCCACGATGTTATTTTGCTTCTTCCACATTTTGGCAAAGATGGGATATCATCAATTTTTTTATTATAAACTTTCATGTAGGAAAGCTGAGAAGAAACTCTTAAGTACTCTTAAAGTACTCCTTTCCCATGCCTTTTAGAAAAATTATATAAAATGATATTCAGGTAATTTAGAAATACATGTACATTTACTTATTATTAAAAACTGACTATATAAAGGCCACCAAAAACCCAAGAAACATACTTTAAGCAAGAGAACATACAAACATGGAATGCACAGAGGAATACAAACAGGATAGAATAAATCATCATTCCGCAGCAACCCTGAGTAAAGAACTTTACAGCTGTTTCCTAAGAGAAAGGAAAGAGAGTTATGAAGTGCCTTCGAATGTGCACTCCTGGAATAACCAGGACTATCCATCCTGGTAAGTACAGATGGGGGTTAAGCGGGAAGGAAGTCAACATCTTCCGAGCAGCATATGCCTGAGTATTCCAGGAAAAAGCTGGATGTGCCTCAGAGTTTACTTTCTTTCCTTTGCAAATGATAAATCAACTTAACACTTTAATGAATTTTAAAATGAGAGGGAGCAGACAGAGGACACCCTTAAAGGATGTATATGTATATTAAGACATACATGTTATAGGTCTAGTAGACAGGGCACTGAGCTGGAAAAACTCTACAATTAATTAAGCTAGAATGTACTATTAAACTTGTGCTCTGTATCAGGTTCTCATGTAAGCTCGGGGAATACTTAACTCACAAGATGGGCTGCAAACATGAGCAAGCACTTGGGCAACTGAAGAGCAGAGCACAAATGCACTGGGGCATTGTTATGATTAATGCTCTTTCCTCTTCCAGACCCCTAAGGAACCACTGTTTTGATCTGTACTACAGTCAAGAGCTTGGGCTCCAGAGTCAGAGATTCAAATCTCACTGTTCACTACTTAACAGTTTTCTTGTGTGTATTGTGAGATAATAGTCCCCACCTCAGAGGCCATGTATGTGGCACTTTAATTGATAAAGCAAACTTTGAACTGAACTTTGGTAAGCACTGTATGAAACTAAGTTTTCATTTTCGTGATCATAATTAATCACCTAAAACAGTAACAAGAGTTGATATGTATTGAACACTTACTATGTGACATCTTTCACTCATTTAATTCTCACAAAAACTCTATGAGAAAGGTATTATTATTACTCTTTGTTTTATGATTGTTACTATGTGTATTTTACAGATAAAGAAATTAAGCTGTGGAGAAATCAGGATGTGTCCCCAGCTCACTAAGCCAGTAACTGATGTAAGACAGGATGCAAATCAGCTGTCAGACTAAAGCCTACATGCTTAAAGTATGCTCGAATGTCTTCAAAAAATCAGTTTTTGTCAGTTTTTAGGTAGCTACAATCAATATTTTTTAAACTGTGCTCAGTCGTGTCCAACTCTTTGCAGCCCCATGGACTGTAGCCTGCCAGGTTTCTTTGTCCATAGAATTTTCCAGTCAAGAATACTGGATTGGGTTGTCATTTCTTCCTCCAGGGGATCTTCCCAACTCAGGGATCGAACCTGTGTCTCTTGTACTTCCTGCCTTGGTAGGTGGATTCTTTACCACTAGTGCCACCTGGGAAGCTCCTACTTAAAAAAAAAAAATCCACACAAAGTTCTTAGCATTGTGTCTGACCCAAAGTAAGCACTCAGTAAATGATACTTGTTACTACTGTTATACTATTATTATATTTAAAAATTAAAATTGACATATTAATACTCTGAAAAGAAGCTAAAAAGAAATCTCTAAAATTTAGGTCCAGTAAGAAAATTTTGTGATAAATTTAAAAGGAACTCTTTAAAAAAAATTACAAATATTAAGACATTTCATAAATCATAAGGTAGAAGATAAAGCAATTACATTGAATACATTTAACATCTGTTTATATATAAAAACTCATTTGGTTGTTGCAACTAATGGCTAATGAAGAAAAAAAAAAGTTAAAAAACAACCAAATAAAACGTGTGCTTTGAACTATAGTTAAAAAATAAATTCAATGCTATACCTGGTTTATCTTTGCTTGAACTAAGCCCATAAAAGCTTGAAAGTCAGCAACAATATTCTTCAGAAATATTTATAGACTGTTTAATAAAATATGAAGAAATGAGACCCTAGTATAAGAGTATAATGTAGAAGTTTTCCTAAAAGCTTAATTTTCTTTTCCTGAGAGTTCAATTCTCTTTTATAATAAAGTAAACTTACAGAAAATGTGTAAGTTTGAATATGAAGAGGAGACAAGAAAAGGGAGTATTTATTAAAATCCATCAGGTTTTAGGTTCACCAGCAGGTCAAGTATGAAGAGCACTTTGAGAAAACCTATCACTTTCATCAGCTGGATTAGAGTAAACACTCTCACTTACCCCTTGGCCAACTGCAACCCGCTCCAGAGCCTTTAAGGAGAAAAGAATAAGACAAAGATAGTTGATATATTTAGTCTTATCTTATAAAACTTATAAACACATTATATTCGGGCTTGTAAAAGTGACATTTAAAGAGATTAATTAACTGATAACATAATAGTTTATACACTTACACGTGTTAATATCATGAAGGAATGTTAACTGGTACACTTGTGTAATTTAGGGCTGCTATATGCATGTGTGTCATGTACACAAACACATACACACTGCAACTGCGTACAATCTTTGAACTTAGAAGGAATTAGAAAACAGGAAAGATACAAAGACACATTCTTGGCTCTCTTTTATTGTAGCTAAAACAAATAAATCCAAAGCTATTATAATATATACATATAAACATAATTTATATGCTATGTTTTATTTTCTTCCAATTAAAAAAAAATTTATCTTTTATTAAATAAAAGTATATTGAACAAATTATGGTTGAAATCTTAGCTTTACAAAAGTACATGTTTTTGGTCTGCATGGTCTGCAAATTCAAATCAAATTCACATATGATCAACTCACTTTAAGAGAAAGTAATACATATTTTTACAATTTTATATGTAGTTGGTTTTACATTTATATTTATTTAAAATATAAAATATTTTTATAAAACATTTCCTAATATTTCTAATAAATAATCATAATACAATATACATGAAAGATTTGTTATAATTTAAATATGAAATAAGCCTTCTGAAACTTTCAGGTTTTTTTAGAAACATACATTTCCACACTTAGGTTGTTTTATAACTGAATCACATGAAAATATTTTAACTAAAATTTTATTTTTAAAGCTTTAATTAGAAAATATTTCAAACATAATTAGTAAAATGTAACAGATTTGCACATACTTCCTAATTCAAAGTACTCATGTTTGCTTCAGATGCCTATGTCTTCTTAAATATTACTTTTTAGATTTAGCTGAATCATGTCCTTTTAAAGCTGAAAGAAAATTTACGGATTATCTGAAGTGCAATTTTTGCAGATGCACAAGGTCACTGACAATGAAAGGAACTTGCCACAAGTTGCAAAGTTAGTTAGCAGGTGAGTAGGAACTAAAAACTTGTTTTCCAAAACCCAATTTACTTTTCATGATCTCATGTCATGAAGATTTAGTGGGAAAATGAGCTCATGTTATCAAAGTTTGCTTCACAGAAATTGTTTGAAGAAAAAAATGGAACTTTTCCATTGACTTCAAGGACACCTTAACTGAACATCAAGAGCAAGAGTGTTATGAATACAGAAGATGATTATTAAATAATAAACTTTTTTTTATATTGGGTATTCATTGGAAGGACTGATGCTAAAGCTGAAACTCCAATACTTTTACCACCTCATGTGAAGAGTTGACTCATTGGAAAAGAGTCTGATGCTGGGAGGGGTTGGGGGCAGGAGGAGAAGGGGACGACAGAGGATGAGATGGCTGGATGGCATTACTGCCTCAATGGACATGAGTTTGGGTGAACTCTAGGAGTTGGTGATGGACAGGGAGGTCTGGCGTGCTGCGATTCACGGGGCTGCAAAGAGTCGGACTGAGTGACTGAACTGATGGAAATGAATAGACAATTCTCTGGTAGCTAAGATGGTAAAGAATCTGCCTGCATTGCAGGAGACCTGGGTTTGATCCCTGGGTCGAGGAGATTCCCTGGAGAAGGGAATGGCAACCCATTCCAGTATTCTTCTCTGGAGAAATTTATGGACAGTGGGAGCCTGGTGGGCTATGGTCCTTGGGATTGAAAAGAGTTAGTCAGACATGAAAAGAGTCAGTCAGACATGACTGAGTGACTAATATTATAGTCAATTAACAATATTGTGACAGACAAGTTTTTAATAATATATTATTTGGTGTCAATACAAATATCATATAACACAGGGCTACTTTTGGTATGCGTTATTGATGAGTTTATTTTAGAAAACCAAATGTTAACTTTTGATTACATGATAAAAGATAAACAGGTAGGTAGTAAACAGTTTCTTACAAATATTAATAATTTTTCTTGGCCAATAAATATAGACGATGAAGAGACTATACTAAGTATTCATTTCATACTAATATAAAATATTTTGAAATTTTATCAGGCTAAAAGTATGCTGATAAGATTACACTAATATAATTCATTCCCCTCCCCGCCCTCTGGTTAGTACCCTTAACAATTCATCTGAACGTGTTACCAGAAAGATATCTCTGTCTCACTCTCTCAGTCCTTTAAGCTCTGAATATTTGTAGAAAAGGTGAGTTATGAAGAAAAAGGCAATGAAACAAGAAACACCAAAAAAATGTTCCTTAGACTTTCTAAGATTAGTCAATAAAAGAAATCCCCGTGAGTAAAGACAAGGGTAGAGCTAGGAGGAAAGAAGCAGTCTACAGGAAGCTGACATTAGTCAGGTAAAGTGGTTGATAAATTCTTTATTTTGGAATTTATTTTTCAAAAACCCTTCTTTATGGTTTGTTGAATGTTTACAGCAAACAATTTTGTTTTGTTAATATACTGTATTCTTTTATCTTTCTAAGGGATATTAATTGCTATTATATATTATTTTAGATAGTATCTCTCTTTATTTTGGATTGTTTTCTCCAAGTTGCTTCTTTCCTTTTTGTTTATCTGATCCCTATTCTTTCCTGTTAGACTTTCTTAGAGAGCTAATGACTTGTGGCTGTCTGCTGATAATTAAAATGTGGGTATCATAAATTTGAATGGAAGCACTGTGCTTATGAGAGGACTATTAATTACAGACTTCACCACAAAGGTCCTATTTTATTTTGAAATTTCTAATGCCAGTATCCTCAGACTTTTCTCTTAGGCTAGTCAGATTTCTTACAAAAAGACTATTTCAATTTCTTCTTTCTTAGAGGAATCAGCAAACTAAAATGGACAGGAATGGGAAAATTTAATTCAGATGACCATTATATCTACTACTGTGGGCAAGAATCCCATAGAAGAAATGGAGTAGCCCTCATAATCAACAAGAGTCTGAAATACAGTACTTGATTACAACTTCAAAAATGACAGAATGACCCTGGTTCGTTTCCAAGGTAAGCCATTCAATATCACAGTAATCCAAGTCTATGTCCCAACCATGGATGCCAAAGAAATTGATCCATTCTATGAAGACCTAGAAGACCTCCTAGAACTAACACCTAAAAACGATGTTTTATTCATCATCGGGGACTGGAATACAAAAGTAGGAAGTCAAGGTATACCTTAGGTAACAGGCAAGTTTGGTCTTAGAGAACAAAATGAAGTAGGGCAAAGCTTAACTGAATTCTCTCAAGAGAATGCGTTAGTCATAGCAAATACCTTTTTCCAAAAACACAAGAGATGACTTTATACATGGACATCACCAAATGGTCAATACTGAAATCAAACTGATCACATTCTTCACAGCTGAAGATGGAGAAGCTGTATACAGTCAGCAAAAACAAGACCTGGAGCTGACCGTGGTTCAGATCATCAACTTCTCATAGCAAAATTCAGGCTTAAACTAAAGAAAACCATGAAAAAACCCTTGGCCAACCAGGCATGACTTAAATAAAATCCCATGTGAATTTTCAGTAGAGGTAATGAATAGATTCAAGGGACCAGATCTAATTAACACTGTGCTTGAAGAACTATGGACAGAGGTCCGTAACACTGTACAGGAGGCAGCAAACAAAACCATCCCAAAGAAAAAGAAAACCAAGAAGGCAAAGTGGTTATCTGAGGAGACTTTACAAATAGCTGAAGAACGAAGAGAAGTGAAAAGCAAGGGAGAGAGGGAAAGGTACATCCAATTAAACACAGAGTTCCAAAAAATAGCCAGAAGGTCTTCTTCAATGAACAATGCTTAATAATACAAGAAAACAACAAAAGGGAAAGGACTAGCAATTTCTTCAGGAAAACTGGAAACGTCATGGGAGCATTCCATCCAAAGATGGACACAGTAAGGGATAAAAATGGTAGAGACCTAGTAGATGGTGAAGAGATCAAGAAGAGATGGAAAGAATACATGGAAGAACTGTATAAAAAATATCTGACTGAACCAGATTACTACAATGGTCTGGTTAGTCACCCAGAGTCAGACATTCTGGAGAGTGAAGTCAAGTGGGCCTTAAAAAGCACTGCTGTTAATAAAGCTAGAAAATGTGATAAAATTCCAGCAGAACTATTCAAATCCCAAAAGGATGATTCTATCAAGGTTTTGCATTCACTATGTCAGCAACTCTGGAAGACCCAGCAGTGGCTACAGGACTGGAAAATAGTCAGTCATAATTCCAATCACTGCAGATGGTGACTGCAGCCATGAAGTTAAAAGACACTTGCTCTTTGGAAGAAAAACTATGACAAACCTAGACAGGATATTAAAAAGCAGAGATATTACTTTGCTTACAAAGGTCGAAAAGTCAAAGCTATGGTTTTTCTAGTAGTCACATATGGATATGAGAGTTGGACTATAAAGAAAGCTGAGCGCTGAAGAATTGATGCTTTTGAACTGTGGTGTTGGAGAAGATTCTTGAGAATCCATTGGACTGCAAGGAGATCCAACCAGTCAATCCTAAAAGAAATCAGTCCTGAATATTCACTGGAAGGACTGATGCTGAAGCTGAAGCTCTAATACTTTGGTCACCTAATGTGAAGAACTGACTCACTGGAAAAGACCCTGATGCTGAGAAGGCAGGGGAAGAAGGGGATGACAGGATGAGATGGTTGGATGGCATCATCAACTCGATGGACATGAGTTTGAGCAGGCTCCGGGAATTGGCGATGGACAGGGAAGCCTGGCATGCTGCAATCCACGGAGTAGCAGAATCAGACATAACCAAGCGACTGAACTGAACTGAACTGAATCCTAATCCCCATGAAGAGTAGTACTAAAGAATGTGCTAATCATTGGACAATTGCACTTATCTCCCATGCTAGTAACGTCACGCTTAAAATCTTGCATGCTAGGCTTCAGAATTATGTGAACCAAGAACTTCCAGAAGTCCAAGCTGGATTTAGAAAAGGAAGAAGACTAGAAATCAAATTGCCAACATTTGCTGGATTACAGCAGAGAAGGGAATGGTACCCCACTCCAGTACTCTTGCCTGGAGAATCCCAGGTATGGAGAAGCCTGGTGGGCTGCCGTCCATGGGGTCGCGAAGAGTCGGACACGACTGAGCAACTTTACTTTCACTTTTCACTTTCATGCATTGGAGAAGGAAATGACAACCCACTCCAGTTTTCTTGCCTGGAGAATTCCAGGGACAATGGAGCCTGGTGGGCTGCTGTCTATGGGGTCGCACAGAGTCGGACATGATTGAAGCGACTTAGCAGCAGCAGCAGCTGGATTATAGAAAAAGCAAGGGAATTTCAGAAAAACATCTGTCTTTGTTTCATGGACTACACTGTCGCCTTTGACTGTGTAGATCATGACAAACTGGAAAGCTCTTAGAGAGATGAGAACACCAGACCACCTTACCCGTCTCCTGAGAAACCTGCATGCAGGTCAAGAGGTAACAGTTAGAACCGTGTATGGAAAAACTGACTGGTTCAATATAGAGAAAGCAGTACGATAGGGCTATCTGCTGTCACCCTGTTTATTTAACCAATGTGCTGAGCACATCAGGAACAGTGCCAAACTGGATGAGTTACAAGCCAGAAGTCAAGATAGGTGGGAGAAACATCAACAACCTCAGATGTGTGGATAATAACCACTTTAATGGCAGAAAGTGAAGAGGAACTAACAAGCCTCTTGGTGAGGGAGAAGGAGGAGAGTGAAAGAGCTGGCTTAAGACTAAATATTAAAAAAAAAACCCTAAGATCATGGCATCTGGCCCCATTACTACATGGCAAATAGAAAGGGAAAAGGTAAAAGTAATGACAGATTTCCTCTTCTTGGGCTCCAAAATCACTGCAGACGGAGACTGCAGTCACGAAATCAGAA
Source organism: Neotragus pygmaeus (assembly GCA_006410875.1). NCBI lineage: Eukaryota > Metazoa > Chordata > Mammalia > Artiodactyla > Bovidae > Neotragus > Neotragus pygmaeus. The sequence goes on along the minus strand of SJYV01031338.1, from coordinate 144,696 downwards.
GACAATTGCTTCTTGGCAGGAAAGCGATGACAAACCTAGACAGTGTGTTGAAAAGCAGAGACATCGCTCTGCTGGCAAAGGTCCATATAAGTCAAGGCTATGATCTTCCCAGTGGTAAGGTACAGTTGTGAGAGCTGGACTGTACAGAAGGCAGAATGCCAAAGAATTGAAGCCTGCGAACTCGATGCTAGAAAAGACTCTTAAGCGTCCCTTGGACAGCAAGAAGATCAAACCAGTCAATCTCAAGGGAGATTAACCCTGAATATAACCTGAAAGGACTGATGCTGAAGCTCCAGTATTTTGTTCATCTCATGTGAACAGACAACTCATTGGAATAGTCCCTGATGGCTGGGGAAGATTGAGGGCAGAAGGAGAAGAGGGTGTCAAAGGATGAGATGGCTGGACAGCATTACCAAAGCAGTGAATGTGAACTTGGCCAAACTCCAGGAGATGGTGAAGGATATGAAGGCTGGGCGTGCTGCAGTCCATGGTGTCACAAAGAGCTGGACATGACTGCGCGACTGAAAAACAACAAGTCAGATTCCCTACAAAAGACTATTTCAATTTCTTCTTGCTTAGAGGGTATAAGCTGCCAACACTCTGGGAATCAAGTCATTCCAAAAATGAGCTGCCATTCTAACAAGACCCTAAATGGGTATTATTTACAAATATAATGAAAGAACAAGACAAATTCCTAGAAAAATATTTTAAGAGGACTTATCAAAGGAAATCATTATTTTAGCAAAAATAGATTCCTAAGTTAACTCTCAGATACATGACCTAGAACATTGCAGCACTATTTCTTTACATTGCTGTGTTACTGGCAATATAAAATTACCAAAGTAATGACCACATAATAGTTAATTTTCCTTGGGGTTGTATATTAGAAACATTATTGTAGAAACTATATTTTACATTTATGATGGCAAAGTTCATTAACACCATTTAACTGGCATTTGGTCCTTTTTAGACCAACATAACACCACAAACAGAGAAAACTGTGGACCAAAGTGTTCTAGATCTAACGATAAGAGCCAACTCAGACATTTGAAATAAAGATTTCAGTTAACTAGATAGGTACTTCCTATCCCAGACAGTTTAATAATATTTTTCCCATTTTATGAAAACTTAGGAGACCAAATGATCTGCTACACACACACACACACACAGCTGTGGATAAAGCACTAAAGTAATTCTGTGTTTAAGAATTGGTTGTTAGTACATTTTATATGATAATTAAAGTAATTACATGTAAAAAATTAAGTACCATAATGCAGAATTAAAGTATAACTATAAATTGTGACCATACTGCATGCAGAGTGAATAATGTTGTAAGGGCAAGCCGTTTTTTTCCCGTCATAATTTGCAGTGCATAAAAACATTAATAAAGATGCTCTGCAAAATTTGGCATTTAACAGAGCCAAAGAAATAAATTCAGCAACATCCGGATAAAGCTCTTAGTTGAGAAAGAACAAATCCTACCAAACAGGCTGACATTCTGGCGTTACGGCCACAGCACCATCTCTCTTCCTTCAAATAGTGGCACATTGGAAATCCCCGCCTTTCTTGGGTATATTCTGCAGATGGAAGAAAAATATGAATTATTCAAATAAAATTCTTCCTTTTTTAGTTAAAGTAAATAATCGATTGAGAGCGCAAATCAGTCATTTGAAAGTCAAACAGTAGTTAAACATGGAAGTAGTAATGTTTAACAGCTCATTCCAGTATGTTAATTGAAAACATATTAATGTTATGAAAATGGCATTTTCTCAACAACAGCTGTTTTGCATTCAAGCTCCAGGTCTGATACCAGCCAATTTGCCAAAATTATTTCTCAAAGATTTAGCAAAAGCAATTTAAAATGGAAATACTTTTCATGTTCAGTGTAACTATAGAAGATAAGTAATGAGATACTGGGCATTTTCTGCTGACCCAACTTTCCTATAAAATGATTTATTAAATGTGACATTTGGCAATTTATTCTAGAACAATATTAATTTATTCCCAACAATGTTGAAGCATCAATATTTTTTCCCCAGCCACAGTGTTCACTTTCCAGAACAGCTGTATGCACTCTTCTTTTTTCCATTATATTAATAGGATGTTACATTTTCAACTGTGATTCAGTTTGGCTCAACTGCATTTATGGTTTAAGTAACAACAACAAAAAAGTCAACATTCACTACTTAATCACACATATCTGCTGTTGACTCACTTATAGAGTTATATATGTAACTTGCTGCTGTTAAAACCTCTTACAAACAATGATTAATTACACAGCAATTCTGACAAGGAAAAAAAATCTATTTTAAATTAAAGCCTGGAAAATAAGAACTCAAGTTCATCAAAACAGTGGTAATGAAAAGAAAATTGAGATACATATAAATTTTCTATTAGGTTAAAAAGTAAAATAGAACTAGAAAATAAGAAAATGGTTTAAAACAAAGTATTATTGAGGCTGTTGCTGTCGTTTAGTCAACCCTTGTAGCCCACCAGGCTCCTCTGTCCATGGCATTTCCCAGGCAAGAATATTGGAGTGGGTTGTCATTTCCTCCTCCAGGGGACCTTCCCAAACCAGGGACTGAACCCATGTCTCCTGCATTGGCAGATGGATTCTTTACCACTGAACTATCAGTGAAGCAATACTGTTGATGTAGATTCCACCAAATAGACGTTTGTGTTATGAAATATCAGATGGTTTTTGATTAAAATAGAGAAAGTTTCATATAGACATGAGCCTGTGATAGTGATTTCCTTTTCTTTTAATTAAGATTTTATAATTGACTTTATTTGATAATTATATGGAAGATGGAAGACATATTCCTTGCCCCAGGAATATAAATAATAATAATGCTAGTATTTATACAACACAATATTGTTAAGCACTGTTATAAGTACTTTAAATGTATTGATTACCTTTAAATGCTAGGAGCTTTCAGTGTATTAACAAGTCCCCACAGCAATTCTGTGAAATAGGTATACTATGGTTCTCATGTTTCAGATGGAGAAACTGAGCACAGGGACTTTAAAAGAATTGCCTAAGTTGCAAATCTAGCACATGACAGACCTGGAATTTAAACCAGCAGTCTGACTCCAGAGGCCATGCTCTTAACCACCAGGCTATATAAACAACTTCACTTACAATTGCCCACGACTCACGGAGCCCTTGAAGACTATCTAAGTCCAAGGGACCCCAGTCTACTTCTTTCGTCAATTACCAAGATGTCTTGAAAGAGAGGTTTGAGTTTTACTGAAGGCTTTACGATTTAACCAAAACATGATTATTACTAAATGAAAGGGTTACTATAAGTAGTTTAATTCTTTTTCTGACAGCTAAACTTTACTCTAAAGAGTAAAGGGCTGAAGAAATGGGGTCTTGGTCTTTTATTGAGTGTTTAGGAAGTTCCTAACTAATAAAACTGTTTTTTCCCTTCCCCCATCTGCTCTCTCCTTCTTCCTTATAAAGTAACAGAACATTCAATCTTTAGCTGACTTTTCAGCTGTTCAGATTAAAGACTATAATTCCCAGACTCCCATGCAGCCACTAGGATAGCTAGAGACTAAGTTTTGGCTAACAGGATGTGGGCAGAAGAGATGTATGCAAATGCTCAAAAAGGGGAGGGGTAAGCTCTCCCCTCCCCACTTTATGGTCATGTTGGCAAGCAGATGATGGAGCAACGAGACAGAAGGATTCTGGGTTCTTGGAAGGCTTTTTTGTACAGAGCTCCTTTGTGTGTGTCTGTGTGTTAGACACTCAGTCACGTCTGACTCTGCAACCCCATGGACTGTAGCCTGCCAGACTCCTCTGTCCATGGAGTTCTCCAGACAAGAATAGTGGAGCGCGTAGCCATTCTCTTCTCCAGGGGATCTTCCAACCCAGGGATCGAACCCGAGTCTCCTGCATCACAGACAGATTCTTTACCATCTGAGGGCATCCACAGAGCTCCTTTAACTAGCTCTAACTGTCTACCTTGGGACTGAAACAGAAACACCCATCTGTTTTGTTGAAGTGACAGCTACTTTGGGTTTGAACCTATCTAGCATTTAAATCTTTAATTCAGTGTTTCCCAAACTTTTTTTTGTAGCTCAGCACTCAGAGAATATGGTGGATTTTGTAGATCACAGTGGAATAAACAGATGATGATAACTGTGTTGAGCCAAAACCCATGGGATGAAGGAAGCAATATCACAGGAGCTCCCATGTAGCATCCATGACACGCTAGTTGAATCCTCTGTTCTAATTAATTCAGGAGTCTTCTTTGACAATGTGTATTTGAGCAGAAACTTACATGAAGAGACAAGTCATAAAAATATTTCTTGGGAAGACTTAATGAAAAGCAAACAGAGCTCCAACAAGACATAGTTAATTTCCAAAAATATAATACCAGAATATTATACAATCTAAAAATTATTAACTAGTAATTTTTCCATTTCTAATATTCCAACCAAATACCTACAGAACAAACTTGTAGGAATGGAAAAGAGGAGATGAAAGTCAGCTTGCTACAAAACAGGAAAAGAATTCCACTTAAGAAACAAGCAATGGATTTGTAATGAAAAGTATAACTAGTGTACCATTTAATAAAGGTATCATTAGTGTACCAAACTGCTCTGCAATTTGCCTTATGCTGCCAGGAAAAAAGCATGTCTACTTGCCTGAAAATAGGTAGAAATTTCCTCCACGAATAATAAGCTAAAATTAGTACTTAACATCAGAATGAAATGAGAAGAGTATTTCTGGAAAATATATTACAATGGAAGGGGTATATTATGTCCAGGAAAAAAAAAAAATCTAATATAAGAAATCCATGCCCAAGTTAGTCTCAATTCTTAACCCACAGAAACTGTAATAAGATATAATAAAATTTATTCTGTCTCTAAGTCATTCAGTTTTGTGGTGCTCTCTCAAACAACATTAGATGATAAATACAGTCTTGAAGTAGCAACAAAGCAGCCAATTACCTCATACAAGGGAACTGAGACAGAAAAACGCACTGCTTGATGAGTATGGCAAGCGTCCTTCCTCAGGGAAGAGTTCCATTTTGATTAGATAGTAAAGTGATCTTCAGAGAATAGGTTGCACATAAAGGCAATTTTGGTAATGCATGACCGACTTCAAGAACATTTTGGAATTGAGAAGAGGTAGAAGACAAGGCAGAACAAAGGACATATATGCATTTGTTGAGTATCCTGGAAATCAGGAATGAATGGTGAGGCTGGGTTTCTGGTGGGGAGTGACACGAAAGGGGATCAAAGGCATGATGGGGTTAGGCCTTAGCATCCCTAGAGATAGTAAGGCTGTGAGTGTTGTGGTGGGGGCAGGGAAGGGGATTTTTCAGGGAAATAGAGAGCTCTGGGCTTGCCAGCTGATGCATGGTGATAAAGGGGAAGTGCAGATAGGGTTACACTGGACTGGGATTCCTCTAGATTTCAGATGATACAGTATGGAAGCCAGCAGGAGAGGAGTCACACCCCGGGCTGTCACTGGAGGAAGGGAGGCTGAAGGATGGCAAGCATGTCCTCTCACTTGTGCTGGTGAACGTGATGAGGGGGGAAGAGGGTTCCTGTCTCCTTTAGGGCTCATCAGAAGGGTACCCTTACCATATGCTTAAGTAAGTTCCCCCTCCAACCCTATCTAACAGTGTGAAGGACAGCAGATGGGCAGTCTCATTCATGCACATGGCTCCCCAAACCCCCAACCAAAACACCTCTGAACTTTTTGGGCAGTTTGCAGGAATTGCCAGCCTTGGTTCAGGGTTATGTGACACCACAGGAGAGACTCGCTCTTCTGGACATCCAGTGGTTGTGTAATCACCTTGAAGTTTTCTGAATCTGTATCACAGTTTTTGTTCTGTGATTGAGGTTAGAGCAGCCTCACAGCTTTGTTCATGTCCTAACAGAGCAAGAGCAAAAAGCTGACACGGAGGGATACCCTCAAAGGCAAACAAAGCCTTTCATATATAGATTCACTATTATTTTTGGATTCTGTTTCATCAGCTTCATTCTGACTGCAGTGAAGAATGAGGCGCCCTTCTATGTCTTGAATCAAAGTCACAGTGTTCACTATTTCTGTGGTTATGTCTTGGTTTCCTATTTAACTGTGTTCATATACTTATAATCAAATCTAGTCAAATTGGGCTTTCAGTTCAGTTCAGTTCAGTTCAGTGGCTCAGTCGTGTCCGACTCTTTGCAATCCCATGAATCGCAGCACGCCAGGCCTCCCTGTCCATCACCAACTCCTGGAGTTCACGCAGACTCATGTCCATCGAGTCAGTGATGCCATTCAGCCATCTCATCCTCTGTCGTCCCCTTCTCCTCCTGCCCCCAATCCCTCTCAGCATCAGAGTCTTTTCCAATAAGTCAACTCTTCACATGAGGTAGCCAAAGTACTGGAGTTTCAGCTTTAGCATCATTCCTTCCAAAGAAATCCCAGGCTGATCTCCTTCAGAATGAACTGGTTGGATCTCCTTGCATTGCAAGGGACTCTCAAGAGTCTTCTCCAACACCACAGTTCAAAAGCATCAATTCTTCAGTGCTCAGCCTTCTTTACAGTCCAACTNTCCACTAATTTTCCTACTACACTATCCGTTTCTAATCTCTCTATATATCTGTAATTAAATATGTATGTTTCCAAGGACGCCGACTCCGTCCCCACCTTCGAATCATCCTGGATCCACCGGGGCTGGACCCCGGCATGAAAGGTGAAAGTGAAGTCGCTCAGTCGTGGCCGACTCTAGCAATCCCATGGACTTCAAGGCTCCTCCGTCTATGGGGTTTTCCAGGCAAAAGTACTGGAGTGGGGTGCCATTGCTACACCACTGGGGGCCATAAAGATTACAGAGGTGGTTGACACACAGGGGGTTATTGCATTCTTCTTGGCCGTGGGCAATCTCGGTATGGAATCGGGTTTATCAGGCCGGGAGTACAGTTGGGCCGTAGGTGTGTTATCCTCATGGCTACCAGGCACATAGTCCAAAGTTCACTGAAAGTGCAAAATGGAGTTTCCTTCTTTTTCAGGATGGAGTCAGCTCGGCGTGTCCCTTTCCTCCTTCGCGGTGACACCCGCTGTGGCCAAGACGTCAGGTTGCTTCCTGTCTCTCCTCACACGCGTATATCCCTGTCTCTCCACACANATCATTTTTGTACAGTTCTTCTGTGTATTCTTGCCACCTCTTCTTAATATCTTCTGCTTCTGTTAGTTCCCTATGATTTCTGTCCTTTATTGAGCCCATCTTTGCATGAAATATTCCCTTGGTATCTCTAATTAGTTACAGGACAAAGGTAAAGTTTAGCAGGGGCTTAGATGAAACTTGGTTGGTAAGCTTGCCAGTGGAAGGATAAAGTCTCCTGAATGTTTATGTGTGTGAGTGTGTGTGTGTTTAATTTATTAATTAAGAAGTAAAGCTGTCAGCTGAGAGTGAGGGAGAGGAGTATAGTAGGCAGATTTCTAAGATTTGTAAGATGACTCCCTTATTCTCATATCATACTCTCTCCTTGGAGTGTGGGTGGGACCTGTGATATGAAGAAATACCACTCCTGTGATTTTATTAATTACTCAGTCATGTCTGACTCTTTGTGACCCCATGGACTGTAGCTTGCCAGGCTCCTCTGTCTATGGAATTCTCCAGGTAAAAATACTGTAGTGGCTAGCCATTCCCTTCTCCAGTGAATATCCCCAACCCAGAGATCAATCGAGTTTCCTGAACTGCAGGCAGATTCTTTACTATCTGAGCCACCAGGGATTATATCCTATGGCAAGCGAAAGAGTAAACTGAATGGACCTGACCTAATTAGTTTATCCCCTTGAACAGAAGTTTTTCCTTTCTTGTCTCAGAAGAAATCTGAGAGGTATACTCTGACTGGTTTCAAAGACAACAAATATCTGTTTTGTGAACTGTTTAAGGGGGCTACAAGGCAAGGAAATGTGCGTGGCTTCTAGGAGCTGAGAGTGGTCTCCGGCTGACAGGCAGCAGTAAATTGGAACCACCATCTTACAGCTTCAAGAAAATGAATCCAGCCAACAACCAGCAAGCATGAAAGATTTTCTCAGCCTCTGGTGAGTACCACAGCCCTGGCCAAAGCCCTGTGTCAGCCTGCTGAAATCCTGAACAGAGAATCCAGCTCCACCACACTTGGACTTTTGGTTACAAAGTAAAGTAAGTGATATATTAATCGTTCAGTCATGTCTGACTCTTTGTGACCCCATGGACTGTTGCCCATCAAGCTCCTCTGTCCATGGCATTCTCCAGGCAAGAATACTGGAGTGGGTTGCCATTTCCTTCTCCGGAGATCTTCCTGACCTAGGGATAGAACTAGGGTCTCCTACACTGCAGGCATATTCTTTACCTGTTCTCATTATAAAACAATGAGATAATAAACTTCTGTTGTATTTTATTACACAGCTTTAGCAAACTATATTTGACACTATGAGCAAACACAGTATCAGAGGTTTGGGTACAAAAGAAAAAGCACCTCAGAGAATAAAATGTGAACTGACTTCATAACACAGAATGGTTACTGGGCAGTGTGGAGGACCCATCTGAGATTTGCAGTCATACATTTAAAGTGAGACCTGTCAGAATGTGAAACTTAAATAAAGGTAAAGAACAGGTTAGAGGAGTATTCAAATTTAATTCTTATTGTGGATTGACCAGTTAAACACATGTAAGGAGAAGAGATAAAGTTACATGCAAAAGAATGAATATTAGACCAAGTGATGCAAACAGGGAAAACAGAGAAGCGAGGACAAGAAGAGGTGAAAACTCAAGTTCAGTGGGCTGAACATCCCAGTGGGGTTTCAGATTTGTAAGAAGGAGATACTCATGGAAAAGCTGGAAAGAAGAGGTCTGTAATATTACTCAACTCTGAGACTTTATTTTGATTAGATCCTTTGTCCACCCTTGAATCGGTCATCGGTACCCTCAGTGCTAATAAAAGTTTACACTTTATTGTTCACCCATAGGTCATGTTCAACTCTCTGAGACCCCATAGATTGCAACATGCCAGGCTCCTCAGCCTTCATTGTCTCCTGGAGTTTGCTCAAGTTCATGTCCATTGAGTTGATGATGCTATCTAACCATCTCACCCTTTGCCACCCCCTTCTCCTCCTGCCCAATCTTTCCCAGCATCAGGGTCTTTTCCAATGAGTCAGCCCTTTGCATCAGGTGGCCAGAGTATTGGCTCAGCTTCAGCATTAGTCCTATTAAAAAGCAAAGGCATCACTTTGCCAACAAAGATCCATCTAATCAAAGTGGTTTTTCCAGTAGTCATGTATGGATGTGAGAATTGGACCACAAACAAAGCTGAGAGCCAAAGAATTGATGCTTTCAAACTGTGGTGCTGGAGAAGACTCTTGAGAGTCCCTTGGACTGCAAGGAGATCAAACCATTCAATCCTAAAAGAAATCAACCCTGAATATTCATTGGAAGGACTTATGCTGAAGCTCCAATACTCTCGTCACCTGATGTGAAGAGCTGACTCACTGGAAAAGACCCTGATGTTGGGAAAGATTGAAGGCAAAAGGAGAAGAGGGCAGCAGAGGAGGAGATGGTTAGATAGCATCACTAACTCAATGGCCATGAGTTTGAGCAAACTCCTGGAGATAATGAAGAACAGGGAAGTCTGGCATGCTGCAGTCCATNTTATGCTGAAGCTCCAATACTCTCGTCACCTGATGTGAAGAGCTGACTCACTGGAAAAGACCCTGATGTTGGGAAAGATTGAAGGCAAAAGGAGAAGAGGGCAGCAGAGGAGGAGATGGTTAGATAGCATCACTAACTCAATGGCCATGAGTTTGAGCAAACTCCTGGAGATAATGAAGAACAGGGAAGTCTGGCATGCTGCAGTCCATGGGGTTGCAAAGAATCAAACACAACTTAGAGAGTGAACAGCCACAAGGAAAAGAAAGTATAAGTGGGCATCTGAACAGTGCTAGTGTTTCTTTGTGCTATGTTTTATGAAAGAAAGAACTGAGACATGTTGGGAACTTCCTGGCGGTTCAGTGGTTATAACTTCACCTTCCTACACAGGAAGTGTGGGCTTGATCCCTGGTCAGGCAGCTACAATCCCACATGCCTCATGGCCAAAAACCCAAAACATAAAATAGAAGCAATACTGTAACAAATTCAATTAAAAAAATAAAAATGGTCCACATAAAAAAATCCTAAAAAAAATACTGAGGCGTGTGTAAGAAAGGGTAATTAATATATTCACACACTCTGGTATGTTTGGCATGACTTTAGGACCTGGGATACAGCTAAGGTTTGTTAACTCTTTGTGTCAGGGAGACAAAATTTTGTTTTCAGAAATTTACTTCTCCCTGGTGACCCCACAAGTGGCAGAATATAATTTTATTGTACTTCTACCTTAAAGATTTTTTTATATCTATTGAACCATGGGTTCTGGACTGAGAGGAACTAATATTATGTTTCCTTTGATAAGACTATAAACACTAGAGAGACTTTTTCCTTAAACTGGCCTAAGGCAGCCCAGAACTATGGAGAAAAACTTCAAAGTCATATCACAGAATTTCAGTGGATATCATCTTTCCTAAACTAAGGCAAAAGAGTAGAGGTAAATAATTCTTGTTAATATTATTTTATTTCTCTAGTTTTCTGATCGGTGTTACTAGAGGTTTTTAAACCTATAATGTTTTACTAGTATCAGTGTTGTACTCGTATCTCAAAGAAACACCTTTTAAATTTTGATCGTCACCTCCATTGGTTTTTGTTGATTTGGGTGTTTTTCATTATATGAATTTCTGATCTAAGTTTTTATGATTTCATCCTTTCAACTTTGGGCTTATTATGCTCTTTGGATTTATTGTGCTGAATATTCTGTTGAGTTTATAAAGCAGATGGTCAATACTGATGAAAGTTCCATGTATGCTTAAAACGAGTGTACAGTCTTTCTTTGTTACTGACAACATAAAAAAAAATTTATTCTACATATATGTATATATATACATACTCATAAACATATATATGTATAACTATACAAATTGTGACTTGAAAATTAATCATATTTCTGTTATTTTAATGAGTCTGTTCAAATTTTTGACATGTATATTGAAGCCTAAGAGTTATTTATTCTCTCTTTTCCCAATAAGATAAATTCCTTAACTATTTTATCTCTAATATTGTTCCATTTCATTTTCTGTTTTTGTCTAGCATTTCAGTTTCAACTTGTTTCCTGAGCGCACACAAACCCCCAAACTTTTGTTTGGCAGTCAAAGACAGAAGCTTCTGTGTTCTTCTGTAGACTTTTATTCTCTGAAAATTGGGAATCTTCTGTGTTGTTTTTTTTCCTTCATTCATCCTCATATAAAGTCAAAGCCCCTCTCAATTTCATATCTTTGTATCTCTTGAATACATTTCTTTTTCCCATCTTCACTTCTCCCCTTCGCAGATGTCAAGAGGCTACCATCATCTCTAGCTAGAAATGAGATTCCTAACTGGTCTTCTTGCCTCCAGTTTTGCCCACTTCTGGTCCATTCTACCCACACAGCAGCCAGAATGGTACTTCATAACAAAACATGACTTCTTGTTTAAAATCCTTTCAAGATTCTTATTGTTCCTAGGAAAACATAAACTCCATAATGTAGCTTAACACGATGTTATTGCCTTAGTCATTTTGTGTTTCAATCCACCTCTTTTCTTGTTCACTCTGTTTCCAGTCATTCTGGGCATCTTTCAATTTCCTGCACACAGCAGGATCTTTCATCTCTACATTGCTACATGAGTATTTCCTTCTAACTAGTGCACACTTGTCTCTTTTGCTTGGCTAATCTTTATTCATCTTTCGGACCTGAGCTTAGAAGCTATTTCCTTTAGGAAGACTGCTGAAGTAACTCCTCATCTAGATGTCATGTTCTCTGAGCTTGTTCAGTATTATACTACTTCTTAGAAACCTTGGGCTGACTTCACTATAATTGCTTTTCAAGACTTTCCTGGACTAAAACCTGTGCTGACAGGAATCAAATATGTAGTGCTTGACATACAAAACAACTTAATACATATTTGGGTAATTAATATTGAATGGATTGTGGAAAATATAAATGATTAAATACAGGTGTTATTCTGGTACTGAGCTTATGTTGGAAAAACTTCTGTTGAGAAGCGCACTAGGAATTACTCTAAAGGAGAATTTGATAAAGGATGAGTTTATCTTACATCCTCTAAAGGGGAAAAAATGGAAACTTCACGAGCCAGCAAGGTGGCCAGGTAACCCTGCAACCTTGCTTTTAACACCAAATAGAGAGCACATCATACTGTCTGTAGTGATGCAACTGGAAGAGAAGATTGAGAGCCAGAGCAAGAGATATGAAAAAATTGTAGGAGACTCGTCTCTCTAGAATTCAGGGAATGTATGGTCTTGAGATAAATCACTTAATCTCTTGATGTCTCATTTTAACTATTGAGTATATAATGAATGATTATTCTTAACTACTGCTTGGGGTATTGTGAGACTTAATTTGCTAATGTTTATAGAGTGCTTCAGATTGTCTGATTAAAAGTATGAAGTATCATCATTATTATACTATAAAAGAGTATGTGAAATTTTATTTTAATTTCATAAATATGAAATTATACCTTTCTACTTTCACTGAAAATGTTCAGAAATTCATACACACAAATTGGTATATGTTTGAATCTAGGTCTGCAGGCACTCATGTTAGCTGTTCTTATTCCTGTCTATCGACCTTGCCTGCATCTCTATTGTCCAAAAGTTTACATGATTTTGACTATAGTAGACCCTACAAAAAAGGCACAATTTCTTTTAGTTAAATCACTGCTCATATAAGTTGAGATCCATGTATTAGGATCACTTTTTCCTTCTCTTCAACATTTTATTCGTTTGGTGGACAATTCATTTCTGGGCTTCCCTGGTGGCTCAGACAGTAAGGAATGCAGGAGACTGAGTTTGATCGCTGGGTCTGGAAGATCCCCTGGAGAAGGAAATGGCAAACCACTCCAGTATTCTTGTCTGGAAAATCCCATGGAAGGAGGACTCTGGCAGGCTGCAGTGCATGGACATGACTGAGTGACTTCACTTTCCTCATTTTTAAATGTAAGGCTCTTTATGTGTCATTTGCACTGATGTGGATGGACTCAGAGTCAGTCATACACAGTGAAGTAAATCAGAGAAAGAAAAATAAGTATTGCATATTAACAGAAGATCCCTTGGAGTAGGAAATGGCAATCTGCTCCAGTATTCTTGCCTGGAAAATTCCGTGGATGGAGGAGTCTGGCAGGCCACAGTCTATGGGGTTGCAAAGAGTTGGACATGACTAGGCGATTAAGCACAGTGCAGCATGGAAACTAGAAAAATGGTACAGATGAACCTATTTGCTGAGCAGGAAGAGACTCAGACGTAGAGAATGGACATGGGAGAAGGGCAAACTGAGAGAGTAGCTCTGACATATATACACTACCATGTGTGAAACAGACAGCTAGTGGGAAGCTGCTGTATAGCAGAAGGAGCTCAGCTTGGTGCTCTGTGATGACCTAGAGCGGTGGGATGGGGGTAGGATGGAGGCTAAAGAGGGAGGGGATATAAGTATATACATAGCTGATTCACTTTGATGTAGAGCAGAAACTAATACAATACTGTAAAGCAANACTCAATTTTCCTTATAGTCCAACTCTCACATCCATACATGACTATTGGAAAAACCATAGCCTTGACTAGATGGACCTTTTTTGGCAAAGTAATATCTCTATTCCCCCCAGATGATTTATATTTTGTGGCCCCTATTCCTTGGTGACATTAAATCCCTATGACTACTTTATATAAAAAATATTCCCTAGAGTTCTTCATAAACACATATAAAGTATTAATTTAGATATCGTGTGCATGTAAATGTTTTTGATTCTGAATTCCTGAAGAAGAAGCTTTACTATGGCATAAAGGTAAAGTTTGAAACAAGCATGTTTTCTTGACATCCTCTTTTGTAAGGTGGGTTATTTAGTTTATACAAATTCCAAGAGAATAGCCATTAGGTCACTCAGTGTTATTTGTTCAGGCTTCTATCATGTTTCCCACAAAATCAGACATTTCTGCACTTTATCTTTTGCAGCTTGCTATCATAACTTGAAGGTCACATCAAAAGGATTTAGTGAATGACCCTGCTTGGCTCTCTGGGTTTCTTTCACTTTGTTTCTGGTCTCTAAATAAATTTTTATGAATCTATTTTCCCTTGCATTTATCTATTTCAAGAGATACTTTTATACTTATATGGTTTCCTGACATTTTAAATGTATTTTTATGTAGATAAGCTTATCATTATTAACAATACTGTTGATCAATCTTCCTTTCCATTATCGCTATTTGTTAAATATCAGTCAGTTCAGNCCTTTTAATTTCATAGCTGCAATCACCATCTGCAGTGATTTTGGAGCCCCCCAAAATAAAGTCTGACACTGTTTCCACTGTTTCCCCATCTATTTCCCATGAAGTGATGGGACCGGATGCCATGATCTTCATTTTCTGAATGTTGAGCTTTAAGCCAACTTTTTCACTCTCTTCTTTTACTTTCATCAAGAGGCTTTTTAGTTCCTCTTCACTTTCTGCCATAAGGGTGGTGTTATCTGCATATCTGAGGTTATTGATATTTCTCCCGGCAATCTTGATTCCAGCTTGTGTTTCTTCCAGTCCAGCGTTCCTCATTAAACTGCCTTATCAGCAAACAGCCGACTCATTGGAAAAGCCCCTGATGCTGGGAAAGACTGAGAGCAGAAGGAGAAGACAGTGTCAGAGAATGAGATGGCTGGGCATCACCGATGCAATGAACGTGAACTTGGGTAAACTTGCAGGACAGAGGCCTGGTGTGCTGCAGTTCATGGGGTGGCAAAGTGTTGGACATGACTGCGCAAGAGAACAAATAAACAAACCAGTGGAATCAAGTTGCTCTCCTTGAAGATCACTTTCATGCTATCTTTAATTTTGGAGGAGATGAAGTTTCTTTTTTCCTTCTATTCCATTTCTTAGTATTTTCTAGCTTTAGAAATGCATTAATCTTATCAATCTAGATATTCTACTAGTTCTTCCTTTTTCTGTTAATAATATTATCATCCAGTTAGTGACACAAGTTTGAATCACAGAACCATTTTTTAAAAATTGTTCTCTCTTTTAATCCCCAAGTTCTCATATACTCATCCTCTTAATTATATCTCCTTTTCTTTTTCAATCTTCATTAGCTCTTAACTGGGTAAATGCAATACCTACTAGCAAATTCTCTTTCCCCTTCTTTTTGCCCTTCCTCTACATTAAGAGTAACAGTATCTTTCTGAAATCTATACATCGATACATGCCACTCAAACGGCCCTTGTTTCCATCACCACCAGCATCTATTAGACCAAACCCAATGGGTATTTTTCTTACTGCAGATTTTAAGGAGCTCTTGATGTTCCCTCCTTAAAACATTCTCTTCACTTAGTTTCTATGATCTCTTTCTCTGTTATCTGTGGTCTAATACTCTTCATAGCCCCTTGACAGCTTATTGTTTTCTGTCTATTAAATGTGCTTAAGGGTTAATCCTCCTACTCCCATGCCCCTTTTATACTTTCTTTGACTAAAGGCTCAAAAACTCATATGCCTTCAGCTGGTAAACAAATGAATGAAATGGCTAGGTAGAATACAACAGGTACTAACATTTTTGTATGGTATGATAAAACGTATCACATTTGCCTGGTCTTAACTGCTTTTTAAAGTAAAATTTGGTCAGTCAAAATTGTCTAAAATTTGTCTGAATCTATCTATACTCTTTCCCTAGGCAATCTTATCCATATCTCAATACATGCTGATCATTCCTGCTATTACTTTCCCAGGGCTGCCGTAACAAATCACAACACACTGGGTGGCTGAAACGAAATGTGTTCTCTCACAGTTCTGGAGACTAGAGGTCTGAAATCAAGCTATCAGTTGGGGCATGCTCACCGTGAATGCTCTTGGAAAGAATCTCTCCTTGCCTCCTCCTAGCCTCTGGTGGTTGCTGGCAACCCTTGCTTTACTCGTTTCTGAGCAATTACATCTACTCCTTTAAATTTAATTCCCAAGTTATCTCCAGTCTGAACTTCTTTCTGGATGTTGAGATAAGAAAATTTAAAGTTATCTGCTGAATATTTCTAAAACTAAAAATATGCAAAAATAAACTCACTTCCTAGGCCTACAAATCTGTTCTAATAATAATATGCCATTATGTAATCATGCTATCATCAACTCAATGGACATGAGTGTGAGCAAACTCTGGGAGACAGTGAAAGACAAGGAAGCCTGCCGTGCTATAGTCCATGTGGCGCAGAGTCGGGCATGACTGAGTGACTGAACAACAACCGTCAAGATATAACCTAAAACCTTGCCATCATCTTCAGCCTTCACTGCCACCCCCCACCACCATTGACCCTGTTTCCCTACCACTGGTTACCATGTCAGTTGGTTTTATCTCTGAAAAGTCCTAGTGATTTGCTGTCGCCTCCTATGTTTCAGAAATGTAAATGAATGAATGCAATTATTTTGCAATAAACACTCAAAAATATTTTTATGGGACTAAGTATACTTTGCCTTCCACTGAATAACATTCTGAAGCTTCAGTATATCGTTCATGGCTCTCATAATCTGGCTTGGATTTGTTTTTTCATTTTTCTAAATGAAAACCAAATGTCACCTTTTTTAGAAAGCTTTCCTTCATCCTTGAGTTATGAAAAATTATTCTCTCTTCCAGTCTTAATAGCATTTGGTTTATACATCCATCACTCATTACTTCTTTTATTCATTTTTTCAATAATTCATATTTGTAGTTGATTAAGATCTATAGATCATGAATACATCACTCTCAGACATGCATGAAAGTTCTATGTAATTGTTTCTGAATTCCCCATTGTATCATGAGCTCCCAAAGGGGAAAGACAGACTCTCACTTATCTTATACCCTCTAGTGCCTATTACAGAACTTTGTTGAACCGAATCAACAGAATTACATAGATGAATCAAGATTATCTGCATGCCCTCACTAAAAATACATGCTCTTAAGATTTCTTTAGACTTAAATGAAATTTGACATGTAATTTTATCCAGAAAAGAATAAACAGGCATTATGCTGTTAGAGACATAAATTTTTGTCCCCTAAGTTAATAATCTCAACTTACATTATACTTTTATATGTAGAGGGTTTTAGACCATTTTATTTAAAACCACAATTATTATTATTGAGATAGGGGAAAAAAGACAGGAAAAAATATATGAAGTGATTTTTTAAAGATTTTGCTTTGCTCTTCATATACCTTGCTCTCTTCTCCCTGTTTAGTTGTTCTCCTGTTTATAACCTGACATTATGTATCCACTTATTCATTTTCTATTACCTGATGCCTTCTTTCAAAAAACTAATTTATTTTTGGCTGTGCTGGGTCTTCGTTGTCTTTGGGGGAGTTCCTCCAGTTGCAGGGAGAGGGGGCTCCTCTTCTTTGGGGAGCACAGACTTATTGCAGCGGCTTCTCTTGTTGCAGAGCACAGGGTCTAGGGTGCATGGGCTTCAGGAGTTGTGACACGCAGGCTCAGCAGTCACGGTTTCTGTGCCCTAGGGCACGTGGGCTTCAGTGGCTGTGGTGCAAAGCATTTCCTGCCCCATGACATGTGGCATCTTCCTGGACCAGGGAATGAACCCATGTCTCCCGCACTGGCAGGCAGATTCTTATCCACTGCTCTACCGGGGAAGACCCTGATGCCTTCTTATCAGAATATAAGCGTAGTGAGGGCAGGGGCTTTGTTTTGTTTAATCTTCTATCATTGGTCCCTAAAACAGTGACTAGCATGTGTCAGGCCACTCAATAAATGTTTCTTATATCAAAGGAAAAAAACCCAACAAAATCTTTATGAATAAACTAACTAAAATGGGGCAAGATTAACAAAAATATCTGAAACAACCACCAAATAAATGAAAAGATAATTTGTTACAACAGGAAAAAACATAGCAAAGACATAATTTATCCCCACAAAAATCTATAAATTCACTGTATGTCAATAAAAATCCCAACAGCTTTTTAAAAATGGATTTTAACAGTCTGATTCTAAAACTCATTTGACACACAAATCATCAAAATCAGCTTTTACTTTGAATCTGGTCAACAATGTATATTATGATCTAAACATTAGGAAGGAAATGAGATAATTTAAAAATCGTTCTTTTTAAACACCAAACATTTTACAACTTTTCTATGAATCTGCACTATAAATCACATAAACTTTAATCACAAATGAAAGACTCAAGCAAACTTTTCTACCTAAGTCTTATTAAATTGTTGATGTGATCAGCATTTCAATTTTCCTCTTGCCAAGATCTCTGGATAAGTAAAATACTCCATCATCAAATTTGAAAATAGCTCCACTATTAATATTAAATAAACATTTTAATATTAATTATTTCCTTCTCTGAAAGATGGTGTATCCTTTTCCCAGCCACACAAGAAATATTAGAAAGAATTCTAGCAAAACATGAAACAAAGCCTTATTGCTTGACTTTTGTACCTGGTACTGTTCACCCAAATGTGCACTAAATATCCTGGCTTCCATTGCTGAGCCCAGACAATAAATGAGATGCAGACTGAAGCAACTTAGCAGCAGCAGCAGTAGCAGTCAGCAAGCCTTTCCTGAAATCTCTTTGTGGAAACTTACTCAATAACCCTGTATCTGGTTTTTAAAAAATATAAAACTGCATTTGTATGTCTTACACAGACCAATGAAATAAAATGGTCACTCTTTCAAAAGTAAATAAATAAAACTCATTTGAAAGAGAAAAATGTATGAGTTAAGACAGTTTTATATGGAAATACAAAAAACCTCGATAGTCAAAGCAATCTTGAGAAAGAAGAATGGAACTGGAGGAATCAACCTGCCTGACTTCAGGCTCTACTACAAAGCCACAGTCATCAAGACAGTATGTTACTGGCACAAAGACAGAAATATAGATCAATGGAACAAAATAGAAAGCCCAGAGATAAACCCATGCACCTATGGACACCATATCTTTGGCAAAGGAGGCAAGAATATACAATGGAGAAAAGACAATCTCTTTAACAAGTGGTGCTGGGAAAACTGTTCAACCACTTGTAAAAGAATGAAACTAGATCACTTTCTAACACCACACACAAAAATAAACTCAAAATGGATTAAAGATCTAAACGTAAGACCAGAAACTATAAAACTCCTAGAGGAGAACATAGGCAAAGCACTCTCCGACATAAATCACAGCAGGATTCTCTATGACCCACCTCCCAAAATACTGGAAATAAAAGCAAAAATAGACAATTTTGAAAACTAAGAACTTTGAAGGACTTTCTCTACCAAATTTCAAAGGTTCAAATAAACTACAGAAATTAAAACAGTATAGTTTTATTATAGGAACCAACAGACTAAAGGAAAAGATAACCTAAAAATGCACTATCTGAGAAAGGTGTCATTTCATATCAATGTGTAAAAGCATAGATTATTCAATAAATAGAATTTAGAAAAAATAGAACCATTTTGCAAATCATAAACAAAAATAAACCCAGATAGATTGTGAAAGTGAAAGAAAGTGAAAGTTAAGTCACTCAGTTGTGTCTATCTCTCTGTGACCCCATGGACTGTAGCCCACCAGGCTCCTTTGTCCATGGAAATCTCCAGGCAAGGATACTGGAGGGTTGCCATTTCCTTCTCCAGGGTGCCTTCCTGACCCAGGGATTGAACCCAGGTCTCCCACATTACAGGCAGACTCTTTACTGACTGAGCCACCAGGAAAGATAGATTATGGAATCAGATAAATAAAAAATTATAGTTAGAGGAGAAAATTATAAAACATATGTCACCAATACAGGAGAAGTGAAATAGAATGTGGTACATCCATTCTAAGGAATACTTTGTCCTTATTAAACAAATTTAGTAAATCCATATACGTTAACAATGAAAGTGAAAGTCACTCAGTCGTGTCTGCCTCTTTGCGACCCCATGGACTATAGAGTCCATAGAATTCTCCAGGCCAGAATACGGGAGTGGGTAGCCTTTCCCTTCTCCAGGGGATCTTCCCAACCCAGAGATAAAACCCAGGTCACAAGCATTGCAGGTGGATTCTTTACCAGCTGAGCCACAAGGGAAGCCCAAAATACACTGCCAAGTAAAAGAACAACACTGTACTGTTCTTCCTTATCAGATCACTTCACAGGTCCTCCTAGTTTTCCCAAACTCCTTTTGGAAAGTACTCTGAACTTTAAGGAATATTTCTAGGATTAATCCCTGTATTTTTTTTTTAATATCTCTACTCCCTAAGTGATATCACTCAAATTTACTATCTCTATGTTAATAATTCAGAGATTTATGTTAAACCCAGATTTGTCCTCAGAAACCCAGAATTATCTATCCAACTGATAATATAACCTTCACACTTGTATTTTTAAAATGAACGTCAAACTCAATTGTCCAAAACTGAACAACTTTCTTCTCAATTCTACTCTCTCAGCAGTCATATTCAGGTCACTAAATAACTCCATTTTTCCATTGTTTCAGACCAAAAAACTTTTGAGTTACACTTGGCTTTTTTCTTACAACATTCAAAATATTATCTAAGGGTAAAAGGCCTATTAAAACTATACCAAATTGCTAAGATTTCTGAAGTACTCATATCTTATCAGTTGATTGAATATATTATAACTAAAAGAATAAATATAATTAAACCATATAAATCAGACCCATACTGTTGTGAAATAAAATTCACAGTTTATGGCAAGACAAGAAAAATTTAAATATAAAAAGTTCTCTGTCTTTTGGGCTCCTCTCTCCCCACACTGTGCATTGCATATGTGCACTACGCATCAAACAAACCTTCCCCGTCAGCAGGAATACCTGCTCAACCACAAAGAACAACATTCTCCTAGCATTGAAAACACAACTCCTTAAAAGATTACATTTCTTCTTGATCTTGAAAGGGGCCAAAATGATGCTTAGATCTGGACTGTGTAAACTGTCAATAATACGCCATTTAATGTATAGCCCTGTGTTCCAAAAAACTTACGTAACTGTGCCTTGACTTCTAATGGGTCGAACAGCTCTCAGAGCTTTCTAAGATGCTGTTCCCTGGTTTGGCTCAAATAAAGTTTTCCATCTCTTAGATGGACAAATTTTCATCAATACTCTTCAGTTAAAGGAAAAATTCAAAACAGTACAACTAGCTAAGGCATAACAAAATAATTTTAAAGTAGATAAATTCTAAAAATTGATATACTCTCTAAAAATGCTTAGAATAAATATGAGTATAAAAATTTGGTAACTTAAAATATAAAACTTATGTGTATGTTTCAGTAAGTTTCAAATTGTAAAGGAAGTACAGAAAAAGATTCTATTAGGTTGGTACAAACAATTGCAGGTTTGGATTGTGAATTTTAAATCATTATAACTAGGCTTAAACACATCTTTATTAATCAAAATAGGAACCACTACAATCAATACATTTTTGTCAATGAAAAACAAATTTGTTTATTCCTGTAGCATAAAAATCTGTGCTTCAGGTTTCGATGGACTCTTGTAAAGCATTTTCTGCCTCCTGCTGGTGTGGAAGCATTTTTCCCTGTAAAAAAGTCACTGAGATGCTTGAAGAAGTGATAGTCAGTTGGCGAGAGGACAGGTGAGTATGGCGGATAAGGCAAAACTTCATAGCCCAGTTTGTTCAACTTTTGAAGCACTGGCTGTACAACGTGTTGTCAGGCACTGTTGTGGGGAATTGAGCCCATTCTGCTGACCAGTGCTAGCTGCAGGCATTTCAGTTTTCAGTGCATTGCATTGATTTGCTAAGTACACTTCTCAGATGTAATTGTAAGATTCAGCTGTAATGGATCAGATGGGCCGCAGACCATCCAACAGTGACCATGACTTTTTTCCCCCAGTGTACTTTAAATACCAAATTAATAGGTATTAATTAATGTATTAACATATTAATGACATTTTACTCTATGTGTCCATTAAGATATTCTATACATAGGTTGAATCATATGAAACTGCTATCATTGCTGGGTTTTGTAGGTGAAAAATGGTTGAACACTAGCAATTTCATTGAGTTCAACCTAATCACTCCTTAACTTAAATATTCTTGCTATTGTTTAGTTGCTAAGTTGTGTCTGACTCTTCTGCAACCCCACGGACTATAACCCATTAGGCTCCTCTGTCCATGGGATTTCCCAGGCAAGAATACTGGAGTAGGTTGCCATTTCCTTCTCCAACTATGACCTTTTTTGGTGCAAGTTTGGCTTGGGGAGGTGCTTTGGAGCTTCTTCTCAGTCCAACCACTGGAGCTGGTTGTCATCAGTTGTTGTATAAAATTCACTTTTCGTCACACATTGCAATCCGATTAAGAAATGGTTCATTGTTGTGTAGAATTAAGAGACAACAGCACTTCAAAATATGACTACTTTGATTTTCGGTCAGTTCGTGAGGCACCCACTTACCAAGCTTTTTCACTTTTCCAATCTGCTCCAGATGCTGAATGACCATAGAACGGTCAACACTGAGTTCTTCAGCAATTTCTCACATACTTATAAGAGGATCAGCTTTCACTATGGCTCTCGATTGGTCACTGTCAACTTCTGATGGCCAGCCACTATGCTCCTCATCTTCAAGGATCTTGGAAATCTTCTTGAACCACCACTGAACTGTATGTTCATTAGCAGTTTCTGGGCCCAAATGCGTTGATGTTATGAGTTGTCTCTGCTGCTTTATGATCCATTTTGAACTTGGATTAAAAAATCACTTGAATTTGTTTTTTGTCTAATATAATTTCTATAGTCTAGAATAAACATAAAATAAACAGCAAATAATATAACTAGCAAAAAAAATCAGGAAATGGATATTAAAATGATGAATAACATAGCCACATTTATTTAAAAATGTATTCCAATATCAAAAGGCAAAGTTCAACAATGCAAAACCACAACTAGTTTTGCACCAACCTAATAGAATTCTTGATGAAAGTGAAAGAGGAGAGTGAAAAAGTTGGCTTAAAGCTCAATATTCAAAAAACGAAGATCATGGCATCCGGTCCCATCACTCCATGGGAAATAGATGGGGAAACAGTGGAAATAGTGTCAGACTTTATTTTTGGGGGCTCCAGAATCACTGCAGATGGTGACTGCAGCCATGAAATTAAAAGATGCTTACTCCTTGGAAGAAAAGTTACGACCAACCCAGATAGCATATTCAAAAGCAGAGACATTACTTTGCCGACTAAGGTCCGTCTAGTCAAGGCTATGGTTTTTCCAGTGGTCATGTATGGATGTGAGAGTTGGACTGTGGAAGAAGGCTGAGCGCTGAAGAATTGATGCTTTTGAACTGTGGTGTTGGAAAAGACTCTTGAGAGTCCCTTGGACTGCAAGGAGATCCAACCAGTCCATTCTGAAGGAGATCAGCCCTGGGATTTCTTTGGAATGAATGATGCTAAAGCTGAAACTCCAGTACTTTGGCCACCTCATGTGAAGAGTTGACTCATTGGAAAAGACTCTGATGGTGGGAGGGATTGGGGGCAGGAGGAGAAGGGGACGACCAAGGATGAGATGGCTGGATGGTATCAATGACTCGATGGACATGAGTCTGAGTTAACTCTGGGAGTTGGTGATGGACAGGGAGGCCTGGCGTGCTGCAATTCATG
Source organism: Neotragus pygmaeus (assembly GCA_006410875.1). Taxonomy (NCBI): domain Eukaryota; kingdom Metazoa; phylum Chordata; class Mammalia; order Artiodactyla; family Bovidae; genus Neotragus; species Neotragus pygmaeus. The sequence continues at coordinate 121,037 of SJYV01031338.1, read as the reverse complement.
GGGTTGCAAACAGTCAGACACGACTGAGCGACTGAACTGAACTGAACTGAACAGAATTTAAGACATTTGAAGAAAGTCACAGCAGAACAGATATTCACATTAATTATCAAATCTATAATATGAATTGAGGCCCTACTGTGTCTTCTACTTCTGCTTTACCAAAAGAATCTTCAATTTAAGTCACTGAGATATATATCCCATATATGGTCTTTTGCTTCACAGAATCCTCTAAAGAGAGTGGCTGATTAGCCAATGGTAAAAGGGTACTTTATCATTTCTCATTTGTTTCTCTCTAGACTATACCAGGTTAGCCCTATTTATATCATCTTTTTTTCTGTTTCTCATCTCCACTTGCAGCTCTATTATATAATCAGTATATTAATATTTCACCTATTCTTTGGTTAAAAATGTTGCTGGAAACATAATCTCACAGGAATATGTAAATTACAGTTCTAGTTTAAAATATATTGCTTTAACAGAGTCACATCTACATTCAAACACTGTTTCTTAATGAATCAGCCTACATACTACTGCACTGGTATTTTTTTAATTGGCCATGCCACGTGGCATGTGGGATCTTAGTTCCCTGGGCAGGGACTGAACCCGCCTCCTCTCTACTGGAAGTGCAGAGTCTTAATCACTGTACTGTCAGGGAAGTCCTGCTTTGCTATTTTTATGCATGATTATAAGAACAGTAATGTCTGAGTATGGATAGAAAACACCGCACTGGTCTGGCAAACACTGTGATAGCAGCATCTCAATGGTGCATCTTACTGTGCATGACAGATTTCCTCTGTTGCTCTTCATACACTCTATATTCAAGACTCCAGTCTTGATAAAATAGCTTATATTGAGACACATATGGAATATCTGAAACATTAAGACAATGAGACAATCTTTACATGAATATCATGAATCACATTGTAAACTTCATTCCTAAGAAAATTTTGCTCATTGTGCCAGACAGATGATGAAAGAAATTTAAACAACGTGCTTATAATTTATTTATCACATAAAAAAAGAAATGTGCAAATACAATATTTATAGCAAAATATTTTCAACATTTGCTATATAGAATACAAATCCAAATTTGTATATAGAACTAGTAGAATGTAAACTAGTTTTTTTCCTAAGGCTGTTTTATATTAGTTTGATTGTAAACTTTCTGATAAGAATTTCTATTAGCTTTGATTTCATATTTCCTTATGGTTTAAAGCATATATTTCTCTTTAGCACTTTTTTTAAGTGAATATATGCTAATTTTCAATTTTAGATTTAATGAAATTCTTCTTTTACTTATTATGAGCACAGTGAAAACTTGTTTTTTTGCTAAATAAATACAATCTGCATGAGCTTCTAAAACCATTTTCTGTTCATCATGAAAAACAATGAAGTGCAAATTAAAGAAAGGGGAATATATATTAAAACTCCATGTCTAACTACTTGTAGGCAGCAAGAAGATTCCCTATGGCAAAAGTAATCAGAGCCAATACTCTAGAAAATGTACAACTGACTGAAGATCAGATACAGCTGTCTGTGTGAGGTAACTATGCACAGACTGCCAAGTACATCTAGAAATCTCTGTATTCACTCCATGTTAACTGGCAAGAATTTCCCTTAAGCCCAGCTGAACAGTGAGAAATAATGTGATGTTGTAACTAAAGGTTATAAACACCTGAATCTATAGAGTTGACAGTGGAGTCTACTTATCCACTTTTAAGATTACAACATCAATACCTTCTTCAAGCCAAGGTATCTCCTGATGGTTACTGATTCTAAACAAATTTAACAAACTGTTAATATTGATAGTTAAGAAAAGGAGAACTTAAATAAGCATTTAACTGGGAATTTATCGTTAGATAATTTTTGTTTCTTAACATAAAGCTTTTGGAAAATTTAAGGCCATTATTACAATGACATAGATTTAAGAGTATGATTTGCAAAAACTCTCCATTATCCTTCAAATGCAGAATCATAGCAGGACAGTAGACTATTTGTTTATGCAAACCCTATATAATAAAGAAGAAAAGAAACCAGGGCTAAATCTAAATATTGTGATAAATACAGGTGAGGTTCAGTTTAAATAAAAGACATATTTTGGAAAGCTATACTCAAGTCATAAGATCATCAGAGTCATAAGTGAGACCTTCATGATCATTCAATTTTTCTTTTTACTAATTTACAAATGATCCACAAAGGTAAACTTATTTACACAAGGCCACAGCACTGCGGAGAATAGTAAAACTCTAGTCAATCAAAGAATCTCCTCCCTATGGGATACTTTTGGACTTCCTCGGGAATTTACATATTACTATCTCAGAGCATCTGAACCTAATACAGCGCCTATTACACTGTCTTTTGTTATATGTCTTCCCATTGAGTTGTCAATTTCTGTATACTGTCTTACCTAGGTATCTAGGAAAATGGGCAGTTGGTGGATACACAGTTTCCTGAGTATCTCCTGTATCTTAGCATATCCTATGCCAAATAACTTTTCTCTGATATTCTCAATGGCTAAGATCAGTTCTTATGTACTTACTAAATCAGTTCTTATTCTCTCATAATTTCAGAGAGTCTTCATTTTAACTTCAGGTTAATTTTAAAATTAGTCAGACTTGCTAAAAGAATTCCATGCGCCAATATCCAGATTCTGGATCAAACAGTAATGATTTATAAGAAAGGCTAAAAGAAAGTTAATTGAAATAAATTAATTTGAAATATTACCAATCATTTATAAATTACTTGTTTTTAAAACTTTATTTTTGGATGGTGAAGGAAGGGAAGGATTGGGAGTTTGGAATTAGAAGATGCAAACTATTATATATAGGATAGATAAACAACAAGATCCTACTATGTAACAAAGAACTATATTCAATATCCTGTGATAAACCATAATGGAAAACATATGAAAAAAATGGATATATGTATTGGAGTAGGAAATGACAACCCACTCCAGTATTCTTGCCTGGGAAATTCCACAGACAGAGGAGCCTGGTGGGCTACAGTCCAAGGGGTAGCAAAGAGTCAGAAACCATTTAGTGGCTAAACAAACAATATATAAGTGAATCACTTTGCTGCACAGCAGAAATTAATACATTATAAATAAACTATCAGAGAAGGCAATGGCATCCCACTCCAGTACTCTTGCCTGGAAACTCCCACGGATGGAGGAGCCTGGTAGGCTGCAGTCCATGGGGTTGCTGAGTCAGACACGACTGAACGACTTCACTTTCACTTTTCACTTTCATGCATTGGAGAAGGAAATGGCAACCCACTCCAGTGTTCTTGCCTGGAGAATCCCAGGGATGACGGAGCCCAATGGGCTGCCGTCTGGGGGGTCGCACAGAGTCGGACACGACTGAAGTGACTTAGCAGCAGCAGCAGCAAATAAACTATACTTCAATAAAATTATTTTTGAAAATCTCTTTTCTTCAAAAATCATTTTGGAATATAATCAATTGCTTATAATAATTTGGTTTTTTTGTTTTAATATAAATTTATTTATTTTAATTGGAGGTTAATTACTTTACAATATTGTATTGGTTTTTCCATACATCAGCATGAATCCGCCACTTGATGAAAGTGAAAGAGAAGAGTGAAAAAGCTTGCTTAAAACACAACATTCAGAACACTAAGATCATGGCATCCGGTCCCATCACTTCATGGCAAATAGATGGGAAAACAATGGAAACAGTGACAGATTTTATTTTCTTGGGCTCCAAAATCACTGCAGAGGGTAACTGCAGCCATGAAATGAAAAGACACTTGCTCCTTGGAAGAAATGATATGATAAACCTAGAAAGCATGTTAAAAAAAATAATTTGTTTTTAATAATAACTTGTTTTTATTTTCTCAAATTTTATGCTAAAATTCTTTTAAAATTTTAAGTAATCCACATGTGATATAGTAGGAAGTTTAGAAATCTGGAAAATCTCTGTGAGATTCATTTGAGAAACTGAAGTCCTTATAGAAAAAGTTGGCCAGTGAAAAAGAAATAAACTAAAGAAGGCATAAATATTCCTTTATATTTGTCTAAATAAAGGAACTTATTCTTTTGACAAATATATATTCAGCACTTGCTGCATACCAGACACTGTTTAGGAGGCTTTATAGATAGGTTGATTTGCTGCTTAAGTGAGCAGATAGGTTGACTTACTGCTTAAGTGAATAAATTCACTTACTTAAAACAAACAAACATATATTTAAATTTATTTCAAACTGTGAGTCAAAGTCAGTGGTGCAGTGAGGTTGACTCCAGAGAGAGCCGACTGTGTCATCTTTTCCCAGTTAAGCATTCAGTGACAACACTGATAGCCTGAAACTGGCCAATCTGGGTGTATTTATACCATGGATACCAGGAAACGCTGCCTATTAGAGCTTTTATCCAGGGATGGAGCAAATCATTTAAACATTACTGTCACACCACTGGCTACAACCCATTAATAGGTAATTAAATTTAGTGGATCGTGATCAGTATTTCTAAAAAATTTAATAGAAATAGAATAAAAAATATGAGCACACATTTGTGTGTTGTGAGATCTAGCACCTTTCAAAGCACAAATACATTAAAACCTGACTAGAAACTCCTGCTGCATGTGCTCCAGTTTTCCACTAAGCCCCTTTGACAATAGATATCAGCTCACATCTGACTGAGTTTGCCTTTTGAATAGGAATGTAAGCAGCTAGTAAACTCCTCTGGGGTGAATGCTTCTACTGCACTAGTTGTCCTAGCCTTGATCCCACGATTTCTGGTTTTCCCACTGTTTCACTGCTAGGGTACCAGAGAATCTCATAGTTGAAAATTCATAGGTCGTGACAGCTTCTGCTTTTGGTCATGTTACTATTCTGCTCAAAATTTTCATTTCGAAATGGACTTTCCATACGAGGCCCTCTTGGACTGACCTCTGCCTTTCTTTTACCCTTATACCACTCTTCTGTACTTCATATGAATCAAGCCCCCACCCAGAATATTCATTCATCTCCAAGGAGTGACCTGCCATGCCTTAACTCACCTTGTGCCTAACACTTGGAATGCTTCTCTCAACAATTTTGTCTACCTAAATCCTAACCTACAAAGCTCAACTCAAAAGTTACTATTAATATCTTTGCAAAGCTTTTCCTGATTTCCTAACAGGAAATCCTTTCTACCTTCTAGCTGGAATAGCTCTTTTAATAGTGATCATATTCTCTTTTTTTCCCTTACCTCTAAGAAATCATTTATAAATTGTATATATTCACATATAATCTGTCACATAAAATTTGTTATCCTTTGTTGTTGCTATCATTTTTGGCTTGCTATATATTTATAGTGCATAACAGTTAGTCTTAAGGTAAAAGTCTCACCAAAGAAGAACCATTCAGAACAAGACCTTAGATCCACCTGTACTGGATAGGATCTCAGAACACAGGTCTTTAAGTTAAGACAGAAATCTTTCTCTCCTGTCATAGTACAGAAAGAGGTAGTAGGTACAAAATGTGTTATCCAGAGCCCAGGGGTCAGGCTGCTCTGCTCTGCTTAAAGAGTTAGCTACAAACTTTAGTATCAAGGTCACTGTTATTCCTTAACCAGTAAGAAGAGTGAAAAAAATAGAGGAGCAAGCAGCTTCCTTTTAAATAAATTGCACGCATTATCTGACTACATTCTACTGGCTTGAACTTGTCACATGGGAGTCAGGGACTCTAGCTGGGTGAAGTCTGCTCTACTAAAACTAACAGAAGTTCTATTACTAAAAGAAAGAAGAGGACAACAGATATGACTACACTCTGGTACATGCACATACTGTTACATTATCGACACTCATCACTTTCACCCTCTGTGCCCTTATTCATCCTTATTCATGCAGTAATATTCACACATGACTGTCCACACACACACACACCCTCACACACACACAGTGGCAGAGAATGCTAAATGCCTACAAATATCTAGTTTCTCCTTCTTTGTTACTCACAGAATCTTGATTTCATTTGGAGCTGTAAGATGCCCATCTAGAAGGTTACATTTCCCAGACTACCTAGACTTCTAGAGATGACCAATGGAGGAGTGGAACTTGTTGGATAGAATTACCAAGGAATTTCTTTAAAGGATGCTATCTCAGACGGGAAAAGTTCTTCCATCTTCATATTTCTTTCCATTTGAACTATAATGGCTGGAGTAGCAGCAACCATTATGTGGCCACAGTGAAAGGCCAACAAAACTACAAAGACCTTGGCCCTCACACTCTTGAACCCTGTGAACCAATGTCAGCTACTGCCTTACAGATTTTCTGGAAAGTAAGACAAAAATAAATCCTATGTGATTATACTACAATAGTTCCATTTCCATGTATTTATAAAACGTGTCCAAATATGATCACTCATATATAAAGCAATCTTAAGTTATTAAACATGTGCAAAACAATGTCTTGAAACTTGGCCTTCCTTAATTTTTTCCATAACATAAACTGTACCATCACCTACCCAGTGGCTCTGAACAGAAACTGATNAACGTGTCCAAATATGAACACTCATATATAAAGCAATCTTAAGTTATTAAACATGTGCAAAACAATGTCTTGAAACTTGGCCTTCCTTAATTTTTTCCATAACATAAACTGTACCATCACCTACCCAGTGGCTCTGAACAGAAACTGATAATAGTCCTTGAAAATCCCTTCTCCATTATTGCCACCCCTCTAAGTAATCTTAAATATTTCAATCTATTGTATTTCTGCTACAGGCACTCTAAATTTAGTCTTTATCCTTATGGTCTCAACTCCTGAGAGTACGTCCTATGTGCGTGCCTCTGTGTGTGCCTAGGTACAAGTTTTATCATTTGCACCCCACTCCTTGTAGGGCTTTGAAACCAAAGCTCAACTTTGCCACAGTACACAAATAACCGTAGTAGCCTCAGCATTTCTGTTATGTTTGTGACTCCTACCTTCTCCTGTATAAATACTATGCATCTTCCCAGTATTTCAATGTTTTAAGAAACAAAATTTAATTATATTCAATATTTTCAGTTGAATGACGGGGGCAGGCAGGATACCTAGCCAGACAGATTTTGTAACACAGATTTTTTGTTTGTTTGTTTGTTAAAGTTCTGAGCTTACATGTGGTGGATTTTAATCAGTAGAAACTCCAGGGGCCAGAATTTGGGATGTATTCCCCAACAAGGATTTGAATTTACCTCTGCAAGGGACTGACTGAAGACTGCTTTGCCTCATTCAAGGTCATGGCTCAGTAAGAGCTCTTCAGGTTGGCTCCTCCACCAAGGAGGTGGGGCCATGTNAAATTAAACCATTGTTAACTTTTTGCCAATTTGCTTTCTTTCTCTCACTCTGTGTATCTCTGCTACTGCTAAGTCGCTTCAGTCGTGTCTGACTCTGTGCGACCCCATAGACGGCAGCCCACCAGGCTCCCCGTCCCTGGGATTCTCCAGGCAAGAACACTACAGTGGGTTGTCATTTCCTTCTCCAATGCATGACAGTGAAAGGTGAAAGTGAAGTCGCTCAGTCCTGTCTGACTCTTAGCGACCCCATGGACTGCAGCCTACCAGGCTCCTCCATCCATGGGATTTTCCAGGCAAGAGTACTGGAGTGGGGTGCCATTGCCTTCTCCGCTGTGTATCTCTACATAGTAACAATTTTACATCTGCATATCTTTTCTAAAAGACAGTTTTTAAAACACTGACATAAAAAAGTTCAAACTCCCCTCTTCTCCACAAAAACTTTTGCCAGTTTCAAGGAAGACCTCTGTTTCACCCAGCCAAATTTCAGTATACAATAATAATTTTTACCTCTTGGACATGACTAAATAAAAAAATAATCAAAATTTCATAGTCATCTGGGCTTTATAACTGAAAAAAAAAGAGCAAACAATGCCATCTACATTGATACAACTTCCTGACCTAAAAATTCTTGGTAAGGGACACTGTATATTGATAAATAGCTCATTAAACTAATAGAAAAGAGAACTGCTAATATTAATAAACTAAATAACCACCTAATGTGATATCATGTCTAATAGAGAGATATAACATATAAAATGGGTCAAAGGAGGACTTTCTGGAGCTGCTCTAGAGAAAGACTGCAGGTGCTTTCAGTCTTGTCTATACAGTCTGTCCTTCACTCCTCAGGTACCCTTTCAGCCCAAGGAGCAAATAGCTTGAATACTATTATTTTAAACCAATTGCAGGTCTCCGCCTTTTTGAAAGCATGGTGTTTTGACACTTCAAAATAGAGTAAGAAACTTTTCATGAGGGAGAAATATCAGTATGCCTTACAAGATGGAGAAGGGCTTGGAAATGAAAGCAAATCTTGTCAACTCTATATTTATGACAAAATAATTTAGCTTCAATACATTAGTCAATGTGTATCTGACAAATATTTTTAAATAGAAGTTCTCTAAAAAATGTATCACACAAAATTTTCACATATTTGCAGTTTTTATGCTGCAGTTACTGAGCTTAAGAATTGATGCTTTTGAACTGTGGTGTTGGAGAAGACTTCTGAAAGTCCCCTAGACTGCAAGGAGATCCAACCAGTCCATCCTAAAGAAGATCAGTCCTGGGTGTTCACTGGAAGGACTGATGTTAAGCTGAAACTCCAATATTTTGGCCACCTGATGTGAAGAGCTGACCCATTTGAAAAGACCCTGATGCTGGAAAAGATTGAAGGCAGGAGGAGAAGGTGACAACAGAGGATGAGATGGCTGGATGGCATCAGTGACTTGATGGACATGAGTTTGGGCAAATTCCGGGAGCTGGTGATGGACACGGAGGCCTGGCGTGCTGCGGTTCATGGGGTTGCAAACAGTCGGACACGACTGAATGACTGAACTGAAGACTATACTATGATAAAAAAAAGAAAGGATCACAAAATACACCACAAGGGACAATGCATCAAATTTCATTTGATGTAACATTTCTAAAATTGTAGGAATATCAGATCTTATTTCAAATGCTAATTCAAAATGACAATACTGTGAACAACAAAAAAGAGGGAGAGAGATAAAGCAGTCATTTTGCTCGAATAAAAAAAATCATGAGGCATGAAGAACTCTGTACCTTTATGTGGGTTTTCAAACTCTTCAGATAAGAGGTGATAGCAGCAACCCACGCTGCAAACTCCTTTGACTTCAGACTTGGAAGTGAATATTCGCAGAGTATTTGGAGCAAGATCACCACAAGTATGTAGACCTACCATCAAACAATCCTTAAAAGATAAGAAGAAAAGAAATGCTGGAAATTAAAAGGAGGGGTAAAACACATTTCAGGTGAAGACTGTATATGTTTATCAGAATGCAGAGCTTTAAAAATGCAGAGCTAACTAGAAAGTATCGTATGTCTCATTTTTATAACATAATTATTTCCTTTATAGGTAAAATGATTGTGATCTTTTATCAAAACTGACATACTTCTGAGTTGATTTTCGAATGCTTTTTGTTACTTGTCCATTTTACTTTGCTCTGGTCTTTTTTACAATTAATATTTGCTTAACAATTAGTCAAAATAAAGGTTGATTTGACTAATCAAATGTAGGCAGTGTTACTAGGACAAACTTGTGATTTGAGATACATTAATATCTTAACAATCAATTTTTAAATTGCACTTCACCATTCAAAACTTATAAAACCTACCATACAAAAGAAATTCAAAAGAAATTAAGCCTTGTTAAGTTGGCATTTCTACTCCAACATCAAAAAAGTTTACTTAGTTCACTCATTACACCAAATATGACAATATTAATTCCAAATAAAAAATGTTGCTCTAATTTTATAATGTGAATTACATAAAATTCCTTTGGAATGTTCCTCCTAATTACTTAAAGCCTAATTTAAATGTATACACAGAGTGGTTACACTGGCACACACTCAAAAGAATTTTGATCAGTATGCCATTTAACTCTTCAGTCGCATAATTTTCTCATCTATAAAATGAGGCCAATAATAGTATCTCATCTTAATGGGTTGTTGTAAGACTTTAATAAGTGAATACTTGTAAGTGATTTAGTATAATCTCTGGCACATAATAAAATTTAGTAAATGTTTTATATTCTTATCAATATCAGGTTATTATAAATATGATGGATATTATATTTAAAATAACAGACATTAAGTTGTGAATCAAATATATTATTATAACTACTTTAAGAGCAAATACAACTACTTCATTTGAGTTATTTTACACAAAATAATACTTTAGTTCATATACTCTAGATATGTGTGTGATTGCTGCAATCATATTTGACTCGTTGGGACTCATGGACCATAGTCCTCCAGGCTCCTCTGTCCATGAGATTCTCCAGGCAAGAACACTGGAGTGGGTAGCCATTTCCTTCTCCAGGAGATCTTCCTGACCCAGGGATTGAACCCAGGTTTCTTTCATTGCAGGCAGGGCTGAAGTCTAACCTTTCTAAAGAAAAGAACTGTACCTATACACTGCTTTGGCCCGATAAAATATTCAGTTGCTTCAATCATTATTCTCTTCAAAGCACATTTTATGGAATGTTGTGCAATTATTTTGCTTTTCTCAGTGATTAGACAGCTTGGGTAGGTTTTACTTTGATGTTATGTTATAAATAATAAGGAATTCAGAGAGAAATGGTTTATTGCTAATTAAGGGTAGATCATAGAGGTACAAATCTCTCTTTTTAAGTTTAGCTCTCCCTAAAGACAACACAAAAACATTTAACCTCATTCTTTACTGCATTCATTATACAGGATTGGTTAATAATATCAGCAGGTGGCAAAACAAAAATCTGCAATTAGCACAGTATCCTAATAGCAAAATATTTAAGAACTGCATGTGTGTTGTGCGATGGGGAATGGAAAGGATAAGAGGTATTGGTCAATTTTGGTTATTAAATTACTGCTTCACTAAGGACCCAAGAAACAATCTTTCAGCATATATTTTATCAGTAAATTATTATAAAAGCTTGCATACAGTTTTGATCGTATACTTTTCAGATGACTCTTAAAAGCAAAAATAAATGGTAATAAGAACTAAAAGTGTATATATTTTGAAGTCAAATTAAAAGTAACTTGGGTTGTTTAAGCCCAACAGAAGGATAACCTGTAACTTAATTACTGATTTCATATATAGGAAAAACAATTAATGAGGATTAACCAGTTTTCTACAATTAGTGAAATACAAAAATACCTGGGAAAGAGAAAAAATCCTCACTTTAAAATGACAAAGTACTAAAACACTGGTCAGCAACCAAACAAGGATTTAAATTTATAAAGAATTCTAGGATTTTTGTTTATACATTCTTTAGGGAAGACTTTTCAAAAAATGTAACAAGAGTAGAATATCATAATTTCAAAGGCTACCTTGATTTCTAAACAATGAGGCCAAATGATTTCTAGAAACTCCTCTAATATTGTTTTAACATACAATGCTGCCTTTAAGATACATTGTCGCTTAAACATTATATGACTCAACATACTTGTAGTTTAAAAAAAGTTCAAATTTTTTAAGAAATCAGAAGCTACTCTTGCTCAGTAAAACTGGAATTCTGGTTACCAAGTCTAACATTAAACATAATGCTGCCCTTGTGCTCATGCTTAGTCATGTCAGGCTATGTGACCCCATGGACTGTAGCCCTTCGGGCTCCTCTGTCTATGGGGATTCTCCAGGCAAGAATACTGGAGTGGGTTGCCATGCCCTCCTCCAGGGTTCTTCCCAGCCCAGGGATCAAACCCAGGTCTCCCACATTGCAGGTGGATTCTTTACCATCTGAACCACCAAAGAAGCCCAAGAATACTAGAGTGGGTAACCTATCCTTTCACCAGGAAACTTTCCAACCCAGGAATTGAACCGGGTCTCCTGTTTTGCAAGCAGATTCTTTACCAGCTGAGCTACCAGGGAAGCCCAATATTGCCCTAGATACATCTTTACTCCAAATGTAAATGAAATGTAAGAATTTTCTTGGAGTGGAATTTGAAAAATCCATCAATTGCATAAAGAGAACTTATCTAACTAGCTTCTGTATTTGTACTTATGTTTAATTCAGGATTAAAAATGAGGGGAGGGCAAGGGCACCCCATTCTGGAAAACTATGATTGTCAGATTGTCAGATTTCTACTCTGTTCAGATTTTGGTATCTATGGAAATCATGAAAGCCTGAATATAATTTTATTTTCTTGGTTCTTTCAATTTAATGTAATCAAACAAGATATGCAGCCTAAGTAAGCTAATATTAAAATTTAATTCTATGTTTTAGGTCCTTTACATAAATCAAATTACAGAATTCAAAACTGAAATCACCTCCAGATCTTTAATAATATCATGTAGTTCCGAATCAGCAGTGATAATAGATGTTAAAGGTGAATATATATTTGATTCATTTGATTTCGAAGTAATTTTTCTTCTCTCTTCACTTGCTTCAGACATTTTTCTCTTAGGTATTTGGGATGAGGAATTAGGTTCTATGGCATTAACAGGCAAAAGGTCTCTAAGAGAAAAGGCACTTTCAAAACACAAATTTTCTTCTCGGTGTGAATAAACCTTTAGGTTTTCCATTTGTCTTCTGATGTCAGAAATCACAGAACCCGAAATCTCTGATAAAAAGTCTGAGGTTGATGGCTTTTCTTGATTTGCAGTACTGTTGTTGCATATTCCCTCAATGTCTGCTTTACATTTAGCTTCATCTTGTACTTTCCTTTCTTTCATTGTTTGTAATGCCAGTCCACTGACATCTGGCTTTGAACGCCTATGATAGACTTTCCAATGTTTCTTCAGTTTCCTGTTTCTCTCCTCGGCGCCACGAGTATTTGAGGAATCGATTCCATAAACTTTTAAGCCATACTTTAAGGACAAAAAGGAGCTTAGGTAGCCTTTTCCAGAACCCAGGTCAATTATCTAAAGAAAATCAGAATGAATTAAAGGGATTTCAGTCAGATGATAATAGCAATCTCAATTTTTTTTAAAGCAAATAAATGGATGGTTGTAAAATTTATACAACCTGTTATGCTTTACTCTATTTTAATTTTTGATCCCATTAAAAACAAATAACTCATCATTTTTATTCACTATTTTAAGAGAAGTTCTAAGCAGCATAATAATGTCAAGAAAAAGATGTAAAAGATGAATATTGAAAATAAAATTGTCTTTCTTCACTAGAACATTTAGGTATGACCTAAATCAAATCCCTTATGATTATTCAGTGGAAATGACAAATAGATTCAAGGAGTTAGACCTGGTAGACACAACGTCTGAAGAACTATGGACAGATGTTCCTAATATTGTACAGGAGGTGGTGACCAAAACCATCCTCAAGAAAAAGAAATGCAAGAAGGCAAAGTGGTTGTCTGGGAAGACTTTACAAATAGCTGAGAAGACATGAGAAGTGAAAGGCAAAGGAGAAAAGGAAGGATATACCCAACTTAATGTACAGTTCCAGAGAACAGCAAGGAAAGAAAGCCTTCTTAAGTGAAAAATGCAAAGAATTAGAGGAAAACAACAGAATGGGAAAGATCAGAGATCTCTTAAAGAAAACTGGAGATACAGGCAACATTTCAAGCAAAGAAGGCACAATAAAGGACAGAAATGACAAAGACTTAACAGAAGCAGAAGAGATTAAGCAGATGTGGCGAGAATACAACAGAAACTATACCAAAAAAGGTCCAATATCCAGAAAACCATGATGGTGTGGTCACTCACCTAGAGCCAGACATCCTTGAGTGTGAATTCAAGTGGGCCTTAGGAAGCATTATTATGAACAAAACTAGTGGACATGATGGAATTCCAGTTGAACTATTTCAAATCTGAAAAGATGATGCTATTAAAGTGCTGTGCTCAATATGTCAGCAAATTTTGAAAACTCAGCAGTGGCCATAGGACTGGAAAGTTTGTTTTCATTCCAATCTTAAAGAAGGGCAATGTCAAAGAATGTTCAAACTACCATACAATTGCACTCATTTCACATGCTAGCAAGGTAATGATTAAAATCCTTCAAGCTAGGCTTCAATAGTATGTGAACTGAGAACTTCCAGATATATAAGCTGGATTTAGAAAAGGCAGAGGAACCAGAGACCAAATAGCCAACATCCATCAGATCAGAGGAAAAGCATGGGAGCTCCAGAATACAACTACTTCTGCTTCGTTGACTACACTAAAGCCTTTGACTGTGTGGATCACAACAAACTGTGGAAAATTTTCAAAGAGAGAGGAATACCAGACCACCTTACCTGGATCCTGGGAAACCTGTATGCAGGACAAGAAGCAACAGTTAGACCCTGATATCAAACAACAAACTGGTTCAAAACTGGGAAAGGAATACATTACGACTGTATATTTTCACCCTGCATTTAACTTATTATGCAGAGTAAATCATGCAAAATGCCAGGGCGGGGGACGACTAACAAGCTGGAATCAAGATTGCCAGGAGAAACATCAACAATCTCAGATATGCCAATGATACCACTCTAATGGCAGATAGCAAAGAATAACTAAATTAGAGCCTATTGATGAGTGTGAAAGAGGAAAAAGCTGGCTTAAAACTCAACATTCAAAAAACTAAGATCATGGCAGCTGGTCCCATCACTTCATGGCAAATAGAGGGGGAACAACGGAAAAGTGACAGACTTTATTTTCTTGGGCTCCAAAATCACTGCAGACAGTGACTGCAACTATGAAATAAAAAATGCTTGCTCCTTGGAAGAAAAGTTATGACAAACCTAGAGAGTGTATTAAAAAGCAGAGACATCACTTAGCCCACAAAGATCAGTATAGTCAAAACTACGGTTTTTCCAGTAGTCATGTATGGATGTGAGAGATGGACCGTAAAGAAGGCTGAGAGCTGAAGATTTAATGCTTTTGAACTCTGGCGCTAGAGAAGACTCTTGAGAGTCCCTTGGATAGCAAGAAGATCAAACCAGTTAATCCTAAAGAAAATCAACCCTGAATATTCACTGGAAGGACTGATGCTGAAGTTGAAGATCCAGTACTCTGACCACCTGATGCAAAGAGCCGACTCACTGGAAAAGACCCTGATGATGGGGAAGACTGAGGCAGGAGGAGAAGGGAGCAACAGAGGATGAGATGGTTGGATGGCATCACTGACTCAATGAATGAGTTTCAGCAAACTCTGGGAGATGGTGAAGGACAAGACTGCAGCCCATGGGGTCACAACAAGACACAACTGATCAACTGAACAACAGTGTGAAACATGCTATTTCAAATTTTTCTCTGCACTTTAAAAATTAATCTGTTTTATCCATTTAAAATTATTTATTATATATTCATATAAATAAATAAGTATACTAGAAATGAAAAGTTATAAAGGACAGCAACAAATACCCATCAAAGATTTAAGTATAAGTGATTTATTTGGGAGGTGAAGAAAACACTGATAGGGAAACCAAGAAAAAAAGAGAAAGGAAGGCAGCCCAACAAAAGGTGTGTCTGTGGGCAAAATATGACTTTAGAACAACCTGGGTTTAATTCCACTGGAAAACTCGGACAGTGTAGAACACAAACCTCAGAGTCAAGCCACCTGGAAAGTCCAGGAGTTGATGTATTTGTTTACTAACTTGTATTAGTCATTAATTCAAGGATGCACACAGGGAGGAATTAATCCCCAGAATGTGTATGCAGGCAGTGCCATACTTCAGCACACAGAGAAAAATCCACAAGGAAAGAAATACAATTGCCGGGACAGAAAGTAGCTGGGCTACCATGATGTGGTGAGGCCCAATAGTATTTGAATAAGGCATCCAGGAGCATCTGCTATATCCATGAAGCCACCAGCCAACCTAGGGATGGGTATGTGAGTAATTACATTCCATATAACCATGTTCCTTTCCATATCCTATCTCCCTGCTTTCCCTACCAGAGGTAACAACTATTATCAGATTATTGTATATGATTCCCTGGCTTCTTTAATGTTTTTTTGCATATTTTTTTGCATTAAGAACATACCAGTATTTTCTTTAAGAGCTTTTTAAAAATGGCACCATAAAATATGTAGTCATCAGTAAATTGCTTATTTTTCCCATTCATTTGTATGCTTCTAATATTCCTTTGTATGTTACACACAGCAGCAGCTGGTTATGTTTTACTGGGTACTTGCTCCCTTTACTCTGGATGGGTATCACCATCATGGTGAGCCTGTTACTGATCCTGACAGGTACTGCTTGGGCATGACACATGGAGAAAAGGTTGAAAGCTACTGCCTCAGTTTCTTGCCTTAGTTCCTACCCTCAAGATCTACCATAAGTGGTTCTGCAAGCCTGGCTCAAGCAGTGATCATTTTCTAACCATCCTCAAACTCTCTAGAAGTCTGGACAAATACATGGAAAAGATTCTAAGCCCTCTTAAAAACTGAAGAAGGGAAAGTCCTCCATGACCCCCATCGATATTCTTGTAGGGATAAGAAAGATGACTATTTTTATAGGCCAATATAGGCACTCACTGATTTTATTTTAGCATCTGTTTTCAGACATTACTACCTTTCACAAAGGCTATTGTTGACAACAGGAATGCATTATGATTCTGACACTATGAAAGAATCCAGGTTTCTTTGTGTTACAATAATGAGGCAGATGCCCCCGACCACAGCTTGGTACCCCAGGTCCTTGCGAACACCTAGTGGTAAACAATTCTGCAGGTAGTCATCTCCATAATGCTGTTTCAGGTAGAATTACAACCTAAGAAAATTACCACAGCTTCGATCCACTCTAAAAAGAGTGAAATCTGTAGCAAAATATTAATAGCCATATCTTCTTTTTAGTATAAATTGGTTATAATTGCAGTGTATTGGGTAGTGAAAGCATATTTAAAGGATCAGAAATGATGTGACATATCTCACATTAGCTATTACTTAATGACGTTTTAAAGACTAGACGAGGACGGTAGAAAAGGAAATTTGAATGTTACCTCCCAAAACAGTAATAATTTTAACACGAGAATATATAGGGAAATACTCTGATTACCTGCTTTATTCCACAGTATTCAGCAATACTGCTGATGAGTTCTGACATTGCTTGAACTTCGTGAGATTTTTTCAAATTCATAAACTCATCAAGTTTCACATTCTCATCTGAACAAAAATAAAACAAAATTAACATACTGCTACTAAACAAATAAAATGTGATAAGAATCATCAGTTGATGATCATGTTTTCTGTAATTAAATATGCAGAGGCCCTATTGTGGTTTCTATATGATAGATATCTACTAGTTTAGCTATTATGAATCAAATTTGAATTAATAAAATGAAAAAGACTCATATAACATTATTAAAAATATTCCTTGAAATATAAAACAACTACAAAGGAAAAGACTGATAACTAGTCTACAATGCAGGAAAAAAATGTGGAGATTTATAACTAAATTGTTTGTTTAACATGGCACATAAGAAAATCAATTCATTTAGATAAGTCTACCAGGGCTCATGATACAAGGTCTAACAAATTAAGAACATATTGTAAATATACACATATATGAATAGTACATTACTTCTAAATGCCTAAAAAACATACATACACACACAAACACACCTACCAGTTTTCTGTTTTTGATTTCCATGAAGGGCCACAAGCAGCTGATCAAAAGGAGTACATATCCCCAAGTTTTGTACAGAATAACACTTTGCAGCCAGAGCAAATGCTTCCACATTCACCAGCTTTTGGGACGTTTCACAAAATATTTTTGGAAAATCAGTAACATCTAAAAAAATCAAGACAAAAAGAAAAATGTTGGCAACAAAATAAGTAATTACTAGCTAATTGGTTGGAGATTTAAAAAACAATGAATAACAAATATTGTATATTAATGCATATATATGGAATCTAGAAAGATGGTACTGATGAACCTATTTGTCAGGCAGCAATGGAAACACAGACAGAAAACAGACTTGGGGACATAGGGGCAGGGGGAGAAGGTTTGTACTCTCTCACATACGGAGAGAGTAGCATTAAAACATATACTCTACCATATGTAAAACAGATGGCCAGTGAGAATCTGCTGTATGACTCAGGACACTCAAATTGGGGCTTTAAAAACCTAGAGGGCTGGGAAGGGGCAATAGGTGGGAAGGAGGGGACATATGTATGTTGCTGCTGTTTAGTCACTCAGTTGTGTGCGACTCTATGCTACCCCATGGACTGCAGCACACGAGGCTTCCCAGTCCTTCACCATGTTCCGGAGCTCGCTCAAACTCACGTCCATTCAGTTGGTGATGCCATCCAAACATCTTGTCCTGTGTCGTCTCCTTCTCTTCTTGCCTTCAATCTTCTTCAGCATCAGGGTCTTTTCTAATGAGTCAGCTCTTCACACCAGGTGGCCAAAGTATTGGCACTTCAGCTTCAGCATCAGCATCAGTCCTTTCAGTGAATATTCAGGGTTGATTTCCTTTAGGATGGACTGGTTGGATCTCCTTGCAGTCCAAGGGATTCTCAAGAGTCTTCTCCAACACCACATTTCAAAAACATCAATTTTTCAGCTTAGCCTTCCTTATGGTCCAACTCCTAACATCTGTACATGACTACTGGAAAAACTATACCTTTGACTAGATGGACCTTTGCTGCAAAGTAATGTCTCTGATTCTTAATATGCTGTCTAGGTTTGTCACAGCTTTTCTTCCAAGGAGCAAGTGTCTTTTAATTTCATGACTGTAGTCACTGTCCACAGTGATTTTGGAGCCTAGAAAAGTCTCCGATCTATTTGCCATAAGTCATGGGACTGGATGCCATGATCTTCATTTTTTGAATGTTGAGTTTTAAGCCAGCTTTTCACTTTCTTTCACCTTCATCATGAGGCTCTTTAGTTTCTCTTTTCTTTCTGCCATAAAGGTGGTGTCATCAAATATGTCATCAAATATTTCTTCTGCCAATCTTGATTCCAGCTTGTGCTTCATCCAGCCTGGCATCTTGAATGATGTGCTCTGCATATAAGTTAAATAAGCAGGGTGACAATATGCAGCCTTGACGTACTCCTTTCCCATCTTTGAACCAGTCTGTTGTTCAAAATCAGGTTATAACTGTTGCTTCTTGTCCTGCATACAGGTTTCTTAGAAGGTTTCTTAGGAGGCAGATGATCTGGTATTTCCATCTATTTAAGAATTTCCTACAGTTTGTTGAGATCCACACAGTCAAAGGCTTTAGCATAGTCAATGAAGCAGAGGTAGGTGTTTTTCTGGAATTATCTTGCTTTTTCTCTGATCCAATGGATGTTGGTAGTTTGATCTCTGGTTCCTCTGCCCTTTCTAAATCCAGTTTGGACATCTGGAATTTTTTAGTTCACATACTTTTGAAGCCTAGTTTGAAGGATTTTGAGCATTACTTTGCTAGCATGTGAGACGAGTGCAATTGTGCAGTAGTTTGAACATTCCTTGGTGTTGCTCTTTTTTTGGGATTGGAATGAAAATTGACCTTTTCCAGTCCTATGGCCAATGCTGAGTTTTCCAAATTTGCTGGCATATTGAGTGCAACACTTTAAAGCATCATCTTTTAGGATTTGAAAGAGCTCAACTGTAATTCCATCACCTCCACTAGCTTTGTTCGTAGTGATGCTTCCTAAGGCCCACTTGACTTTGCACTCCTGGATGTCTGGCTCTAGGTGAGTGATCACACTATTATGTTTATCCTGGTATTAAGATCTTTTTAATATAGTTCTTCTGTGTATTGTTGTCATCTCTTCTTAATACCCTCTGCTTCTGTAGGTACATACCATTTCTGTCCTTTATTGAGCCCATCTTTAGATGAAATGTTCCCTGGTATCTCTAATTTTCTTGAAGAGATCCCTAGTCTTTCCCATTCTATTGTTCTCCTCTACTTCTTTGCATTGATCACTTAGGACAGCTTTCTTATCTCTCCTTCCTATTTTTTGGAATTCTGCATTCAGATAGATATATCTTTCCTTTTCTCCTTTGCGTTTTGCTTCTTGTCTCTTCTCAGCTATTTGTAAGGCCTCCTCAGACAACCATTTTGCTTTTTTGCATTTCTTTTTCTTGAGGATTGTTTTGATCGCCACCTCCTACACAATGTCATGAACCTCTGTCCATAGTTCTTCAGGCACTCCGTCTACCAGATCTAATTCTTTGAATCTATTTGTTGCTTTCACTATATAATCATAAGGGATCTGATTTAGGTCATACCTGAATGGTCCAGTGGTTTTCCCTACTTTCTTCAATCTAAGTCTGAGTTTTTCAATAAGGGTTCATGATCTAAGCCTCAGTCAGCCCCAGATCTTGTTCTTGCTGACTGTATAGAGCTTCTCCATTTATACCTATGGCTAATTCATGTTGATGTATGACAGAAACCAATACAATACTGAAAGCAATTATTCTTTCATTAAAAATAAATAAATTTTTAAAAACTATAAAAAAATGAAAAACATTGATCTTCCAACAAATTACATTTTCATTTTGGTGTGAATTTTGGCAATATCACTAATGGTTCCACTATATTTATTATTTAAACTATTAGTGGTTTATTCATAGCAGCTAGTTTTCTCATAATATGCTATACAAGTGTATAATTAGATTCCACATATAATTTGGTATTTTTGTTGTTGATCTTCCAAAAACCAAAAAAAGAAAGAAGGAAAGAAAAACATTTAAAACCATGCTAAACTGAAGTACGGTCATTAGATTTATGAATGATCCTGGCTGACATACAACCATATATTTAAAGAAGGTCAGTCCATCCAATGCTGTTACACCCTATCCACACTGCAGGTGGAACAGCAGCAATATTTTCAATGGTGAAAGTGAAAGTCGCTCAGTCATGTCCGACTCCTGTGACCCCATGGACTATACAGTTTATGGAGTTCTCCAGGCCAGAATACTGGAGTTGGTGGCCTTTCCCTTCTTCAGGGGATCTTCCTAAGCCAGGGATTGAACCCAGGTTTCCCGCATTGCAGGCAGATTCTTTACCAGCTGAGCCAAAAGGGAAGCCCAAGAATACTGGAGTGGGTAGCCTATCGCTTTCCAGTGGAACTTTGCTACTCAGGAATGAAACTGGGGTCTCCTGCATTACAGGCAGATTCTTTACCAACTGAACTATCAGGGAAGCCCTTCAATGGGATAAATGTTATTATAAAAAAGTCCCTGCACCCTGATTCACTGGACCACGTAGACCTATGAGTGGTGTGCTTATATGTGTGTGCATGTATGTTTGTTCAATAAACTCTCAATATAGTTCTAAAATTAATCAGGTAATGATTATGTGAAAACTGTTCATTTACTTCCAATGTCAGTTTAAAGCAGACATTGTCTAAGCTTCATGTAGAAACTACTGATAGCTGCCCAATGCTCACTGATTTAGCAGAGCAAACCACCACTCTTTAAACACCCTGTGTCCCTCTCTGTGTGAGGATCATACACCCTGTTGAACTCAGATATCTCCCCAAGGTGAATGAACTATGCCATTTTCAGGCAGAAGTTTTAAAAATAGCAAAAGATTCACTACACTTTCTTTGCCTAGAACTGTAATTGTTAAGACATGTCAAAATAGAACCTCCCTCAACCTGAGTCCCCAAGAGATGACAACAAAGACATCGCTGCTGTCAAACTACAAGGAACATGCAGTTGGTACACACGAAAAATAAACATCATTGTTTTCAGTCACTGAGTTTTTAGGTTTGTTACTGCAGCATAATCTTGCCTATTCCAATGAATACACATAGTATAGATTTGCTCTTTATTTGTTCAGTTTCATTTGTCTATAGCCACTTTTAATGCATGTTAATTTATTTATCAAGGTTTTTTTCAAAAAAGGCATTCTGATTGGTAGGCAGTAGCTCAAAGAAACTCTTTGGATGGAGTAGTTCATTTTCAAGTCCATTTACCAAAAAAATATTTTTAATAATCAAAAAACACATCTAGTGATTAAATATCTAAAATGTTCACTTTACAAAAGCATGGTGCAATTTAGGGAACAACTTAGGTTCTACCAGACAAACCGCAATATACGCTATGAAATTTTTTTCTAGCATTGATGATCCTCCAAAGTTACCTATGAAATTATAAAAACCTATTTAAACACGAAAAGCAATGATGCTTCCTGACAGAAATTAAAAGCAAGAAAACTGATGAGGGTTTACAGAATGCTAAAAACTACATGTTTAAGATAGTACTGTTTAAAAGTTAATATCTACTAAGTTGATAGTATTACTAGCAATATTTACTAAATTAACAAGAAAATTAGCAGAGATATATAACCTCTATTTCTGAATCAATTAAGTAGAAATTTAAACTATAAGATTACTACAAGTTTATTTTGTATATTATATAAAGTTCTTCGGACATTTTACAAACTGAATTTACTAATGCAGCCAAAAGTAATAAAATCTACATCACAATATTTAGGCATGATACAGTGGGGAAAACTCAGTGAACTATTAAGTGAGTCTCAGTTTTAAGGGCAGTCTCAACATCCCTACGTACCAGGGCTACAAATTCTTAGAGTGTGATAGAAATAAAAGCATTAAATCTCAGAGTGCAGAGGGACTATTAAAGTAGTCAGTTATTGGACAAGGTTGCCAACAGAAAGAAATGTGATGTTTCTGTTGGAAAAGTAAATGTTCAAAGCAATTTAACTACTGAATCAATCCTACTGAAAATATATGAAAAAATTCCCATCCAAGTCAAATTAATGCTGTTAATCTGTTTTTAATTATAGGCCTCCTATTAATTTCAGAAATTTGGAGATCCAAATTGCAAAGATACTATATATATATTTTTATTAATTTACTTCTATACAAAAGATAGCGTTTTGATTCAGTCCTGTTGTTTGAGGCTATACCAGTTTATTCAGATAATCTAGAAATCTGTGAAAAAAAATTTTTGAGTTAACGAAAATAAAGCTTTTGTGACTTTGTTTTCAAATGATCCAACCTGTAACTTCCATTATTTAAGATGTTTAGAGATTTGGAGAAAGAGAGGTGTCAGTGGTCACCTTCACTGCTATTTCTGAAACAGTTCCATTGGGATGGAAATGGTGTCTGCAGACTGCATAGTGCATTCCCAGATAACACTATACTGAGCTTGGGTTTGGCAACTAGCAAAACAGAAACCACAGTGTTACTCAACTTATTATTCAATTAATTCTCGATTAAACTTTGTACCCAGGAAAAGCTTCATTTTTAAATTTGATGCCTGTTGCACCTGCATATGATGTGGCTTGATTACTTTGCCAATATCTCCCTCTACTGGAATTATCTGCTCTGCTTTATTACATACTTTGTCTTTATCTACTCTTATTTTCTGTCCACCCACAGAAGTTTCTTACAAGACAGATTAGACACAAGTTTCTTACAAGACAGAAGTTTCTTACAAGACTTGGGAATGAGGGAGCAAAAACAGCAAAGAGGCAAGGGAGAAGTTAATTCTATTAAATATGAGATCACGAAATCTCTGAGTACTTTTTTACAGCAGAGATCAATGTACAAGGAAAGATAGGTTATACATACACATGTTGGATTATGAAAATCTCAAAGTAGAGAAATAAATAATAATGTTTCAAAGCTAGAAATAAAATAGAAACAATGAATATATAATATTAACATTTAATATAAATAAAATTTCAAAACTAAATGTCTGATACTTTACTAGAATATTACCTAGCACTTTAAGGAGGACAGAGTTAGGATTCACAATTATCTCATCATTATTACTGCTAACATTTATTGTACATATACTACCTCCTAGGCGCTGTGCCAAACAATTGATATTTAATGGAAAAGACTTATCAGCTAGTTATATTGCGCTCCTATCCACACTCACAAAGGAAGAAATCAACACGTAGAGGGGCTGCAATTTAGCCAGGTTCCCACAAACACTAAGTAGCAAGACATGTGGGCCAAGGCTGTCTGCCCACATTCAGTCAACATGCCACAGCGGTGAGTTCGGTGGACAAGAAACAAAATCAGGAAAGACAGCATTTAAGAGTTCCAGGCAGATCTGTCAGAATAAGTTAACAAGAATTCTCTCTGGCAGAGATCAATAATGGTAATATCTTAAGATAGATTCAAACTTATTTGATCTTCTTAATCATTTCACTGTCCTCACTCCCCCCAACAGCTTCCTCTTTACCACAAGTGATTTCAAGATTAAGAAATTATAGAGTAATTTCTACATATAAAACAACTGATAAGTCCCTGAAAAGTAAAAGTTTTTATGATGCTGTTGTGGTTTTCTGTTTGTGGAAACTAAGCACCCCCACCGTTTCACGCCTAGTTGGAAAGCTATCACACCTTGCACACAGCAGGTACTCAGTAAGTAGGAAATGAATGAATGGATGGATGCAAGCAATTCCTCAGTGCATTTACTACTGTGGCACCACCAGGCATACTGGGAGAAACAAATTCTAAGATTCTGTGGTAGTAATCATCACTGAGGCCACCAGGAAGACTTCAAGAGTACTGCCGAGCCTTTTGGAAGAGCATAAATCCTCATCTCAGCCCTGATGTTTACAATCGCAAGGGGAGACAAAAGTGATTTACAACACTTAGAAAGTGAGGTAAGGTAAAACGCAGCTTATGTGCTAAATCCTGACATTTACCTGTGTTATAGGGGTTAGGGCAAACGTCACGACTGTTATAATCACTCAGCCTAAAAATTTCCTATGGTCCAGCGTTTCAGGAAGACATCAACAGTGCCCTCTTAATAACAATAGAAATGTTTCGGACTCACTGCTACATAATGACCTGCAGATGTCTCCAATTCAAAAGGCCCCAAACTGAAATGAACCTTATGCTCACCAAAACTTTCCCTCCTCCTATTTCCTCTCCTGTTTAACACTGGCATCAGTCACCCAGTGCTGACGTTAAAAATCTTTACATCATCTTCAATGCTCCTTGTTCCCTCAGTCCACATATCCAGTCATCCATTAATCCCAATGGAACAATGTCTTGCATTTGGAACTGCCCCCCCTTAACTTGCCCATCACTGCCATGGTTCAGACTCAATTAACACCACCACTGTTACTGAAATAGTAATTTTTCTTTCCTTAGCAATAAAACTTCCAAATCACATTGTTCAATAGTGCTGGTTGAGATGAAATTTAAGTTTCCTAAAATGGAAATTTAAAGTTGATGCAAGTTTAATAACACATTTGAAAGCATTTCCACAAGAGTTGACTTTGGGCTTCAATCTTTTATACTTGTTTACCAGACTTCAATCAAAAGTTAAAGCTGTCTTGCTGAAGTATGAAAATTAAACATGGGGTATATTAAATTTTATGAATGCTTAAATATACCCATAANAGTTGACTTTGGGCTTCAATCTTTTATACTTGTTTACCAGACTTCAATCAAAAGTTAAAGCTGTCTTGCTGAAGTATGAAAATTAAACATGGGGTATATTAAATTTTATGAATGCTTAAATATACCCATAACCCTATAACCTATGTAAGGCAGAAACAGAATATATACTGTGGTCTTTTAAAATAAATCAATATATGTTACTCAATTATGTGCTAGGAAACTTTTTACAAAAGCTCCAGCATAATTTATGGTTGCATATGAAATGAAAAAAATGTTATCTCAAGACTAAACCATGCTCTTAGAAAGAATGATATAATTAACAAGAAATTCATATGCATATCCTTACTGTGCCAACATTACATCACAATGAACGTATAAAGTACATGGAACAATTTCAAAAGCATTTTTACATTTAATTATTTATACAACTAGGAAAATCAGTTTTTACTCTAATATTTCTTAGAGTAAATACACAGTATTTAATAGACCCTTTTCATAGTTTAATTTGAAGGAAATAAAAACAGCATACAAAACAACAGCAGTTTAGGAAACTGATTTGGTATTATATAAAAAATAAACTTGCTAAAAAATAAACAATTCTGGGATACCTACTACGTGCAAAGTAATAACTGAACCGGATAAAGCTAATTTGTTAACGACTGGTGATTCACCTATGGTATGTAATGTCTTATTTACAAAGCATGGGGGCAACAAACGTGCAGTGTGGATTCCAGAGAGCTCAGTAATTCTCAGTTACAATTCTTTCAAGATGTCATATGGGATGCGCTTACTCAGGCCTTCCTCTTGTTTTTTCCTCTGATACCATCTTCCCTCAGATATTTTCATGTTTCTCTCTCTTACTTCCTTCAAGTCTTTGTTCAAATGTCACCATTTCAGTGAAAACTTCTCTGACAAGCCTATTTAAAGCTGCAACTTCTCTCAGCTCTCATTCCTCACTGATCTTCATCAGTGTTTTATAGCACTTATCATCGTTTGACATAGCGATATGCCAGAGGACACAGATCTTTGTTCACTGCTGTGTCCTGAGGAAACCTAGAATGATTTCCTATCATAGCGGGCTCAGTGACGAGAATGGGCACATGAGTAAGCAAGAACTAGGTCTGAATTCTGGTTCTCAGACTGTCTCTCCCTCTATGGCCATGAGTAATCTGTTTATCTGTTATAAGACTTGATACCTGCATCTATAAAATGGGGCAAATATCTACTTTACATACCTTAAGGAACACACGCACACATAAGCACAAACGTGTGTGTGCTCAGGGACTCAGTCCCTGTGTGGCCCCATGAGCCCTGCCAGGCCCTCCTATCCACGGGATTTTCCCAGCAAGAAAATGGAGGTTGCTATTTCCTCCTCCAGGTTATCTTCCCAACCCAGAGATCAAACCCATGTCTCCTGCATTAGCAGGCGGATTCTTCACCACTGAGCCATCAGGGAATCATAAGCACGTGTACAAATATGAGAATATTCACAAATACACATACACTTGGAGAAGGAAATGGCAACCCACTCCAGTATTCTCACCTACAAATCCCATGGACAGAGGAGCCTGGCAGGTTACAGTCCATGGGACTGCAAGAGTCAGACACGACTTAGTGACTAAACCACCAAACCAGACATATAGTTACATGTATATATGTATTTTTGTACATATATACTCATCCAAAAAAGCCTAGAATACAGTAGGCAGCTCTCAAACCACTACATCCAAACTAAGTAACTGAGCCTCCTAACATGACACTTAGGACTTTGTTAGAAAAACATGGGATAGAAAATACTCAAACATTAGGCCCAGAGTACCATATAGGCTACTAGAGAAGAACTTGAAACAATGACCAATACAGTTTCTAAAGACAAGGCCTGCTGGGAAAAAGGAAGTTTGGATTCTAGAAGTTGGATGCAAGTCCTCAGTCATTAGAATGAAAACGTAAGTAGAGACAGGTAAGCTGCAACTTGAGACACACGTCTAAGAGCTGGCACTGGGTTTTGTCGTATAAGTAGGATGAAAGCAAGAACTTCTCAGTACATGGCAGCCCATGGTCAGCGGTGGGCACCATGTCCTAGAATCAGCTTGAAAGCTCAAGACAGAATATTATTACCAATGACATTTTTTACTGATTTTGATATGAAATTTGTAGCTAGGTTATAATCCTCACCATGCCTTAGAGACCTAATATAGAGGTCAAGTCTGCTTTACTATAATGCTTTAATTTCCTTTATCAGAAGTCTCTCTTTTCAGAAAATAACTGAAATCAAGAGACAGATGATGAGATTCTACAACTTCAAACTCCATTTAAAATTAGAAGCACTGAGGGATAAATTAAATGTTTGTAAATATTTTCTGAAAAATAAATTCAATTTAAAAAATCAAATATGATTTTGTTAGTAAAATACAAAATAAATTCTAAATTCTAAAACTTTAAAAACTGCTTGATCGTTGTAAAGAAAGCTTTAAAAGTGAACTCTTACTGCAGTAAGTGCTAAAATCAATCTCTTGGTTCTTCTCTTGTTTCTACCACAGACATCTCATTTCCTATTTCAGTTGTTGTTTTCTGAACACCACTGTAAGCTCCACTGCCCCACAATACCTCAAGGATGGCAGTATCTTAGTAATTAACATTGCTATTGATCTCTTACTGAGAAGACCAATATTTCCTTTCTATACACACATTGACTTGCACCTAGACTTTCAGGCTTTCAAGAATAAAAAAAAGACTTTCCAGTTTGTTTATTATTGAGGCAGGAAAAATAAAGGACTTTTTGTCCCAAGTAAAGAGTAATTGTAAATATAATTAAATTGGTACTAAGAAATTTTGAGAGAGTAAAAAGTCACAGTTCTCCCTTAAAATTGTACTTTTCTCTGTTGTGTATTTCATTAACTTGAGTTTAATTTTATCTGCTATTCTTAATCTAAATTCCATTACCTCCATTTCAACATTAGCACAAAATAAATGGGTGTCTATTCACAAAGGAGAAAAGGAAAGATATAAGCATCTGAATGCAGAGTTCCAAAGAATAGNGGGTTGCAAAGAGTCAGACACGACTGAGCGACTGAACTGAACTTACTGAAGGATTCTAAAACTAAGGTGGGAAAGAAGGGGAATTAAAAGCATCTTTAAAGTACAAACTTACATTCTGGGGATGTAATGTAAAGCATGGTAATTATGGTTAACAGTACTGTATTGTATATTTGAAAGTTACTAAATCTTAAAAGTTCCCATCACAAGAAAAATTTGTAACCCTGTGTGGTCATGGATGTTAACTAAACCTGTTGTGCAAATCGTTTTGCAATATATACATGTATCAGATCATGGTAAGCTAATACAGTCACATATGTCAATTGTATCTCACTTAGAAACCCCAAACGTAACACTGAGAGAGATCATCCTTAAGCATACTTCGCCTGTGTTTCCAAATATTCCATCTGTAAGAATTATGACTTTGTTTATATTGTAAACAATACTGGAAAAATTGATCACTTTGGAATGTGTGGCCTGCTTTATTTAGCAACTCCAGTTCTTTTTTTTGCTTTTACTTTGTAAATATTTTAAGACAGCCTACAGCAGTAGTTAGATTAGATGGAAGAGGCAATTAAAAATGAATTATACTCCAAGGTGATCTTTCATTTATCAAAGCTGAAACGACCACAGTGTTCCAGTTTTATAGTAGTTAACAAGTCATTCTCCTTGTTTTCTTTCTGCATTTCAGGGGGAAATAAATCAACATGTTAATATTTAGATATGATTTAGATATATTATTATCTGTAAAGCAGAGAAAATACAACAAAATTGTGGCTCACAGAATCCCAGCATGAATAATAGCTCTATTGCTAGGATTTTCTCTTTTAAACAATGATATTTACAATTTTTAACTGTTTAATTGGAGATATTTCTAGAACATAGAAATCTTTCCTTGCCTTCTTAAGTATAGTACGTGAACCTATATTAAACATTTTTTGAATTCTTGACATTATTGTTTTGAAGATAGAATTAAGGAACTTTAAGAGCTGTATATGACCTTATAGTTCACTTCAACTGGTTTTTCTTAACCTTTTTGACATTATCATCCCCCTTAAAGAACATTTTCAGTTTCCTGCTCCCAGGATATTGTAACACTGTGATCTGTCTTGGTACTTTATAGTTACATGATTTATTGCTAAAAAGAGTCAATTTTTCTCACTCCCTCTACCACCTCACCCTGCCAAAAAACCATTTAACTCTTACATTGAGAATACTTGGTTTACTGTAATGCTCTTAGGCTCAGAGAAGGTAAATGACATGTTCAAAGGCACAGAGCAGAGCCAAGATGACATTTTTCTAAACTGAATTGTGACAATGGTCTCCATGTTCAGAAGAATTGGTAGCAAATTTATTCACGTCGCTATGTCTTGTGAGATTCTGTGATTTGTTTTAGTGTATAAATTTTATTGGGCATCTCCTCATGGTCAGGCTCTGTGCTAAGCTCTTCCCTTGTATTATTTTATCCTCACAACAACCATAAGAGATAGGCAGAATTTTCATCAATGTTGTCAGTGAATAAACTGAAGCAGAGAGAAGTTAGGCAAGACCTAAGATCACACAGCTCATACGGACAGAGCTGAGACTGGAATCCAAATCTTTCTGCCTGTGCTGTCAGGCTCTTACCTTCCTTTAAAGTAGTTTTATTTTTCTTCTTTGTTATCAGAACTGTAGCTGTTGCTGATGACGGCTCTGTGTACCCATCTCTTGGATCTGTGGCATTCTGTGTTGAGTTTAGAAACCTGATCTGATTAAAGATATGGGAGCATCTGCTCCGAATAAATGTCACTCTTTTCCGGAACGTGGCCACTGTGCCTGTTGTAGTGGCCATGGAACAGCCTTATACTGTGGTTTTTCCCTTATTGTCCAGCCATATTCTGAATGTACATCATTGTCAGCCGGATTCTGGAGGGGTGAAGGGTTATTAGATTGCTATGGAATACTGTTATTGTGGCATAATGTGTGAAGTTTAATATCAGCTTTCAAAGGAAATGTTTTGTCTGAATTGCAGTTTGACTAAGTAATTTGGCCATTCACAGTTACAGGTCCACAGTCCCTTATCTGTCATACCAGAATCCAATAGTCTCTGATAACCGAATACTTTGATTGACATGAGGCTATTTATTATAGTCTTTATTTATCCTGCTTAGTGCAAATAACTTTGTTCCTGGCTGCAGAAATATTGTGTTTGCTACTTCAGACTGTAGTTGGGGTTAATATGCCATTTGGGTACATTCATAATGGTTTCTTAATGTACAAAAAAATTCTTAGTTCTTAAACATAACTGGCTCTTGATATTTTGGATTCTGTAACCAATAGATCTGTGTCTAACATTTTAAACCAATTGAAATACCTTGTGCTTAGTTGTGTCCAACTCTTTGCAACCCCATGGACTGTTGCCTGCCAGGCTCCTCTGCCCATGGAATTTCCCAGGCAAGAATACTGGAGTGGGTTGCCACTTTCTACTGTAGGGGATCTTTCCTACTCAGGGATCTAACCTGCGTCTCCTGCATCGGCAGATGGATTCTTAACCACTTAGGGCCATCTGGGAAGCCTAGGACATATCTTAATAACCATTCTTTTCACCAGTGAATTTTTTTTCCTTACATTTCTTAATGCCCGTTAACAAATTCTGTAGTGCACATTGAGATAATGATAGTTGAAATTTACTAATAGTAACTTTCAGAGGGTAGATGCCTCAGTTGGATCTGAAATGTTATTTTAACCCTGGAGTGCATATATTCATGTATATGTGTATGTATATACACA
The DNA here is from genome assembly GCA_006410875.1 of Neotragus pygmaeus. Taxonomy (NCBI): domain Eukaryota; kingdom Metazoa; phylum Chordata; class Mammalia; order Artiodactyla; family Bovidae; genus Neotragus; species Neotragus pygmaeus. Next base: position 90,041 of record SJYV01031338.1, on the reverse strand, counting down.
TACTCACACACTTACACATATACATGTGCACACAGTTATTTATCCTGAAATATTGTGAGGGAAATGAGACAATATAACTTTATGTTATAAAGAATAAATGATCCTATAGATCATTAATTACTGGATATTTTCTTCTTTGTCCTCATTCCCTGGAAGCCAGCTTCTGCTGCCTACGTTAAGGCATTTCTTGGTTTGCATAGGCAGGACAAAAAGCACACTGGCTTTGGCATCTAATAGTCCTTGATTGACATCTGTACTTTATTCACTTATTTGTGTGAACTTTGACCAAATTAGTTCAATTCACTGAGTTTCAGTTCCTTGCTTCTTCTTCTTGTTTGTTGTTTTAGTCACTAAGTTATTATATCTGACTCTTTACGTCCCCATGGACTGTAGCCCACCAGCCTCCTCTGTCCATGAGATTTTCCAGGCAGGAATACTGGAGTGGGTTCCTCCTCCAGGGACTCTTCCCAACTCAGATATCAAACCTGCATCTCCTGCATTGGCAGGTAGATTCTTTACCACTGAGCCACCAAGGAAGCTCCCGCTTGTACAGAACATAATATCTAATGAGTGAGACTATTGTGAGGATAAAAAATTATATATAAAAGTTCCTTGTACATGGTACATGCTCAACAAAAGATTACTCCAAATTATCATCATCTGCTCTGTCATACTGTGTCTTCCTTGTAAATCCATTGACCTTCAGTCTGTTTGACAGTACTGTCTGTGGTTAAATGAGCGGAAGGCTGAGTCATCATCAGTTGTTTGTCTATAGTCATTTTGAATAGTCTCTGCTTCAATTNCATCATCTGCTCTGTCATACTGTGTCTTCCTTGTAAATCCATTGACCTTCAGTCTGTTTGACAGTACTGTCTGTGGTTAAATGAGCGGAAGGCTGAGTCATCATCAGTTGTTTGTCTATAGTCATTTTGAATAGTCTCTGCTTCAATTAGTTGGTGATCTGATTTACTGAGTACAGTATAGATTTTCTAAATGTTTATTAACAGATGGAGCTTTTAGAAAATGCAACTTTCTGGGCTGGAGTCCTTGTCTGTTCAGTCTGCTATAACAAACACCACGGATTGGGTGGCTTATAAACTACAGAAATGCAAGTCTGAGATCAGGGTGCCAGCATGGTTGGGTGGGGAACCTCCTCTGGACAGACTTCCTATCCCCCCATGTGACAGAAGGGAGAAGAGTGCTCTCTCAGGCTTCTTTTATAAGACCGTTCATCTCATTCATGGTGGCTCTGCCCTCATGACCTAATTGTCGCTCAAAGCCCTCAGTTCAGTTCAGTTCAGTTGCTCAGTCATGTCTGACTCTTTGCGACCCCATAGACTATAGCCTGCCAGGCTCCTCTATCCATGGGGATTCTCCAGGCAAGGATACTGGAGTGGCCTCCTCCAGGGGATCTTCCCATCCCAGGGATCCAACCCAGGTCTCCCTCATTGCAAGTGGATTCTTTACTGTCTGAGCCACCAGGGAAGCCCAGCAGTGTAGTGAAGAGAATATTTAAAGAAAGAATGGAGAGAAGAAAATGTTTCTAGCAAGGAATGATCCATTGCTTTTCATTAAACTGAGAAATCTGAAAAGATAACGTAACACTATTCCTGGAATTCCACATCTTGGAGATTCTTGTTAGTTTGAAAAGAACAATTTTAAGGAGTGATGGAGTAGAAGCTAGAGAGTTAGGTGAAGTTGAGGAAGTAGAAACAATTTGTGGGACCATCTATAGCGAAGTTTGTTAAGAGGGACAGAGAGATTAGGTAGTACCTGGAAGGCAATGAAGGGTAGAGAGAAGTGAATAACTTTTCTTTAAAATGGAGAAAAATAAAGCATGTGAATGTGCTCATGGGGTTGATCTAGTAGAGTTATGATTCAAGACTGAGGAGAGAAAGGAAGAGGAAAGCGGTCCTTCTATTGATAAGAAGGCGGGATCTGTAGAATTGAGTTTGGTAAGAGCTGGGATGCTTTTTCCATTATGACAAAAAGGCAGTGAGAAGATAAATCCAGATGCCCATGGCCTGGAGATTTAGAGGTGGGAAGTAGAAAGATTCTCAGTGCAATGACGTCTGCTTTCTTTATGATCCATGAGGCATCCTCTTAGTGAGGTTGGAGGTGGGACTGCCAGAAGTTTGAAGAAAGAGGATCGTTTGTAAAATCAGAATCTAGGTGGATGGGATGGATAGCTTCCTAGGGGAACTTCAGTGCTGGGCAGTGCTGGGACCCTATTTGTGATCTCTAATACATGTAAAGGGAAGATAGTCCTGTTGTGCATCTACTTGGAGGTAAGTCAAAAGAATGCAGATGAAACACAGACAGAGAGGGAGTGGGGGAGAGGAAGGTATTTGTAAGGGAGTCTCCACTCCCTTACTGGGACATTTCTAGTCCATAATGGTGTCTATCATGTCCTTTTCCCTGCTGGGTGAAGTCCCTCCCTGGAGCCTGTGGCTTGTTAAGCAGATCTTGAGTTCAATTTCAGACTCTACTTCATTGTTGAGGCAGCGAGCAGTGTCTATGTGCCATTTCCATGGACCTGGAGGTTAGCATATGAACACAGTGGAGAATGTCTTCTGCTTTGAAGGAGTGGGATTTTGTCTGGAAGAAGGGAGAACAATGGCTTGGAAAGTAACCATGCGAAGGAGACAGACCCTCATGTGAATGCTTCACCCCAGGCATATAAGGTCCGAGAGAAAAAAGAAGCTTTTTAAAAGTTCACAGATAAATTCATGGCCTTACGGAAACCAGTTTCACTTGACAAGATGAAGGGATTGATCAGAGGAGTCTGCCAGTGGTAGGATAGCTTTCCNTTGCAAAAATAAATTAGGTTATAAAAATAGTCAGACATCCAGAGGTCGTAAGGTTTAGAGACAGTCCTTAAGAACCATTCTTAAGTCTATCAGTGACCATAGCAAGTTCTGAAGAATACTGATCTTGCAGAGGTCAGAGAAGAGATGCTCCAGGACTGCCCACCCCTTCCTCTCAAATATCAATAGAATTAAATTCACTTTAGTCACTTCTGGGTCTTTGTAGCCCAGAGAAGTGATAATTTATACTACTCAAATAAAACATGGGAGCTAATTCTAAAAATCTAAGGTGGGTTGTGAATGGTTGGGGTCAATGAATGTGAATCCTTAAATATCTCTATTTGGGTGATCTCAAACACAGTATATCTAGAACTGAATGCATTCTTTCCCCAACCAGCTCCCTCAGCTGATTTTCCTAATTTTGCTAATGGTACCATTCATTATTATTCTTCAAGATATCCCCACAATCAATCTCTTGAAATTAGCTTTGATTTCCCCATTTCTTTGAACCGTATATAAAAAAGAGTCACCAAGAACTACCTATTTTTTCTNCTCAGCTGATTTTCCTAATTTTGCTAATGGTACCATTCATTATTATTCTTCAAGATATCCCCACAATCAATCTCTTGAAATTAGCTTTGATTTCCCCATTTCTTTGAACCGTATATAAAAAAGAGTCACCAAGAACTACCTATTTTTTCCGTACAATGTATTTTAAAACTATCAGTTCCTTTGTCTTCTCACTGCCATCATCTTAAACTAGGCACATCCTTCATCTCTAGACCACCACCAAGGGTTCCTAACCAGTGTTCCCATGGATGGATGATTGCAAACATCCCCATGATAGATGTTTGGAATACTGGCTGCAACAGTTTATTCTGACTTTAGCTATGTAAACATTTGTGAATACTTGGTTTTATGCTCCTACCACGTTTTACAGTTTTCCACCTTCACTGTTTGCTTGCACCGTTCTATCTACCTGGAATGCCCATACACTCTTTATCTAATCTATTAAATTCAACGAACATTTAACGAGAGCCTACCACATGGCACTTACCGGAACACACAGAATAGGAGGTTTGAAGGCAACATGTCATTACAACACAACACGCTAAGTGCTCTAGTAAAGGAAGGAATAAAATAACATACAAATGACTAGTTCTGTTACAGATTTAGCATAAGTTAAATAGATAATGTTCCATGAGAGAGTTCCAGGCAAAGAGAGTTACATGAAAAAAATGAGGGAAGCGAAAAATGCACAGCACATTCAGGCGGCAGAAGTATTAGATAAACGGGTGGCAAGAGAATGACTAAGAGAAGCGTTGGTAATACTGCACCCTTATACTGTGTCCCTGCCTCTGTGGTTGAAGATGCATCTTAAAAATCTAGAATTGAAATCCTATTATTTCAGTCATCTTCATAATCAAAGGTGACCTGGAGTCAGATCATGTGGGAAGTTCAATCATATACTGACATGACCCAATGATGACTGGTTATAGGCTTTTTCATCTCAAGATTCAGCTTGGGGACTTCAGGTGGTTAAGACTTTACCTTCCAATGCAAGGGGTGCAAGTTCAATCCCTGTGGAGAGCTAGGATCCCACATGCCTCATGGCCAAAAAGCCGAAACATAAAACAAAATCAATATTGTAACAAATTCAATAAAGATTAAAAAAAAAAATCAGTTTGACTCAGGCCTTCATTGTGATCATGGCTTTCACAAGAGGAACTAATAAAATCTGGAGTTAAAAACTTTGTCAGTATATTTTGTGCACTAGAAGCAACACTAGATGTCTTTTACCCAGATGATCCATAGCTATCTTTGGTTCTTGGTCTCCTTTGAGAAACAAACTCCTGAATACATTTTCAGGGGTACAAGGAAAGTGTCTGAAGTCCACAAACCAAGAAGCCATTATCTTTAGAACTTTGGGGAGCCACATCTTTTTTGCTTTTAAGAGAAGGTGCAATTCTAGACTTGTGTGAGTTAGCTTAAAAAAAAAAAAATTATATATATATATGTCATTCAAGAGATGTTTATAAGCCATATGAGACAGGCTGGCTCTTCTTCTGCCTCGGTTATTGACGCACATCCTAGACATCTTCTTAGATGAGGAAGTTGATGCTTCCTTATTACACAGCTAAACGTCCTGTGCAAGTTCAGTTCAGTCACTCAGTTGTGCCCAGCTCTTTGCGACACCATGGACCACAACACTCCAGGCCTCCCTATCCATCACCAATTCCTGGACTTTACCCAAACTCATGTCCATTGAGTCGGTGATGCCATCCAACCATTTCATCCTCTGTCGTCCCCTTCTCCTCCTGCGCTCAATCTTTCCCAGCATCAGGGTCTTTTCAAATGAGTCAGCTCTTCGCATCAGGTGGCCAAAGTATTGGAGTTTCAGCTTCAACATCAGTCCTTCCAATGAACACCTTAGGTAGGAAGCATCACTACGAACAAAGCTAGTGGAGGTGATGGAATTCCAGTTGACCTATTTCAAATCCTAAAAGGATGATGCTGTGAAAGTGCTGGACTCAATATGCCAGCAAATTTGCAATACTCGGCAGTGGCCACAGGACTGGAAAAGGTCAGTTTTCATTCCAATCCCAAAGAAAGGCAATGTCAAAGAATGCTCAAACTACTGCACAATTGTGCTCATCTCACATGCTAGTAAAGTAATGCTCAAAATTCTCCAAGAAAGCCTTCAGCAATACGTGAACCATGAACTTCCAGATGTTCAAGCTGGTTTTATAAAAGCCAGAGGAACCAGAGATCAAATTGCCCTGTGCAAGACACACAGCTAATCAGAGTCAAATATGAACTAGAACCCAGTCTTCTGACTCTCAGTCTATCCTCTTCTATGTGAGGAAAGCAGAATATGGAAATGATGGCTAATGTTTATTAAATGCCCAGTTATGTACCAGGTTTTAACAGGTTATCTCATTGATTTCTACACAACCCTTTCAGACAGTAATTATGATTTCCATTTTTAAAATGAAGAATCTGAGACTCAAAAGCTTTACTAATTCACACAAGATTCTACTCCATCCATGGAATTTTTCAGAAAAGGCAAGGATACTGGAGTGTGTTGCCATTTCCTTCTCCAGGGGATCTTCCCAACCCAGGGATTGAACCCCAGTCTCCCACACTGCTGGCAGACTCTTTACCATCTGAGTCACCAGGGAAGCCCACACAAGATTACACAGCACTAGAGTAACAGAGACAGGATTCTAAGCTGTATGTGACAATGACAAAACCCATATCCTGTACATGCTGTCTCCTATTTGCTTACATTATCAGCTAGGGTTCCAGCTGGAGAAAAGATAGTAGACAACATCGAAGGTGAAGAGCTTTGTTTCGTAGGAAATGTAGATCCACTGGATGACTTTTGAGTAAAAGAATAACAAGACGAGAACTATGATTCTGGAAGATAACCGGAAAGCAGTTTGAGTGGAGAAGCAATTGAAATAGTCTGAGAGCGAGAACAATTTGGAAGTTATTGCTAAAATTTTTTCACAAGATTGAAAAAGGAGGAAGCTGAACTATTTGCTATGGGAAGCAGTAGATGCAAGATAAATGGAGGAAGAAGAGCTGGCAGATTATGAGCCGATGCAACAAGAAGCTTGCTAATGTCATTTACAGAGGACCTTTTTAATCACTGAAATGAAGAGGTTAAAAAAAAAAAAATACAGGTAGACCCCATTAGACATGAAGCCTTCTAGGCAAGTTTTTTTTTTTAAATTCAACTTAAGAATTTAAATCATGATAAAACTATGAAGACAGGTTACCATAACAGCAAATTTCCAGTGAAAGGTTAATGATTTGATAATTCAAACAAATAACATGAGTATCTAGATAAATGGAAGACACTTACATCTATTCAGATTGCCTAAATATAATTTGAATAGGCTGATGAAAAAAACTGCCATAGATAGGAATCTCTATCAGCTTTGTTTTACTCAGCTTCTTAATAACTGAATGATATGAGGGAAATCAGAAGCTGTGGGAGCGGGGGGAGGCAGGTAACCATTAAAAACTAGAAAATAAATTCAAGTTCTAAATGGCCCCATCTAAAAGGAACAATCAGAAGCACTTTCTATACATCGATTAAGTTAAAAATGATGACCAATATCCAAACACATTCCCACAAATGAGTTTGCATTTTTGTTCATTCTTAGCACATAATTATAGTAGCAACCCAAAAAACTGGGCTGACACTTGCCACTATCGTTTGGGCCTGTGAAATTATGTCCACACTTGAAGTCTCCTAAAAAGATCCAAGAAAGATTGAAAAGGGAAAACAGAGTTCAGGAAAATACATATGGAGAGTGAAAAGATAAAGGTTAAACACAACAGAGTAAAACAGATGACACTGATCATTTCTCTGCTGTTCTCACTTTCTACTTCCAACATGTTTTTGTTTCATCTGTTTCAAATTAAATGTGAGTGTAATTTTAATTCACTATAATCACCACCATCACCATCAACAACAAAAAATACTTAGAATGGCCAAAAAGCAATTTAATCCATTGAGATGTAATAAAAATAATTTAAGGGAAACTTCAATGAAATAATCTATCATAGGCAAAAACGTCCTGTGTTGTTCAATTAAAATGACAGTAAACTAATTATGCAGCTGCTCACCAAAAGGAACCAATTCTAAACCTTTATTCAGCACCCACTCCTGGTAAGGATCATGGGAGTGATGACAATAAGAAACAGGAGATGCCGCATATGCCGAAAGGAGAGAGTCAGGAGAGGCCCTGGAGGCTCAGGCAGAGTCTCCAAGCAGCCCTGGGCTTTGGCGAAGTCACGGAGGCTGGCTTCACAGGCACAGGAACTGTATTTCCTTAAAGCTGAATAGGTTTTCCACAACTGATTCTAAGCAAACTTACAAGAAACTGATTTTATAATTTATTTACACTGAGAAATACATTTACAACAACAGCCCATATCATTCATTTGAGAGGACACTCTTTCCTAATTTTAGAATTGCAACTAGGGCAGATAAAGCCAGATATTCTAAAAGAAACTCTTAATCAAGCTGGGTAGCTGGTTGAGTTGCCTGTGTAGTACTGATCTATTTCTGTTTCATAAACTATTTTGGCTATCCTAAATCAGAATACCTCTTCTGTTTTGCTTTTGAAAGATTTCTCTATACTTAGGAAGACCAATTAACTCCTGAAGACCAAAAGATAATTCACTTGAGAATGTTACAGATTTACATATATTCATTACTTCCAAAAACAGTTTGGTTCCCTTGAAGTGGATAAAACAAAATCTTAATCCCTGAGATGAAATATAGAACACTGTTTATTAGAAAAGTACTTACAAGCTATCAGTATTGATTTTTTTTTCTGCAGATGGTTAATCTCACCTATATATGTAATAAACTTTTAAAAATTTCAGCCTGAAATGATGCCTGCCTTGATTTTATCTCCAGATTCCCAGGGTATCTTTCTGTAATCTTCAGTACTGCATTTTCACAGCGGGAAAGAATAGTTACTGTTTTCTATTTTCTCAAATTAAGTTATAAAGCTTATTAGAATAAGCCATATAAAAACAATGATGATAAATATACTATCAGAAATAACAGCTATCTAGTTCAGTACTGTATTTCCAGAAGTGCCTTCAATAATATTCTTTATAGATCTATGCTTCACTTCATTCTTTAAGAATAATTTACTCATCTATATGCCAGAAACTGTTCAATAGGCTAAGAACACAAAAACGAAAAAGGCGAATGCTGAATTTTTGTTTTTTAATCTAACTGCAGACAGAGAAGTCAGTGGACAATGAAAACCGCATGACGTGTTAATATATGAGATATACAGGTTGCTATAGGAGCATATACATTTCCAGAGGTTCTTGACAATCTATATTTTTCCCAAAGAAAGAAAGACCTAATTATATCATCACCATCACAATCATCATTACCACAACCCTCATCATTTATTAGCCACAATTTGTTGAATCCATGCTACATTCCCAGTTCTGTATCAGGAGCCAGACCACATCATCTTTCATCTTTACTACACCTTTGTAAGATAGGTAATATTATTCTTTTGAAAAAGGAAAAAAAAAATTACAGTAGCAATCAGCTGTGACAGAGAGCAACTCATAGCTGGGCTGGCACTGGCACATAGACCACACTCTTCCCTATTAAATATGAAAACATGTACAGTACACCAATACCAGACAAAGTCTATGACCAGGCCAAGTCCACAAGCATGAGCACAGACAGGAACAGAAGCATCTGCCAACATGGCAGCTTCCATGAAAGCAGTCCCAGGGAGATGCTCGCGTGGTGGGACACAGAGGCCTTGTTCCGATAGGCAGCACCAAGTTGTCTCCTGAGTAAGTGAGACCCTGTGGAGGCAAGTTCTCCAACTTCCATCAAGCCTTCAGCAACTGCAACATCTTGACTGTGAAACCATGAGACCCTAAGCTTGATCCGCCAGTCCATCTGCTCCTGAATCGCTGCCCCACATGCTGTGTGAGAGTGTGTTATCAGCAACAGATAACGTGTAACACTGTGTAATAGTAATATAATTATGGGTCAATGAGTATGTACTCTTCCAATTAAAAGAATTGTAAGGGATGTCATACAATTCTCGTGTTTCCCTTTAATTATTAGGCTACTTTGTTCTGCTTCTGTGAACATATTTATAACAACCACTTAAATATAACATCTGAGCCCAATCAGGATCAGCTTCTATTAACTTATTCCCCCCCCCCCCCCCCCCCCCCCCCCCCCCCCCCCCCCCCCCCCCCCCC
>SJYV01031338.1:0-75748 GCA_006410875.1 Neotragus pygmaeus | reverse complement strand
TCACCTGACATTCTCCCGGCTTCCGCTAGGGGGCACGCCTCTGACGCCGCCGCGGACGTCCTGAGCCCCGACAGCACCGTCTCTGGGGGCAAGTCAACCAGTTTCTCCCACACAGACTCCGTGTAGAAGTCCACCGTATGTGCATTCGAAATGGGCAAGGCTTCCCTCAGGAACCGCAGTAGCTTCTGCAACTTGGCACGTAACGTGGACAGGTCCTGGGTCACCGGGAGCGGGAAAGAAGCCGCCATGACGCCCCACCTCCCGGACTGTAGGTGGCGCAAACGTGGCCGCGAGGCAGGGGCTCGGTGGGAAGCAGGAAAGGCCGGATAAGTAGATCTCAGATGTGGATTTTTTGGGGTGGGCGATGGATTGCTTCTGCCTGATGACGTATTTTGACTGAGTCCGTTGTGTTTTGCCTGCGCCTTGGTTGGTGTGCCATGGCGCCCGTTTGGCCGGCAGCAAGGGGGCGGGCAGGGGGGTTGGGTACGCGTGGAGGAGTTTCACCGGTTGAATTCAGAAATAAGAATGTGAAACGGAAAACGTGGCGACCTAATCATCAGCATGCCTTCGCTGGGAGCGTTCGCGAAGGTATGTATGTAAGAGGGCAGCCTTTTACAAGTCCTCGGCCCTGCGAAATCTTCGGATACCCCAGTCTCCCAAGCTGGGAAGGATTTAGGAACCAGACCCAGCCCTACTTGGAGTCAGGAAATCTGTTCTTAAATTCACTGAAGCTGTGGGCTGTTCAGAGCTTTGGATGAGAAGGCGAGGAAGTGTTGCTCACTCTAAATCTTTAAACATTTTCCTCGATTTACGCTTTTTAAAATATCAGAACTCTTCCCTTTATGTTTTCCCGATGAAACCTGCATGTATTACAGTAAAGACTAGAAGGCAAGCTAGAAATTTACCGATTCTCACCCTTACTAATTAAAAATATCACAGAACCGTGTATTTTTCTCTTACTGTCTTTATTTGCTCTAGTTTGTATTTTTCGTTTTATCTTGCTGTCATTAAGTACCCTTAAATCCCATATGGAATACTAAATCTTAAATAAGTACAGTTTTCTGANCTCACCCTTACTAATTAAAAATATCACAGAACCGTGTATTTTTCTCTTACTGTCTTTATTTGCTCTAGTTTGTATTTTTCGTTTTATCTTGCTGTCATTAAGTACCCTTAAATCCCATATGGAATACTAAATCTTAAATAAGTACAGTTTTCTGATAATTGCTGTTGAGAAAGTCATACACCACCATCTAACCTGGTTAATGTTGAATTACTTTTAAAAAGTCAGTCATAGGGTAGTTTCTCTAAGGTAAAATAATAGATGTGAAGTGAAATGAAAGTCGCTCAGTCATGTCTGACTCTGCGACCCCATGGAGTGTAGCCTGCCAGGCTCCTCTGTCCGTGGAATTCTCCAGGCCAGAATACTGGAGTGGGTTGTTCAGTCACTCAGTCGTGTCTGACTTTTTGCGACTTCATGGACTGCAGCATGCCGGACTTCCCTGTCCTTCACCATCTTCCCGAGCTTGCTCAAACTTGGTGATGCCATCCTGCCATCTTGTCCTCTATCGTCTCCTTTTAAATCTTTCCCAGCATCAGGGTCTTTTGTATGCGTCAGCTCTTCATGTGAGGTGGCCAGAGTATTGGAGCTTCAGCGTCAGTCCTTCCCATGAATATTCAGGGTTCTGTTACTTTAGGATTGACTGGTTTGATATCCTTGCAGTCCAGAGGATGCTGAAGAGTCTTATTCAACACCACAGGTGTTCAAGAACATGAGTTCTTCAACCGCAGCCTTCTTTATGGTCCAACTCTCACATGCCTACATGACTACTGGAAAAATGATAGCTTTAACTAGACGGACCTTTGTCTGCAAAGTAATGTCTCTGCTTTGTAATATGCTGTCTAGGTTTGTCATAACTTTCCTTCCAAGGAATAAGCATCTTTTAATTCCTGTTTAATTTCATGGCTGCAGTCACTATCTGCAGTAATTTTGGAGCCCAAGAAAATAAAGTCTGTCACTGTTTTCCATTGTTTCCCCATCTATTTGCCATGAAGTGAAGGGACTGGATGCTATGGTCTTAGTTTTTTGAATGTTGAATCTTAAGCCAGTTTTTTCACTCTCCTCTTTTTCCCTTCATCAAGAGGCTCTTTAGTTCCTCTTTGCCTTTTGCCCTAAGGGTGATGTCATATGGATATCTGAGATTATTGATATTTCTCCGTGCAGTTTTTATTCCAGCTTGTGCTTCTTCCAGCACAGCATTTCATGTGATGTACTCTGCATATAAGTTAAATAAGCAGGGTGACGATGTACATCCTTGACGTACTTCTTTCCCAGTTTGGAAAGAGTCCATTGTTCCATGTCCAGTTCTAACTGATGTTTCTTGACCTGCGGACAGGTTTCTCAGGAGGCAGGTAAGGTGGTCTCATATTCCCATCTTTTGAAGAATTTTCCAGTCAAAGGCTTTAGCGTTGTCAGTGAAGCAGAAGTAGATGTTTTTCTGGAATTATCTTGCTTCTTCTCTGATCCAGTTGATGTTGGCAATTTGATCTCTGGTTCTTCTGCCTTTTCTGAGTCCAACTTGAACATCTGGGAGTTCTCAGTTCAGATAATGTTGAATAGAAGTGAGAGTTTTCCCCCACTCCTTTGGTATTTATTGACCTAGATTAAGTGTTTAGATAAATTAATGAATCTGTTTAATTTATGAGTACAATAAATTGGAGTTGTGCAACACTCTGTTTTTCCTTCTTTGAGAGTCTCAGTTGAGTTCTTCCCAACTTCTGTTAGCTTAGTATTTTTGCAAAGGACCAAGATACTATTTATTCCAGTAGCTTCAACTTCTTTTCTTGAAATAACATTTTAAAGCAAAACATAATGAAATCTAGCATCTGAACATGATGGTGTAAAAAGTTTTCTGTTTTAAATTAACAACTACATTTTTCATGAAATGTTTTCTGAGAAAGTAATTCAAGACTGATGTATTCTTCAACAGGACAAGGCTTTGCATTTCGAAGAAAACTCAAGATTCAGCAAACTTATAAAAAATTACTCCAGAAGGAAAAGAAGTCTCAAACCTCAAGTAAATCCCTCTTCACAGATTGGTATCCTGATCATCTGAAACATCTTTATTTAGCTGAAGAGGAAAGACTCAGGAAGCAGCTTAGAAAAGCTGACCAGCCTCTGTCAGAAGAACAAGTTGATCAGCCTTTGCTAGAAGACCAACGTAGCAATGACCAGGCTTTGTCTGAAGAACACTGTAGCATTGAGCAACCTCAGCCAGAAGAACCGTGTAGCATAAGAATAAAGTATGTATTACAGTCTTCTGAAATTCTTTATTGTAGATGTAAGTAGCATTTTATGAAATAGATTATAGAACAGTTTCTATAGTAATGGGAGTTTGCCTTAGGGCATTTCAGAAGTCGCAAGTGATTATGTGAAAACATTTCTTTCTTGTTAGCTTAAATGACTGAGTTATGTTAGGTAAGCTTAATAAACAAAGTAATGGAATGGAATTAAGAGATGCGGGTTTTAGATTTAAGCCTCTCAGGTACATTTATTTGGACCATGGTTAATGCTTACTATTTATGTTTTTAAAAATCTAACTTTTGAGAGGTATTATAGTATAGTGTATCATAGACTCTGGAGTGGCTTTAATATGTTGGTGCCCAATGTCCTCTTCTTTAAAATGGAAACAATAATAGTAAGTATGTGACTTACAGCTACCATGTTGCATACCCCAGGATGGATTATTTATAGACTGTGGTATCCCTGACCCATCTCATGATGCTGTGATGATTAAATGAGACTTCATTTATATATGGTCCTTAAAAAGGCATGTGATACATGGGAAGTGGTGTATGACTGTTTACTGCTACTACTACTACTGTTATTAATATGAATTTTTCCCCTCAGAGAACATATACTTGATTGCAATTAAAAAACAAATGAAATGGAATAGAGACAAGTTGGTCAGAGAACTTTGGGATTAAAGTTTCGTGTACACCCATAAAGTCCTTCATAACATCCTTCAATTTAATGCCTTTGCAGCCTGTCGTTTCTACCATTCATATGCTGGTTTACGTCTTTAAACATTTTAGGACCTTTCAGAACTTGCTGTNCTTTAGCGTTGTCAGTGAAGCAGAAGTAGATGTTTTTCTGGAATTATCTTGCTTCTTCTCTGATCCAGTTGATGTTGGCAATTTGATCTCTGGTTCTTCTGCCTTTTCTGAGTCCAACTTGAACATCTGGGAGTTCTCAGTTCAGATAATGTTGAATAGAAGTGAGAGTTTTCCCCCACTCCTTTGGTATTTATTGACCTAGATTAAGTGTTTAGATAAATTAATGAATCTGTTTAATTTATGAGTACAATAAATTGGAGTTGTGCAACACTCTGTTTTTCCTTCTTTGAGAGTCTCAGTTGAGTTCTTCCCAACTTCTGTTAGCTTAGTATTTTTGCAAAGGACCAAGATACTATTTATTCCAGTAGCTTCAACTTCTTTTCTTGAAATAACATTTTAAAGCAAAACATAATGAAATCTAGCATCTGAACATGATGGTGTAAAAAGTTTTCTGTTTTAAATTAACAACTACATTTTTCATGAAATGTTTTCTGAGAAAGTAATTCAAGACTGATGTATTCTTCAACAGGACAAGGCTTTGCATTTCGAAGAAAACTCAAGATTCAGCAAACTTATAAAAAATTACTCCAGAAGGAAAAGAAGTCTCAAACCTCAAGTAAATCCCTCTTCACAGATTGGTATCCTGATCATCTGAAACATCTTTATTTAGCTGAAGAGGAAAGACTCAGGAAGCAGCTTAGAAAAGCTGACCAGCCTCTGTCAGAAGAACAAGTTGATCAGCCTTTGCTAGAAGACCAACGTAGCAATGACCAGGCTTTGTCTGAAGAACACTGTAGCATTGAGCAACCTCAGCCAGAAGAACCGTGTAGCATAAGAATAAAGTATGTATTACAGTCTTCTGAAATTCTTTATTGTAGATGTAAGTAGCATTTTATGAAATAGATTATAGAACAGTTTCTATAGTAATGGGAGTTTGCCTTAGGGCATTTCAGAAGTCGCAAGTGATTATGTGAAAACATTTCTTTCTTGTTAGCTTAAATGACTGAGTTATGTTAGGTAAGCTTAATAAACAAAGTAATGGAATGGAATTAAGAGATGCGGGTTTTAGATTTAAGCCTCTCAGGTACATTTATTTGGACCATGGTTAATGCTTACTATTTATGTTTTTAAAAATCTAACTTTTGAGAGGTATTATAGTATAGTGTATCATAGACTCTGGAGTGGCTTTAATATGTTGGTGCCCAATGTCCTCTTCTTTAAAATGGAAACAATAATAGTAAGTATGTGATTTACAGCTACCATGTTGCATACCCCAGGATGGATTATTTATAGACTGTGGTATCCCTGACCCATCTCATGATGCTGTGATGATTAAATGAGACTTCATTTATATATGGTCCTTAAAAAGGCATGTGATACATGGGAAGTGGTGTATGACTGTTTACTGCTACTACTACTACTGTTATTAATATGAATTTTTCCCCTCAGAGAACATATACTTGATTGCAATTAAAAAACAAATGAAATGGAATAGAGACAAGTTGGTCAGAGAACTTTGGGATTAAAGTTTCGTGTACACCCATAAAGTCCTTCATAACATCCTTCAATTTAATGCCTTTGCAGCCTGTCGTTTCTACCATTCATATGCTGGTTTACGTCTTTAAACATTTTAGGACCTTTCAGAACTTGCTGTATTTTCCCTGGTTGAACTGTTTCTCCAAAACTCTATATTTATCACCTTCTATATCTTGAAAGGTATAACAAAAATTTTAACATGTTATTTAGATGTCTTACTAGCAAGATTTAATGTCTTTCAACATCTCTCCCCCTGGCTTAAGTTGCATTAGTGAGATTTGACTATATAAGTACTATATTTGATGTAATTTAGTCATAATTTTGGTTATATTATTTTTAATGCTTATGATTTGTTTTCATTTATCTTGCAAAGCTCCATTAATATTCCAAAGAAGAATAAAAAGAAAACGTCAAATCAAAAAGCACAGGAAGAATATGAGCAGATAAAAGCTAAGCGTGCTGCTAAGAAACAAGTAAGATCTATTTTAAAAATATTTAGATTCATTTTTCTTTATCCTAAGTGTATATGTAAGCTTTTCTTGTAAATATGGGGCCCATAGTATGCGCATCTGTAAATATTTACTGGGTAAATGAATAATATGAGAGGAGCTGGAGAATTTCAACATTCTGATTCCTTCGTTGTTAATATTACCCTCAAAGGTGATAGTAATAGTCATTTTTAAACAATTGCCTCAAGAGATTATACATAATAAAATTTGAAAACTACTAAAAAATACAGATTTTTATAAATTTACATCAAAGCAAGTAGAAGTCAGAGGAAGGTATTAGAATAAAATAATATTTTAAAGAGTTTATCTTGCTCATTAAAAATCCTGCTAGATTAACTTATCAGTAAGTTACCATTCTTTGTTATCATTCATAAACCCACAGTTATAATAGCTTTTTTTAAATGAGTAGAACAAAATCATATGCAGCTTCAGCAAAATTGTTTATCTGTGGTTCATTCATATTTCTTATGTTAAAACTCTTATTAATCTATCCCATTAAAAAGGTTTAGCACATCCTTCAGAAAGACCCCAAAGTTGGTGCTGATATATAATTTCTTGTATGTGTTAGTTTTACAGATTGTATAATTAAGAAATCTGAAAGTTTAAAATGTAAAATTTATTTGGTTATTTTTAAACTATTGGCAGACTAGAGTGAAGTAGGAATATTTCTCCATGGAAAAACTAAACCTCTGTTTCATAGATTGTTACAGTATACTTTGCTTTTTAAACCAACCTTCTGATAGTACCACCTTTGTAAATAGTATATTAGATGAAATGAGAGCCATTATACTGTAAAACATACAATAAAAAAAAAATTCTGTTATGCATTAAAATATAGTATATTGATATATATAATTATGTAATGTATGTGAAAGTACTTTGTTAATTATGTCATCATAAAATGTAAGGGTGTGTCATGTGGAAGCTATATGTGTTACAGGAGAAGTTCAAAAACTGCACTTATTGTATTATTTTGAGACCTTTTAACTTTTATATATAAGAGTATAGTATTTTAAGTAGTACTTTTCAGATCTATATAACTTTGAATTATTTTTCTTTAAGCGCAAATGAATTTAAGTCTTGATCTTAGCAAATCAGATCAACAGGATAATTCTTAAATAATCAAAATCATAATATCTAGCACAATATTTTACATATATACAGTGTACAGTCAGTAAGTACTTCTTGAATTTAAACACTTCTTGAGTTAAGTCTGTCAGATGGCAAATTTAAAAGAATACCAGATATTCTAGAAATGATTTCAGTGTTACAGGTACTAGATAACCTGTAAAGTTACTTCTGACTCTTCAGTGGATCTAATTAAATGATGAAATTATTAAATATGCCTTCTCTCTTTGTGCTTTGATTTTACTCATATCCAAAATTGAAATTGTTAAATAATTTTGCATTATGCTATGCTATAGCACATATGATAGTTTAAAGGCAAAGAGAGTACACTACTGCGCTTACTAGTAGCATTTCACATTTTGAAAAATAGAGGACAGACCTTGAAGTGTGTGCATGGTGATAGCTATTTCAACAGAATTGTGACCAGTATCTGCTGTTTGTCACTAATGAAAATTACCTACGTTAATAATTTCAGGAATTTGAGAAGAGAAAACAAGAGAGAGAAGAAGCTCAAAGGCTCTACAAAAAGAAGAAAATGGAAGTGTTCAAAATACTGAGCAAAAAGACTAAAAAGGGGCAACCAAACTTGAATTTACAAATGGAGTATCTTCTAAAAAAAATACAAGAAAAGAATTAAGTCAGACGTTGTTGCCTGACTAATCAACCGTTAAAATATATGCTTGCTATTGAGTTCTTTTGTATATGGAGTGTCCCTCCTAACATTTAACTAAATTTGTCAACATAAACTGAATGGCTAAACTATATTAAATATAAGATATACAAATATTTTTGTTTTTATAAAAGAAAATTTTATATATATGCTCTACATTATATATATGATTTGATTTTTATTTGCCACTAAAGGAAGGTTGCCCTTAAGAATTGAAAGAACCTGCTATTTGTGCAACAAGTTCAAGCATGTGATAATTTTGTACCGTATGAAATTCAGATGAAATAAAGTGTTTTGAAAGTAAGGGAGCAAAGCTTTCAACAGATCATTTCAATAAATGTTTAAGTTTAGCAGTGAACTGTTATGGTTTTTAAATTCTATAATTATGGAATCCAGAAGGAGGCAGAGACTCCCCTTGAACTTCTTAATTTTATCTTCAGTACATTTTACAGAGGGAGAATCCTATACACCATATTTTATTTATATGTATATCCTGTATACCATATTATATCCTATACACCATGTTATAGTGTGGTCTTCATAAAGCACAGTTTGATATTTATAATCATTCCCTTAAGTGGAAGTAATGGATTGGCCCCAAAAGTTTCTCTGGGCTTTCCTATAACTTACAGAAAAACTAGAACGAACCTTTTTGCCAACTTACTGGATAGTGTAGTATTTTCTGAAGGGTGATGGCAACCTAGCGGTGTCAGAGCAGGTCTTAAGCTTTCCAGATCCTATGGGACCATATCTCGTAAGAACATTGTTACGGGCCCTAGCAGTGTTGTGTCTGTTGGTACCTTTGTGAACCAAGGGAAAGTACTGCAGTGCTGCTTCTCCTGTTTCCTTGAAATCACTGCAAAATCAGATAGGCTTGGTTATCAACATAAACAAAAGAACTGCAATCATCGTAAAACATTGCATAGTAAATGCTATCCTTTATAAGTGGTAACAGGTGCACCGCAGTGTTGACTTTAAGGTTTTGGTAGCTCTATTGATGATTCTGCATTTAAAGGTGCAATAGGAGATGCTGAGGAAACATGACTTACTAGAGAGGAATTCGTCATTACAGAGAACAGTACTTAATACTTTGCAGTACATTATATTATATATGGGCTTTCCTGGTGGCTCAGATGGTAAATTACAGGAGACCTGGGTTTGAGGAGACTGCAATGCAGGAGACCAGGGTTCAATCCCTGGGTCGGGAAGATCCTCTGGAGAAGGGAATGGGCTATCCACTCCAGCATTCTTGCCAGGAGAGTTCCATGGACAGAGGAGCCTTGCGAGTTACAGTCCATGGGGTTGCAAAGAGAGACGACTGAGCAACTTTTTCACATATATATTTCATTCAAAATGAACAACTCAGTCTAAATTTAGCTACATTGGTAAAAACAGTAGACTATGAAGCAGTGTAAAATAGTTAATTGCTTAATACTGATTTCACATGTGTTTTACTTATAGATGTCAGGACAAAGCATTAGAGATCTGGTCTTTTTGCAAAATGAATAAAAATTAGTTAGGTTCATTTTAACTTTTTGCTCAGTAGCTGCTATATATGCAAATTCCTCCGAGGAACATAGATGGCAGTAAGTGCCAAATAACATCATAGAACGAGAAGCAATCAGTGGCCATTGGGTTCAAGACAAGATGCAGACTTGACTGCACTGGAGATGTACCCGCAGAGCTTCAAGAGCCCTATCCCAAGACAAGTAGCCTTGAAGGTCTCCATGACAGATGCTTTAACAAGCAACCTGGTGATTCTGCTGTGGTTCATCCTCTAAGCCCTAGACCAGGGTCTTGGTCTTTGAGAGATAGTTCATCTGGTTATAGAGATCAGAAGTTTCACAAATAAGATGGCCTGTGCGAAAAGCCTTCAGGATTGTGAACAGAATCATGGGTGAAGACAGCATGAAGAGAATTACAAAGGGAAGAAAACTCGAGATATATTTAAAAGCTTAATAAAGTCTTAAAAATAGTGGCGTGTATTATTACTGATGGGGTTAACACTTCTATCCATGACTGATGTGTCCTTCCACATGAAGGGGGCAACCATACCTAACACACATGGCCTCCTTACTGATCTTACTGTACTTCCCAGGGAGGGAGGTATGACTTATGTATATGGTCAGTATGGGAGAGGACCTGGCCTGCCTGCGCTTCCCTGGTGGTTCAGGCAGTAAAGAATCTGCCTGCAGTGCAGGGGATGTGGGCTCAATCCCTGGGTTGGAAAGGTCCCCTGGAGAAGAGAATAGCTACCCACACCAGCATTCTTGCCCGCAGAATTTTCATGGACTGAGAAGCCTGGTGGGCTACAGTCCATGAGGTTGCAAAGAGCTGGACAAGACTAAGTGAAGAACACTGTCACTGGGCTGCCTACAGGGAGTGTGTACCCTTAATTACTATTTTTATACTGAAAACAGTAAAGAAACAGGCTATGTCGATAAAGGAGAGGAGGGGGTTGGAGGCAGAGCAGAGAAGAGGCCTGTGTTTGGGGGATTGTAATATCTGGAACTCCAGTTCATGCTGCACTGGTCAGTACCTTAAGGAATAAAGCAGGAATGAAATGTGAAGGAATATGATACATAGGTGGAGAAGCTTTGGGTGGCCAGACCATGTGCTTTCAGACTTCAGTATGTATGTAAGGAGTTTTGATCTTGGTAGTTTATAGAGGCTTATATGGAACCATTAATTTGATTTTTTATAAATGTGTAGTAGGGTTCTTACTGCTATGACTTTAGCAAGTGGTTTTAAGCCCTGAGGCTGGTGGGATTTCTTGAGCTCAAGTTTAGGGTAGCTATGTCCACTTAAAACTGGTCGTTTCTACAGAGGCAGGGTGTGACAATAGGGCCTTAAGAAGAAAAGTGCAGGCCTCAACAGAGGAGCAGGGAGGGGAGGGGAATGACGGAGACACACAAGCTTCACTGAAGGTGCAAGGTGTGGCCGTGGGGCTCGCCCAAATGCTGGCCTGGATGGCTCAGCTGATGCCGGCAAAGACGGGATCTATCCAGCTACTCTGGCCGTGCTGTCATTAACAAAGGCACTGGCATGTGCAGGCAGCCTCAGGGTGCTGCAGCAGTCTGACCTTGAACTATATTTAAATCCATGGGTGAGCATCAGGGGCCTCATCAGAGGCTGAAGAGCTACCATCAGAGGCTGAATGCAACTTTCATCTGAGGCAAGAATTTGATGATAAAAAATCCAGATGTGCTAAACATTGATGACTGTATCAGTATTTGCTGCTTTTAAACTTTCACTAAGGCACAGAATTTGCACACAGTACAGAGCTGTCGGGAAGTTCCTGGTTTAAATTGTTCATGCCAGTCATAAAATTCAGTATGAAAGAGCAAAATCTGAATATAAAGATACTTGATTATATTAGATGGGATCAGGACCACAAGAGATCTGGTGATTGGCACTGCTCCATAGCAAATCTCTACTTTGCAAGATAGCATCAGTGTTTGAATTGCCAGAATGAAGATACAGTTTGCCATGCTAAATGCATGGAGATAAATCTAGCTTCTTGATGCAAAATTTCTTCTGGTTTAGCTGACGTGTGCAGGACATGGGCCCCTGACAGTTGGCATAAACTGGCCGGCATTCTGATGAGACTAAAGCCATCCCAGTTATCCTCCTTCCTACATACCAATGATTTTCTACAATGGAGTTTCTGCTATAAACTAACAATTACAACTACTTGGTTCTGGGGACATAATTTTGTCCATGATAACCACTGTATGAATTTGGTGAGTGTAAAGCAAGTGTTATGCACGACTGTGTTGGATGTTCTGCTAAATCTTTCGACCTTTTAAAAATTGAGACACACC
Source organism: Neotragus pygmaeus (assembly GCA_006410875.1). Taxonomy (NCBI): domain Eukaryota; kingdom Metazoa; phylum Chordata; class Mammalia; order Artiodactyla; family Bovidae; genus Neotragus; species Neotragus pygmaeus. The sequence goes on along the minus strand of SJYV01031338.1, from coordinate 63,965 downwards.
ACAGACTTGATGCTGAACTAATATAACCTTTGAGGTGCCAAATGAGCTATTCCAAGGAAAACACACAGGCTGCCATGGCTGTAGGAATCTGTCTAGGCATTAACTTTTCTGGCTGTGAATGAACAAAATAAAACTGGGAGGGATTTTAATTTTGTTGGATTTTTACCTTATAAGGGCAAAAGAAATGGATTTGGGGGTTTAGATTTTTTTTGCCTTTGGATGTTTAACTTGAAAGGTGATTTAATATATAAACTTTATTTTCTCCCTAGGAGTTTGAAAGGAAAAATATTTATACTAAAACATGGGAAACGTCAGCATTTTATTGTAAGTTTAATATTGGGCTCTCTTTAAATGTTTGGATAATTGCCATTGAGAACACTTGATTGAGTCACCAATGGAGCTGAGAGTTTTACATCAGAAATGCATACTTCATCGACTTAGTGACCCTGGGTTTACAAACATATAGTGAGGTATAATCGATGGAATACATTTAAAATGTATTATTTGGTGAGTTTGGGTACATGTATACACTCAAGAAACCATCACCGTAATCACAAATCCATCACTGTTATCTCCAAAAGTTTCCTCAGCCCCTTTTTCATCAATTCTACCAGGGGGTCCCCAAAGAGGCCCCTGGAAGCCACTGATCTGCTGTTCTGTGTTAATCCAACTCTTTGCAACCCCAAAGACTGTAGCCCGTCAGGCTCCTCTTGTCCATGGAATTCTCCAGGCAAGAATACTAGACTGGATTGCCATTTTCTTCTCCAGAGGATCTCCCTGACCCAGGGATCAAACCTGGGTCTCCTGCATTGGGAGGCAGATTATAAACAGTCTGAGCCACCAGGGTTACTATATATAATTAGCAGTTTCAAAAATTTTATAAAATTAGAATTATATACTGTATACTCTTTTCTGTGTTTCTTTTAGTCAGAAAATTTTAGATTCATTCATGTTGTTGCATTTATCAGTATTTCCTTTTATATTGCTGAGTACCCCATGGTATCGGAGAAGGCAATGACACCCCACTCCAGTACTCTTGCCTGGAAAATCCCATGGATGGAGGAGCCTGGTAGGCTGCAGTCCATGGGGTCACTAAGAGTCGGACACAACTGAGCGACTTCATTTTCACCTTTCACTTTCATGCATTGGAGAAGGAAATGGCAACCCACTCCAGTGTTCTTGCCTAGAGAATCCCAGGGATGGGGGAGCCTGGCGGGCTGCCATCTATGGGGTTGCACAGAGTTGGACATGACTGAAGCAACTTAGCAGCAGCAGCAGCAGCCTATGGTATGGACATGTCAGCATTTGTTTGTTCATTTGTTGTTCATTTACCTGTTGATTGACATTTGGGTTGTTCCTAGTTTGGGGCTCCCAAGAATAAAGCTACTAATTGAAGTCACTCATTTGTGTCTGGACTCTTTGCAACCCCATGGACTATAGCCTGCCAGGCTCTTCCATCCATGGGATTTTACAGGCAAGAATACTGGAGTGGGTTGCCATTTCCTTCTCCAGGAGATCTTCCCAACCCAGGGATTGAACCTGGATATCCCACACTGTAGGCAGACGCTTTACCATCTGAGCCACCAGGGAAGTCTTAGTTCGGGGCTCCCAAGAATAAAGCTACTATGAACGTTTCTGTATAGGTGTTTGTGTGGACATAAACTTTCAGTTCTCTGAACAGGTAAATGCCTAGGAGGGAAATGGTTCAGTCACATGATAAGTATATAACATTTTAGGAAATGTGACATCTCTAAAGAGATTAGGTACTAGAAAGGGGCTACCTGCTGAAAGTGAGAAAGAAGCCTGCAAAGTCAAATTAGGGGTCCAACAATGATACTCAAGATATCATAGCATCCTCCACTTCATATCTATTTGTACTCAATGCAGATGCTACATTTTCTATTTTAAATCTCACTACTCTGTCTCAACCTGTTCCTTTCAGTACTAATAAAATAATGGGAGGTTGTCTCTAAAAGACATTGACATCTATGATTTGACTAGTCTTGTAACTTTAACTAATTTCCATTGTGTGCCTCTGCTCCAGCAAGCTTAATTGAGACTTGCTCTGTAACAGCATCATGAAATTCCATGTTTTCCAGGGGGCTCCACATCAGAGCCACCCAAACTACAGCAGTTCCTTCACAGGTACTGTCCTCGCCTGGTGCAACGTCAGATCAGATTCCTTCTACTCTTCAGTTTAAAGACTTATTGATGTGACTAGAATATTGCAAACTGACCTGCTAAGAGTCAAATGAATCCTTATAACTCCCCTCTGAGGTCATCCCAATATCCATTCAAACTTGAAGAAAGTTCAGGAGTAAAACTCATTACTGAGTTTTTATTAGAGTAAGAATGACCACATCTCAGTCCTTGCAGTACTCCCCCACGGGCAGGTAAGAAGCTGGTCAAGAGTCTACCTCTGCTTGTTCATGATCTCAAGGTGGGTAATGGAATTTTGATGCCCATATTCCTAGCAGTTCCCAACACAAATATGCCCTGTTCTCCAGCCCCTGAAAAAGTCAATTGCTGGGGTCCAGCCCTGGTGGATCCAGGGAATTTGAAGGGTGGACGGAGTCGGCGAGGAAAAACTTACTTATTTAGAAATACAAAGAGAAATTAGGAAAGAAGAGTATAGTAGGAAAATTAGTGGAGAAAGGAATGCTGAATAACTTGGTTCACGCAGAAAGCTAATAAAACCTCGAGACAAGAGGTTTGCACCGTCTACTTTAGGCCACAGGTGCCCGCTTGAATAGCGGAGGGGGCCCCACCTTGGGCTCCCTCTCGCGTGGGTCTTAGAAGCCCAAGCAAGTAAGTAGACTTGGAGAGCCTCTGTGCTCCAAGGGATCAGCCTGAAAAGGAGAGGGAGGGCGAGGGAGAAAGAGAGAGAGAGTCGACACAGGGGGAGCCAGATTTCCAAGAAACCAGTTCAAGAAGCTGGTCTGAGAAACCAATCCATCCCCTATTGTTCAGGAAAGCTTTTTATACTTTTGGTTGTACATAGAGATCAATGGATAATACAAAATTATACAGTGTCAGCAGGCCTGACTCTTATTGAGACCAGGCTTTCTCTCTGCATACCTCGCCGTATACACAAGTCTTAAGTGATTTACATCATCATCTGGCCTCAAGGCCAATTAACATTTTACGTCCCTTTTCTGATAAGGGTCTGTCAACCAGAAAACTTATTTGCCTTAATAGTGTTGTTCTTCCCAAAGTCTGGTGCCACTCTCAGAAAGCACCAAATAAAGTTACATTCTTACATAGCAAGGACACAACAATTTATAACAAGGAAAGAGGAGTGCAGTGATTTATAACAAAGAGAAAGTTTACTAACTCCAAAGCCTAGTGTTGCTAACATCAAAACTACTATATTCCTTTTTCTATATCTCAATTACATTGATTAATATCCTCCAGGTGCCTAAAAGATGAAGGATATGGAGGCCTGGCAGCAAACATTAACTCAATATCTTTAAGATGTTTTGAGCTTCATGCCTCTTGCAGTTGGGGGGCTGTCAACAATCACAAGTCGTAAAAGTCTCCAACTGTCAGGCAAGTTAGAGAGCCATCAGAGGAATTTGAGCTGAAACATTCCTTTCATATGCAGGAGACCAGTTGGAGCTCTAAGTTAACTTTTTCCAGAGAAAGGCGGTCGGGGATAGCCCCCTGTAATGTCAGAAGAGTATAGTATAGCAGACAGTAAACAGACAGATTTTGGTTTCATTTGGGTTTGCCCCGTCAGGTCTCTCCACATGACCTTGTCATGGGTGGGATCTCCCGTGCTGGCTCCTGGCAGTCAATATTTCACAGTAGTCAGTTTATATGCAGCTTTCCTTCCTAGACACATAAAGCCAGTTAATATTTGTGATTTTGTGGGAAAATGAATAGTATACCTAGATGCTTATACCTCAGGAATTTACAGAATCCTCATGCTTCCCTCCATTTAAACTAGTCAATCTAAACCAAAAGATTCATTTTTCTTTGAGAGTTCATCCTTGTACAGTATATAGATTACTGTGCCTTCCTAACCTAAGCACTTCACAGGAAGACTTCCTATACCTCTTCTTAAGATTAACTGAAAAGCTTTACAAACCATTGTAGGAAAAAGCTATAATTTTGCTAAGAAATTACAAATTATTTGGGTCACAATCTGTCAGCCATGGATGCTTTCTGTTCACCAGAACACATAAAATTTCCATGTTACCAAAATTCTAAACTAAGAAAAACAATGAAAACATTTTTTTTATTTTTGAGGATTGACTGGTTATTACAAACAATGAATACCTAATTTAAAAAATAGCTCAGTCCCTTCATGAGCTTATTAAAACAACAGTTCCTGAGTCTCTTCCATGGGAAGCAGAAATGAAGAGGCTTTCTCCTCTTTCACTGCTTCTCTTCAACTATCTTCCACTTTGGGTATCCCAAACATGTCAAACCCTTTTCTCTTCCGTTAATGAAAGAAAAGACGCTATATTGGAGTATTAGCTCATGAGAGCCAGTAGGTTGCCTCTTTTAGCCTAATCCATGGTTTAGTAACCAAGGCATACTTTTTAGGCTTGCAAAATGCGAGAGCATCTGCCAAACAGGTTGAAGCTTCTGCCAATATATTGTTTGTGTCTCACTAGCTCTATGATTTGCACCTGCTGAACAATCATTGTTAGAATACTCTTAGACAACACTCAAGATTTCTTTATCAGCAACTTTTCCATTTATGAAGCTTTGCTAATTATCTCTTTTATGTATCCCTATTTAACAAAAGTCAAACCTTACTCTTGCAACTTCATTCCTTTTCAGGATGAAGGGAAAACATGTGACCATAGCAACGACTAAGGAAAGCAGTCTCCAGGACTGATCTTACAGAACACTTTTAGTTCATCTTGACTTAATATGACTTATAGATGGATTTTATTTTAGAAGTTATAAAGGCATCCTCTTTTGCTGTGTCTACCAAAAGTGTAGCCATCAAAGGGCTCCATTGCATAATATTCGATCTTCCAGATTCCAAAATTAATAGTTCTGACTAAAGCCTTTATTGTGGCAAAAGACAAAAGGTAATCTTTTAGAACTGTTCATGTCTCCCTAGGCAGACAACGGGGAGATCTGCTCCAGGTCTCTCTTCTATCTCTGGCTCCTTGGCACATGGCAGCAGAACTCTAGTCTCTGAGTGGTGTCCTCCCCGGGTGTGTGCTTTTGTTTCCAAGTTTCCCTTATGATAAATACACCAGTTATACTGTTTTAGGATTCACCCCAAATTACCTTATTTTCACGTAAGGGCTTTAAAAAGCCCTTACCTCTAAATAAGATCACGTTCTTAGGTCCTAGTAGTGAGGACTCCAGTATATATATTTGAAGTGAAGTGAAATGAAAGTCACTCAGTCGTGTCTGACTCTTTGCAACTCCATGGACTATACAGCTCATGGAATTCTCCAGGCCAGAATATTGGAGTGGGTAGCCTTTCCCTTCTCCAGAGGACCTTCCCAACCCAGGGATCGATCCCAATATCTTTTTTAGGGAATACCATTCAACCAGTAACACATATCAACATGACAATGCTTTTGGCATTCCTGGGCACCATTTCTATTCTTACCATAGGCTCATGTGTCACAGTGCAAGCGAACTACCAACCAAGCTACAAACTATCAAATCAGTGGGTTTCTACTCACATGAGATTTAAATTGAGACCGACTCAAAAAAGTCTCCAGGAGCAGATAATTTCAAGAAGCAGTCGTTTTGTCCAAGGATTCTGAACCAAGGAGATGACAGTGGATATACAGTCCATGCCTGAGATTGACAGAATAAGACACAGTTGAAAGAATTTCTTTAAAACAACCATTCTTTTTCTTGTAATTATTATTCTTGTATTCTTGGTCATTTAACTCAAATATCACACGATCATTGTCTTATCTCAGCACAGTTGGGTTTAACCATGCTCAGTTCTTGGTATATTCAAAATAAACAAGTTATTAGCCTATGCATTTGCAATAGCATTTAGTGCAGAAATGGTTGGGTATATGGGAACTTCTTTGTTCATAAACAGAATATTTGCCTGCTACCATATCTTATGGGCTTCCCACGTGGTGCTAGTGGTAAAGAACCCATCTGCCAATGCAGGAGACATAAGAGATGCTACTTCAATCCCTAGGTCAGGAAGATCCCTTGGAGGAGGGCTTGGCAACACACTCCAATATTCTTGCCTGAAGAAGCCCATAGACAGAGGAGCCTGCTGGGCTATAGGGATCACAAAGAATCAGACACGACTTAAGCAACTTAGCATGAATGCACATACCGTATCCTATAATTCTATTTATTATGCAAGGCATTTGCAGTTGCTCTAGTCTCCATGATCTACATGAGGTCTGGGAAACCTTTCCTGTGCTTTTCTGCAGAGGCCTGATTCACCTGACCAAAAACCACAGGGGCCATGGGGTCTAAGTGGGGACAACTTTTATTACAACTCAATTTCAGAGGCTAAAAACACTAATAGATAATGGCTGGCACAAATATGTGTCTCTTTCAGCAATGTTCAAGAGATTAAATAATTGTATTAAAATGATTGGGAGGACATATACCCTGAGAAAACCATAACTGAAAGAGACACATGTACCCCAATGTTCATTGCAGCACCATTTACAATAGCTAGGACATGGAAGCAACCTAGATGTCCACTGATAGATGAATGGATAAAGAAATTTTGGTAGATATTTACAATAGAATATTACTCAGCCATAAAAAGAACACATTTGAGTCAGTTCTAATGAGGTGGATGAGCCTAGAGCATGTTACATGGGGTGAAGTAAGTCAGAGAGAGAAAAACAAAAATCGTATATTAACATATATATATGAAATCTAGAAAGATGTTATGGATAAACCTATTTTCAGGGCATCAATGAATAGAGACATAGAGAAGAGATTTGTGGACACAATGTGGGAGGGAGAGGGTGGGACAGATGGAGAGAGTGGCATGGAAACAATACATCACCATATGTGAAATAGAGAGCCAGTGGGGATTTGCTCTGTGACAACCTTGAAGGGTGGGATGGAGTGGGATGTGGGAGGGGGGTACAAGAAAGGGGGGACACACATGTACTTATGGCTGACTCATCCTGATGTACAGCAGAGACCAGCACAGTATTATAAAGCAATTATTCTCCAATTAAAAAAAAAAACCTATAGTGCAATATAACAACAAAGACTTTGACATTTGTTTATCTTTAGAATTTTTCATTTTCACTAGAAATTAAAGGCCTTGTCTCATTTGACACAAAATTCCCAACATGTTTTAGGTGCTTAATTACTGTAGGCTAAGTGTAGGAATAAAAATTTTACTCAAAAAAAGAGAGAAGAAGATAGGGGGATACAATACCAAGGGAATTTAGTGCAAGTTTCCTAAGGATTAATTGTAATTCCTTCTTCCTTATATTGAATTGGTGAAATCAGGGCTTATAGAATGTTACCTGTTAACTGATTAGGTTTAGAAATTTATCCTTTCTCTTGTCAGCCTTCCAGTTGTCCAGCATCCATTAGTGAAGGCAAAGCACTATTCCACACACCAAAAATAGTTAATCCCTGGCTGGAAAGGTTGTTTGGTTCAAGGAAAATTTCTACTTGTGGTTATGTCTATGGTGATACAGTGCAGTTGTATAGGTTTCAGAGAATGGTTATCTTAATGAACCAGCTTTATTGTTGAACCTCTGATGTATAGTAACACTCAAATGATGATTCTATGCTAGAGTAAACTGAATTCCTTATGGTCGAACTTCCTCCTCTGGGATAGAGACAAAATCACAGGAAGGGACTGATGAACTTTGACCCTGACCCCCTTTTCACACTATATACAAAGCTGCTGCTGCTACTGCTGCTAAGTTGCTTCACTTGTGTCTGACTCTGTGCGACCCCATAGATGGCAGACCACCAGGCTCTGCCGTCCCTGGGATTCTCCAGGCAAGAACACTGGAGTAGGTTGCCACTTCCTTCTCCAATGCATGGAAAGTGAAAAGTGAAAGTGAAGTCGCTCAGTAGTGTCGGACTCCTGGCGACCCCGTGGACTTCAGCCCACCAGGCTCCTCCGTCCATGGGAGTCAGGGGGAACCAAATGGCATAATCCCAAATTGGGGAAATCATATATAAATTAGAGGTGCTTCAAAGGTGGAATCCTAAAATGGGCACCATACAAACACTCTAACCAGCCCAGGGCTTACTTAACCCACAAATCCAGACATAGCCATCCTATGGATGTCACTGAGAGACCTTGTTTTCCTAATATAGAACAGAGATAGTTCACCAACTCATGTTTATAGAAGACCTAACTCCATTATGAGATCCTTAGGAGAAAGTCTTTTAGAAATTCTGCTTAAGTTAATTACTATGGCAGTGTTATGCCCAAGTCGTGAAATCTCCCAACAACCACCAAGGAGCTAATATCCGATGCAAAAGCAAGAGAGTTTTTTATTACCAAGCTTAAGCTGGGGCTCCCACCAATACCAACGGCTACAGGGAGGAGCCCCGGGTTTTGGATTACATTGCTTATATAGGGAGTATACATGGATAAAAAGGATTTCTAGGTAGGGGGACGTCTGATTGGTCACTTTCTTTTGAAGGGTTGTGTGTTGGTTCTTGATTGGTCCCTATTGTCTAGGTAGACCAGAGTTCCTGAGGGTTAAGTCAGGAGATTTTGGTCTGGGGTCCGATTGGCTCTTGGGCAGTGGGGTGAGGTCAGGGGATTTTCAAAGGCTCTTTTCCTGGAACCTTACAAAATGGAGTTTTTCTTTTAACAAAATGGAGTGGTTTAGGTTCTTCAGCAGTAGGTTTCGAAGGTGACTTTTTGTGCTTTTGTTTGTGTGCTCAGTAAATCTGAATTTGTTTAAAAAACATTAGCATATTTGTGTGACCTGTATTTTATGCTTGCTTTTTGAGAAGAGTAGTTTGGATTTATTTTTTCCTAATCTATATATAATTTGGTAATATAGTATTAATGTATCATCTTATTTATTTATTTTAACTTTTTATTTTATATTGGAATATAGCTGGTACTGGGCTCTAAAATAACTGAGATAGCAACTGCAGCCATGAAATTAAGAGTCTTGCTCCTTGGAAGGAAAGCTATGACAAATCTAGACGGTGTATTAAAAAGCAGAGACATCACTTTACTGTCCATATAGTCAAACAAATGTCCATATAGTCAAAGCTATGGTGTTTCCAGTAGTCATGTATGGATGTGAGAATTGGACCATCAAGAAGGCTGAGAACTGAAGAATTTATACTTTTAAATTGTGATGCTAAAGAAGATTTTTTAGAGTTCCTTGGGCTGTAAGGAGATCAAATCAGTCAAGTCTAAAGGAAACCAACCCTGAATATTCATTGGAAAGACTGCTGCTGAAGCTGAAGCTCCAATACTTTGGTCACCTGATGCAAAGAGCCAACTCACTGGAAAAGACACTGGTTCTGGAAAAGACTGAAGGAAAAAGAAGAAGGGGGTGCCAGAGGATGAGATGGTTAGATAGTATCACCAACTCAATGGACCTGTGTTTGAGCAAACCAGGAGATCAGAATGGCTACCCACTCCAGTACTGCTGCCTGGAGAATTCCATGGACAGAGGAGCCAAGTGGGCTACAATCCATGGTATTGCAAAGAATCAGAGAAGGACATGACCGGATGACTTTCACTTGCACTTTCCTGGAGACAGTAAAGGACAGGGGAGCCTGGTGTNCTCCAGTACTGCTGCCTGGAGAATTCCATGGACAGAGGAGCCAAGTGGGCTACAATCCATGGTATTGCAAAGAATCAGAGAAGGACATGACCGGATGACTTTCACTTGCACTTTCCTGGAGACAGTAAAGGACAGGGGAGCCTGGTGTGCAGCAACCCATGGGGTCACAAAGAGTCGGTCATGACTTAGAGACTGAAAAACTGCAAAATGGCCAGTTAACAGTGTTGTTTAAAGTTTTGATAGCTTACAGTGAACATGTCAGATTCTTGATCTCCTAAGAAGATTTAGCTTTGGGACCAGGGACCAGGCTTGATCAGCTTTTGTGTAGCAGAGTTTTATTAAAATATGTAAAGGGACAGAGAAAGCTTCTGACATAGACATCAGAAGGGGGATGGAAAGTGCCCCCCCTCACTAGTCTCAGCAAGGGAGCTATATACTTTTTCAACTGGTTATGAACAATANTCCACAGTTTATTGTGATCCACAGAGTCAAAAGACTTTGACATAGTCAATAAAGCAGAAACAGATGTGTTTCTGGAACTCTCTTGCTTTTTCCATGATCCAGAAGATTTGGCAATTTAATCTCTGGTTCCTCTGCCTTTTCTAAAACCAGCTTGAACATCTGGAAGTTCATGGTTCACGTATTCCTGAAGCCTGGCTTGGAGAATTTTGAGCATTTACTAGCGTGTGAGATGAGTGCAACTGTGCGGTAGTTTGAACGTTCTTTGGCATTGCCTTTCTTTGGGATTGGAGTGAAAACTGCCCTTTTCCAGTCCTGTGGCCACTGCTGAATTTTCCAAATTTGCTGGCATATTGAGTGCAGCACTTTCACAGCATCATCTTTCAGAATTTGAAAGAGCTCCACTGCAATTCCATCCATATATTAATATATATATATATATATATATATTCATGTGCTCAGTGGTTCAGTTACATCTGACTCTTTGTGACCCCATAAACTATAGTCCACCAGGCTCCTCTGTCTATGGAATTGTCCAGGCAAGAATACTGGACCAGTTTGCCATTTCCTACTCCAGGGGATCTTCCCAACTCAGGGATCAAACCCACAGCTCCTGTGTCTCCTGCATTGGCAGGTGGATCTTTTACCATTGTGCCACCTGGGAAGTCATGTGTATATACGTGTGTGTATATATATACANGTTTGCCATTTCCTACTCCAGGGGATCTTCCCAACTCAGGGATCAAACCCACAGCTCCTGTGTCTCCTGCATTGGCAGGCGGATCTTTTACCATTGTGCCACCTGGGAAGTCATGTGTATATACGTGTGTGTGTATATATATACATATTTATACAATATGAATCAAATATATTTCAGTGATAACAAAAAAACTGAAATAAAGCAATCATCACATTCCTTTTCAATAATATCCTAATATATTGTAGTTTGCTTCTGGAAACTTTCAGTTCTGCATAAGATTTATCTGGATATTTCAGAAAGGAAATGTGCTTTCCATAATCCATAAATGCTTTTTTTTTGTTTGTTAAAAGCAATTAGCATTACATCTCAAAATGATCTTCTGGAATTTTAAGTGCTTCAAACCTTAAAAAAAAAAAAAAAAAAAAAATGGAAATCCAAATTAGGGAACTCAAGAATGTGGGTTTGATGGGAAGAGGTTCTAGGAAGAATGGGGACCTGAATCATATATTTCTTAAGTCTGATTTATTTCCCTCCTGTGCATATAAAGAATCATTCTTTACCCTTGCATTTTGTAGTGAACTTAGTTACATATTACATTGTGGTTAATATAAAAGAAATAGGCAATACAGCATAGGTAGGGAGAATTGTGGACATGTTTCATCCAGGTACTTTATAATTAATAAATAGTACTATATTTGAAATAGATAGACCTCTAGATATGTTGGTTCTCTTCATCTCATGTAAAACAACTGAACACTTCTCCAGTAATACTGATGAAAATAAAGAACCAAATCTGTAAGTTCTCTGAATTGTGTTAAGGTTTATAATTCTCAGGTAGATTGGCCTTTAATATAATGCATTTTGTTTCCAAAGATGAGACATGAACATAAAATTTGCATTATCTAAAATCACAGCATGAGACTGCTTAAAATTTGCGGTTGGATGTTTATAGCTGCTTTTCTCCTCATTCTCTTTATAGTGCTGTAGTTGGATGAGCTACATATTAAAATTCACATTTTTTGTGCTGATGTTGTATTAATGGATTTTCTAAAGTTGAGTATTCAACTGCAATAACACAAATAATATAAAAGTATAAAGGGTTCTGTTATCCCCATTTTGTTTCTTTTGCTGTGAATTAAAGAAAATGAACTTCTCATTATGACAATGGATTTCTCCAGGACCTAGTTCCTTGTTATTTCTGTAACATCCTCTCCTGCTGCTCCAGGATACTCAATTTATGTTGTACAAAAATTCTCATGATTCTGTAAGAACACTAGGTAGGAACAAAGTTGTAGGGAAGAGAAGATATTTTAGCTGTATATTTAGGAGGACTTGGTATTTAGTTCATTGAAAGTGGTATATAATAGAAAAGGGATAATCTTGGATGATTTCCAAATCTGTATTTTGTGTGACAGTGGAATGAAGTCCTAAGGGTGGAGTTGGGAGGGATAAAAATTTGGGAGTGATATAGTATTATCTACTGTTGTTTCCCTATACCTTGCCTATATCTGTGTAAATAGTTTCCTTACGAACTTCTCCAGTTTATATCATCTGTTTCCTGCTAGGATCTTGATTGGTACAATAATTAGTACCCAAGGTGGCCTTGGGAAGCAGAACCTCAAATTTTGGGCATGGATTTTTCACATTCTTGCAGAGTGCTGGGGAGAAATGGACATGGGTAATACATGACATGCAGAGACATTGTGTGTGTGTGTGTGTGTGTGTGTGTGCATGTGTGCTCAGTCGTGTCCAACTCTTTGTGACCTCATGGACAGTAGCCTGCCAGGCTCCTCTATCCATGATATTTTCCAGGCAAAAATACATGACGTGCAGAGACATTACGATTACTCAAATGATCACTGATGCTAGAATGTGATGAAACATATAGACAAAATATGGCATTGAGAATTCAAGTGAATGTAAAACTCAGTCGCTATAGCAAAAATAGTGATTATAAAATTCATGGAGTCACCTGGCTACTTCTGATAGATCTAGAGTGTGTATATGTGGAAAACAAGTGATTAAAACCCAAAAATATCTGGCATGGATTTTTAATAAGCTTAAAAGAAATCTTGAAAGAGTCCCTTATTTCTTATGCCCAGAGGGTAAGAACCAAGTTCAGGGTCCAGTTCTGAGGGTTTCACAGTTCAAATAAGTTCTCAAGTCAACTAGGTCTCTTGTGCTTATAGAAAAGTATTGGTGGCAGAAAGGGTAGAATTTTAAAACAGGAGAAAGTGTCATTTGAGTAGCAAGGATGAAGCTGGGAACTTTGAGGTTCTCCCCACTCCCACCTCTATGTCTTTCACTCAAAGACATATAGAAAAGCAAACAAACAAACCTTCAGTATGAAAGCCTTTTGATGACTACACTTGCCTCACAATCTAATTCCCCTCACAACGCATCCATTACTGCTAGCGGAGATGAAAAGTACAAGGACTGCTCTATGTGGAGATGGCCCACACACCCAAAGGGGTTCAGGACCTCTGCAACTGGTATTGGCAAGAAATTAGAGAATGTATGTGAAGGTAGATTTTAAGGGATTAGGTCAAGGCAGGGATAACGTATAAGGAATAATTGGGCTGAATTATTATCATGGATGCATTTTCAGAATATGAAATTTGATATATTGACTTAAGCATGTGAATATAACCTGGTGAGGTAGCTCTTTGAAGCCTGGACTCATCAATAATCCACATTTTTACAATGTGCTAGCATAGCTAAAGGAATAAGTCCAAAAGCTCAGAAATGCTGAATGAATCTGCTCAGCCCCTTACCACCATGCCCCACAGAGAGACAGCTAGGAATATATCCTTCAACTAAGCTCTAAGATATGTTTTATTAAGGAGGCTGCAAGATGAGTAGATGTGGAATTTTGTTAATGGGTTACTAAACACAATCATCATTAAAAATTAAATTAATAATCCCAAAAGGCTAGTAAGTCTAGTATTTCTTTCCCCAACTTCATATCTATGTGAAGCAGGAATTCCTTCAATAAATGGTGCTGGACCAATAGGATAATCACATATGCAAAAAAGAGAAAAAGAAAACAAACCCTTGACCTATATAAAACTTTAAATGGCTCATAGGTCTAAAGGTAAAAGCCAAAACTATAAAATTTCTGTGTTTAAGAAAACACAGGAAAATCTTTGTGACCTTGACTTAGGCAAAGGTTACTTGAATGTGTGATAACAAAAGCCTGATTCAAAAAAGAAAGCACTGATAAATTCAATTTCATTAAATTAAAACTTTTGTTCTTTGTAAGAGATCATTAAGAAAATGAAAACACAAGCCGCTACACTGGGAGAAAGTCTCAGATCTGGTAAGGGACTCATGCCCAGAATACACAAAAAACGCGCATGAGTGCTCAGCCGTGTCCGACCCTGAGGTCAACGGTTGTTCAGCAGCAAGTTGTAATTTTGGAGTTCTCGCAGAAGAAGATGAGTGCACGTCCTTCTACTCCACCATCTTTTGCCTTTTTAAGTCTAAAAGAGGATAAACGTGATTATTTTACTTGGATTTTTATTATGATTAGAGTCTTTATGTAACATTTAAAGTGTTTCTGTTCTATCTATGCTTGATTACTATACAAATATAAGAAAGTTTAAATTACTCCTGAAAGCCAGCAGAGGGTGTACAAGGTACTGTTTCACTAGTGAGGAATTAAAAATCATTTAAACGTGTTCTTTTACTGATTTAGGGCATGAATTTGAGAAATCAAAATATTTATTCCATTAAATATCAGTGTTATTAGAAATTTACACCTAGATAATCAAAATTTGCCTAAATATTTGTTGGCTCTCCATAAGTCATATCATTTAGGGAAGAACTAAAATTTTCTTTTGAACAAGAATAATTTTTGGCATGAAGTTATACATACAATGCATATAACTCAAAACTGAAATTATGTATGGAGTTTATAGTAAATGTAATTCCAACGAATTCATTTTTGAAAATGAAACTCAGGAAAAATTCTGAGAAAATGACTGTAGAATAGTTAATAAACTTATTATTTTGTCACTTATCTTTTATCACATGAAGAAACTTTTCTCGTGCTAAAATGTGCAAATAAGCACATGAAAGTCTTGAATCAATAACACTTCTAAGTATTTTTGATGTGCGTATTTATTTAAAGTATAAAGAATTAGAAAACACCACAAACATGTAAGATAAAAGGGAGCTAATAATTTCACTATTTGTTGTTTAGTCACTAAGTCATGTCCTACTCTTTTGCAACCCCATGAACTGTAGCCTGCCAGGCTCTTCTGTCCATGGGATTTCCCAGCAAGAATACTAGAGTGGGTTGCCATTTCCCTCTCCAGGGTGTCTTCCAGACCCAGGGATGGAATTCAGTAGGAATTTATAAATGGGTTAGTTTATACTGGATATTTTGAAAACGCTATGCTATTCCAGTGGAAGTTTTTGTCTGCAGGCTGCTGCTCTTTGATATTTATAAATATCATAATGATGGAGACTGCTATGAAGTAGAAAATGCTTCACTGAATCTCTCAGTAGCAGTAATTCAATCAAGCAAAGGTTACAAAAGCCCTGTGGGCCACTTGTTATGTGATAGCAGAAGCAGACCTGATTTTGTTGTATCAAAAATTTTTTGAGCAAGGAAGCTTAGTGTTAAATTTAATGCTCTATTATGGTAATTCTATTACTCTGAGCTTGATATATCCCTTTCATTTTTGCTCCACATTTTTTCCTGTTTGTTTTCAGTATATCTTATGTGCTATATAAATGTAGTGTTAATTAAACATGATGATGCAACACTGTTTAAATATATATTACATATTTGTGTATAGACATATAGCTATAGACAAACATACGTTAAGTAAATAATCCTAATTTTTCTCACATTTGTGAATTTTAAAATTCCAGGAGGAAATATACCAAAAATATAAGGATAATTGAATGCTGGAATGCTTGCTGACAGGAATACAAGTGATTCATTTTTCTCTTCATAATTTTCAGTTTTCCAAAATTTCTAGAAATAAATTCTAATTTTTATAATTCTGTTATCAGAAAAATAAATGAAATTAAATAGAAACAGCCTTATAAAGGATTTACTGGATAAGTAAGAAAAATTAAGTTTCAAGATGACACAGTGATTAATCACCAATTTTATATCTGACACCATTAGGTTTATTCTCATGAAATTTTTATGTCAATCTGTTCAGGAGGATGTGGAGTCATTTGTGTCTAGAAATTTTCTAGAAAAGGTGAAACAGTCATTCTATTGGAAAGTTGGGAAATTCATCTTTCTGAAAACAAAGGAGTAGGGCTTATGTTCTATAGAATTCTTTCTTTAGTCTGTCTAAACTGACATGATTTTGTCAGTTTTAGCATATTGCACATTTTATGATTCATCGTAATTAAATAAAAGACACGCTAATTAAATAAAAGTCTCACCACCTTTGCTTGACTCTTCTTGCTTTGCTTGTTTTAAAATTTGACACTATCATTTTTTAAAATTTGACACACACTTTTTTATTCTGCCACTTTCCTTTATCATTAGTTAATTAATTAAACAGGTATTCATTGAGTGCTCCTGCACCGCCCAGCTCTGTTAGCCATTAGTCTGAAGTTAGGAGCTTATCTGTGCTGCCTGGGTCCTGGTGCTCACACCGGAGCTTGGCTTTGGGCTGCCCCAGAACCAATGTGCCTATGTTGCAGCCTAGCAGCGCATACACGGCCATGTCTCCTGAGCACAACAGGCTCTGCACTAGGGTCCGGTCTGTGTCCAGACTGCATGGGAGCCTTGGAGGATATTGTTGAAAAGACAATTGTTTTACAGATTCCTGGAGTCTTGTCCTCATTTAACTACACCTAATGACTTGTGTTGGTTTGTAAACTTGGAAGCTTCCCAGGTGAAATCTGAATGCTCCCTGCCCCTACACACGGACAAAGAGGCAGCTTTTTTTCCTCCCTCTTCGTTGAAAAATCTATTTTTGTATTGAGGTAACACTGGTTTATTATTTATTATGTTAGGTATCACACATGTGCACAACATTGCATTTCTACTTCTGTGCACACCACTGCATACACTTCTGTACACACCACTGCATGCTCATCACATAGTTGACCCCTCACCTATTTTTGCCCTCTACCCTCTTCCCCACTGGTAACCACTACTGTTTTCTGTATCTATGTGTTTGTTTTGATTATTATTATTATTATTTTTTACATTCTACATGTGAGTAAAATCATATGGTATTTGTCTTTCTCCATCTAACTTACTTCACTTAGCAGAGTATCCTTGAAGTCCATCCGTATTGTTGCAAATGGCAAGATTTCACTTCTTTATAACTGAATAGTATTCCATTGCATTTGTATATATTTACCACATCAGTACCCATCCATCAGTTGATGAGTACTGAGGTTGGNCTAACTTACTTCACTTAGCAGAGTATCCTTGAAGTCCATCCGTATTGTTGCAAATGGCAAGATTTCACTTCTTTATAACTGAATAGTATTCCATTGCATTTGTATATATTTACCACATCAGTACCCATCCATCAGTTGATGAGTACTGAGGTTGGTAGGCAGCAGTTTTAATAAGAAAGGGAAGTTACACATAAGGCTTGTCTTGGGTGTCTGTAAGATGAGTATGTCTCCACACCCACACACCAGAATTTTAAAATATTTTATGGAAGCCTTGCCAGGATTCAGTCAGGTACACGGTTGAGATGGTCACAACACATTCCTCTCAAGGCATCACTTCAAAACTCCTCCCACTCTGGGAAGGGTGTGTGGGATATCCATTTTAACAACAGAGAAGAGGGTGAGGAGACTATGATTGCCAAGGGCCAGCTTGGGGTCAAGTAGTGATCACATACTCAAAGACCTCCTCCAACAGCCAGGGTCTAGTGCAAAAATAAATAAATAAATAAATAAATAAATAACAACTATATAGAAGCATATTCTCCAAGGTAATTGACAATATCCATTAGGTAATTCTAAGAGGAGGATAAAGATAGAGAGTTAAATTTAAAAATAGTGGATTATTCCCCTTTTACTATTTTAATTCTAATGTTTAAATGCTGTTTATGTAATTTGTAATGTGTTGAGAAGTGATATATTAATATATGGAAAATATTTCCCTGGGATATAGAGTACAATAAAGTCAAATATACTTTAATAATGTCAATGGCATTAATAGTGTCAATTCATTGAGGCAAAGAATAGTTGATTTGCAAACCTCACCTACACAATTTGAGGCATAAATGAAAGCATTTTTTAAAAATTTGCTAATTTTTCTGTCCTGTGGACACTGGCCAATATTAGGCCTTTCAGCACCAACATGAATACTTCCATCTCACTCAAAAGATGATATCTCCAGGAATTTAGCAACCTGTTTTGTCACTTTGGAAATCTACTAGTGTACCCCTGGGGAAATCTATTGGATTGCCGCTCAAATAGCTTTCTAAGTCCATTTCTTCAAAGGTATTTAGGACGTCAATGATTCCGAGTAGTTGTTTGTATCAAATCACACTGAAGGTGATAAGAAGAGCCACTTCCGTTCCCCTGCACAGGATGCTGAGTGCAGCTCTGCTGCTGACCACGGGGCTGTGGGAACCCACACCTCAGTCCTGCAGTGCAAGTATGTCAGTCACAGGTCGGGGAAACAAGGAAGTCTTTGCTCATTTCTCTCTCCAGCTTGCTCTCTGGTTCTTCCATTTATCTGCGGTGATATCTATAAATTTAAAAGGGGAAGGTTAAATGTTAAGATAGAAAACCTGAATATTTTGCATGCAATCTTTGATGGCTTTTGGAGGTGAGACTCTCATCTACTAGAAGGAAGTATGACTGACAGTAAGCCTCTAATTTATTTCAGAGGAGCATGTGTTTTCCATGAGTTAGGCTTTTTTTCAAGGTTAATTTTAGAAGGAGTATGATTGCTTCTGCTTAGGGATTAAGAACAGGGAAATTTATCCTGGATAAAATGATCAAGTCAGGGATATGTCATATTCATGGTTATAATATCCATCACGTGCCTGATATAGCAAAGAACTGCAGCAGAATTTTCTTCAGTGCACTTCAGTTCAAGGCCAGCTGTGTCACATAGATCTGGGCCTGTCACTTAAGGTCCCTGAGGCTCACTTTCTCTACTTTAAAATGTATAATAAAAAGTTCATGTTGTTCCACTTTGGAACAACAAGCTGGAAAAACCAAGCTGATGTTAATATATATATATATTTGGAGACTTTTTCATTTTATTGATTATATTCCATCAGCATACAGATATTCAAGGTAACATTTGAGTAATAAATATATTTTTAAGCTAAGGTTTTGCATGGAAGAACAGTTATTACTGTGTACACATGCTACAGATAAACACATACGGTAATGTTGAGGTTATGAAGTGAAGTTAAGAGAGGCTATTGTAATATCCAATTTGAGTCCTAAGCGGGGATATCGGTGCACTGTATTGCTGTCATTTTACCCTATTTAACTTTTATTCACAGAGTTTTGCTTGTTTTAAAATATCTTTCTAACTAGTTGTTAACATTTACTAAAGGCCTTGCCTGTCATCTTCCTAGCTGAATTCAAAGCATTTAAAACAATATTTGGAACGGAGCAAACACTGAACTATTTTTTAAAATAAATCAATACTACTATGTTGCAGAGAGCCACTCANGTTTTAAAATATCTTTCTAACTAGTTGTTAACATTTACTAAAGGCCTTGCCTGTCATCTTCCTAGCTGAATTCAAAGCATTTAAAACAATATTTGGAACGGAGCAAACACTGAACTATTTTTTAAAATAAATCAATACTACTATGTTGCAGAGAGCCACTCACCATGAGGTCTCTTTCTGCTGATGTTTATGGCTGGTCAGGGTTTTTTAACCTACTTGAGACTAGAGATTGTGAGCGATAAGAAAAAAATGATAAAAAGGATATGTGAATGATATAAAAAATATAACCTATGCAAATATAAAATAAATATATGGTAAAATATTATTTGCAGACAAGTTTGACTTACTGCTGAAAATTAGGGAGATTATGCAGAGACACTGATTAAATCACACTCTTATTATAGGCAATATGTATTTTACTTCAGATCATCGAACTTAACCTTTGTGTGATTGATATCATACTCTTATTTATCATAGATTTTTTTGAAGAGGTAGATTCCAATATTTTATATTTAAAAGAACTGTTGACTATCCTACTAAGAGAAAATACTTCTGAATGAAATTTTATAAATATATAACACAATTTTATCTTTCATCAGTATATCCAAATATTGTTTCATGTTTATTCATGCATGTGCTCAAGCAGTTGGCACATTTTTGGCAGTTCTGGTCAAATTACTTCATTTTTTCAGAAATGTTTAAAATAAACTGACAGTTTGGATTATCTGACAGCCTTTATTCACAATTGTCTAATTTTTTCACAATATGAATCAAATTATTTTCTTGCCTATAAGATTAACAAAAACAGGGTTGTGTCCCACAATCCTTACTTTGTAACTTGAGAATATGTGGGAAATCATAACTGCACTCAGGAATATGTGTAGCTGATATGAAATGTTCCTGGAAGAATCATATTAAGAACTTCAGGAACTTTCTCTTTTATATTCTACTTTCTCTGCTAAGAGTAATTTATGTTTCATTCTGAATTCTAACATTTTGTTTGCTTGATTTGAACAGTTTTTAAAGCTTTTTCTTCTATTTCTCTGAGTATCATTATACAGTCTAATAATTTGTTCTCTGGATTATATGAATTTTAGTATTTTAAATCTTAGATAAGAGTTGATTATCATTTGGTACTTTATCAGTCATTTAAAAATCTTTTATCATTGTTTCTGTTTTGACAAAAAATCTTTAATAAACTTCAATTTATTTGCATCAGAGTCCACTTAGATTAATGGGATTAAATTTTTCAACTTTGTGAAAANACTTTATCAGTCATTTAAAAATCTTTTATCATTGTTTCTGTTTTGACAAAAAATCTTTAATAAACTTCAATTTATTTGCATCAGAGTCCACTTAGATTAATGGGATTAAATTTTTCAACTTTGTGAAAAATATCCAAATTCCTTAATACCACTATCTTTATTTCTTTAATATTGTGATACAGTTTCCAAATCAAAATAATTTTCTATATCAGTATGTTGTCTGCAGGGAAAATAAAGTAAGGTCCACCAATGTGAGAAACTAGTACATTGTGTTAGACTCTACATTGCGTTTTACTTGATAGAGCAATACTATGGAATTAATTAGTGTTATTGTCTTAATTAATATCTATTGATTGCAAACAGAAACCAACTTGCATGAATTTTGGAAAAACAGGAACTTAATTATAGATAATGAGTTATCCACTCAAGAGCAGCTATGGCTCTCAACTTCTTATAGTCAAGATTGAGAAAGCCATCAGGTCTGTCATCTATAATTTGTTGTTTTTCACTGTTTTGCTCTAATATCTGCCTCACCTACTTTCTTCATTCATAGACCGGCTTCTCCTACCTCTCCATGACCATAATGGAAAAAATGGTTGCTTACAGATACCAAGTTAACATCAACATTTCTTCATCTACCTTAATTGAGTGTCTCGGACTTTCAGTTCCAAGTTCTTGATAAAAAGCTCCCTTTATTAATTTGCCTTTGACATTGTAGTAGACCTTCATGCCATTTCCCAAGTATTTATGGTTCCTTTTCTACTTTGCAAGCATGTAATAGGATTGCACTTTCTAGCTCCATGGTAGCTGGGTGAGACCATGTGCTGTATCCTGGTTAATAAGGTGTGAACTAGTGACATGTGTCATTTAAATACCAGTAAGAGACTCTCTAGAGTGTTTTCTTCCTCTGTCTGGCTGATCTGCAGTGTCACACTTAATGGCTACTTCATTAGCTTGAGTTCCTGAATGAAGATACATCAGATTAGGTTCCCCATGCATCCTCCAGTGGATCAAGAAATAAACCTTTATAGTTTTAAATCATTGAGATGTTGAGGTTCTTTGTGATCTTAGCATAGCTAGGCCTAACTTGACTTACATACAAATATACCTAAAGTTGTATTAGATTTGCAATAGTTTCATTTGGATTTGATTATTATTTAAAACTCCATCCTAGACCACTGCTTTGATCCTGTTTGCCCTGCACTCACAGTTTTCCTGTCCCAGGTTCAGTACCCATTTTTTTCTGTCATACTGTATGTTGTGAGGATTCTCAGAGGACATAGAGACAGGGCATTAAAGTATGTAAGAAGAAACACTGGCCTAGGAGTTAGAAGACATAGATTCTTTTACCTATTATTCAGCTGTGATCATGTGGCAATTTATAATTTTGAGACTCAGTTTCTTTGTATAAAATACATATATTATACTCTGCAGTGTCATTATGCTCAATTATAGTATATAGAGAGTAAGGCACTATATTATACAAATGTAAGTTATTGCTATTTATCAATCAGCAATCCGTTATCTTTATGTAAATTGCTTAGGTATGTTTTTCCAAGGTTAAGCTGGGCATTGTTTTACTTCATCAGTTTAGCTAATGAACACACAATTGTACAAACTCACGAATGATGATAATGGTGGTGGTTTAGTTGCTAAGCTGTGTACAACTCTTGCGACCCACCCCATGGACTCTAGCCTGCCAGGCCCCTCTGTCCATTGGGATTCTCCAGGCAAGAATACTGGAGTGAGTTGCCATTTCCATCTCCAGGGCATCTTCCTGACCCAGGAATCGAACCCTGGTCTCCTGCCTTGCAGGCAGATTCTTTACCGATTGAGCTACATGTGTAACAAATTAGTTGTGATTCTTTTTAAATATCCAATCGCTTCTAAATCCTTGTTTCCTTGGTAGCTCTTAAATTATGCTTTAAAACAGTGATGAAACAAAATGATAATGCTAGTTACATATGTCAGAACAGTATAGATCACATCCAGGTAGTGATTGAACTATGTTGCCCACTGATGTCAATGCTGGCACTAAGTTACTCCCAAATGCCATGTTTCTGGTTGCACAGGGGATATTTCTGTGTGCACTGGTAAGGGGTTTGGGAAGCAGAGGCAATCTTCCTGTCCCTTTGACTGTCACTCCGTGAGACAACAGTCCTGGAGATGTGAGATGGTTCTGCTCTTGTGTCTCTGGCTCCATGCTCCAGCTTCTGGTACTGAGAGGTGTATAGATGGAAGTAGTAACAATGGCTTCTGAATTTGCAGTATCCTGGTACCCCCTGAAATTACAGTATATGCTCTTGAGATCAGTTGTTGCACAACTAGACCTAGAGGTGGTAGTTCCCTAATGAGTCAGTTCTATTTTGTTCTTCATTTCTGGAGACCCTGTTCAGAGCTTGCTCTTGTAGCCTTCTCAATGATTCTGTAAGCATCTAACCTGTATTTCATTTACTCTCACATAAAATACCTTGATCAGTGGTTCTTAAACTTTAGTGTGACTCACAATGACCTGGTGGACTTGTTAAAACATAGATTATCTGGCTGCACTCCCAGAATTTCTGATTTATTAGGCGTGGGAGTCTGATCCAAGAATATCAACAAAGAAGGATTCCTGAACTGCCGAACCAGAGACTGTGCTTTGAGATCTAGAGTCTTTTCTGTTTCCTATTTAAAATCTGTAATGAAATAAGTCTTGTCCCTGAGTGTATCAAATAATCCAGATCAGTTATAAGCATTTCTCAAAAGGTCAAAAATTGGACTCAGTAAGTGCTGCATCACAAATGAAGAATATTAATTGGATTTATAACAAAATGTATATTAAACAGTGTTAATACAGATCTGACAATTAGTAATATATACTAGAATGGCTATGTTATATTTAGTATGTATTTTTACTTTTATGCTTTGGAAGAAAGCCTGTCTGGGTGATATTATATAGTAACATTATCATATAGCAAGTTATATTTGTTTTCCTCCTGTCTGAATATAAGTTCAGCACAGACAGATCATGTGAAGCTTTTCTATAAATTCTGATTTTAAAATAGAACCTTAAACAGAACTACTATTTATAATACATTTAATTATTATCCTTTTATACTGCATTTGTTAGAGAATCTTATTTTTAATTTTAGGTTAATCATCTATTTAACTTAGTCCAGATTAATACTTTTTATGTAAACTATTCTGAGGTACAAGTATATAATAATTTAAAGAAAGAGTTAAAGCCAGATTCTAAGTCTTCTAATATCTAGTTCAGTTTTTTTTTTTTTAAACAACTGTTATCAACTCTGGAGTGTGGGCTTCACTGTTACCTATTTTATATTTGTTCAAATCAGCAATGGAAACTTTTTTTTGCCATATTTTAAATGAAAGTTTAATAATATATTAGTGTGAATTACATTGCCAATCCAGGCTAATATTTAATTTAAGTATTAAGTAGAGGTCACTAGCTGCTATCAGTTTTCAAGTTGTTACCTTAACGCTGTTTAAAAGATTATTTTATGTTATTTCAAGTTGTTCTTTAATTCTTAGAAATAAGTAATATATTTGGATGTCATCCAATATCTCCCTATGAATTAAGCTCCTTCATTCTATTATCATGTTATTTAATCAAAAATCAACTTCTTGCCAGAATGGCTTATTAAGGATTTGCTAATTCTGATTTTCTTCTCTGAAACTTAATTGAACTCAGCAGTCAACAGCTCCTCTCCTCAGGTCTCAGATAACAAAATATATTTTGTGTTTTCTTTTTTCTCAAGATTTATCATTTCTCATTTTTTTTAAAAAATTACTTTTTTAAAACAATGATTGAGCAATTGAAAAGGATGAACAAGTCACAATTAACTGATGATTCTTGAGGCTTTGCTACTTTTCAATTTGAGGTGACTTTCAATTTCTTCTACTATAATTTTGCATCTATCAATATATATATATAACAGCCTGGAATTTTTTAATACAGTCCAGCCTTTTGGGCAACTCAAAGACTCAAGTATGGTTCATTTCTGTCTCTGTTGCTGTCAGTTCAGTTCATGGAAAGTGTCCTTTCAAGGTGATGTAGACTACTTGATATATACCAGTAAAATATTGAAAGTCTATCATGGTGTTGAGAGATGCCTTAAAAACTTAAGCTTCAGGTTAAATATCTAATTTAATCAAGTGAGGTTTGAACAGTTTCTGATTTAGATTGATTAGGCGACTGATGATGGTCATCACCGGGTTACGGTACAAAGGGTTTAACTATCAGCACCTATACATTTGTATATGATTGAAATTTTCTGAAATATAAAGCTTTTAAAAGTAAGATAGAAATGATACCTACAAGAATTGTGTAGCAATAGCACATACAGAGAGGTTTAGTGAATAATATGTAGATAAATATTTAGGATATAAGTGAAAAACAAAACAAGTATATCGTTACTGGGACTTAATGTGTGCAACTAGACCCTGAGTGGGAGGAAGGCATTTATCAACTGACAAAAAATTAATCTACAAAATATACAAGCCACTTATGCAGCTCAATACCAGAAAAACAAACGCAATCAGAAAATGGGTGGAAAACTAAATGGGCATTTCTCCAAAGGAGACATACAAATGGCCAACAAACACATGAAAAGATGCTCAACATATCTCATTACTAGAGAAATGCAAATCAAAACTACAATGAGGTATCACCTCACACCAGTCAGAATGGCCATCATTAAAAAATCTACCACCAATAAATGCTGGAGAGGATGTGAAGAAAAGGGAACCCTCTTGCACTGTAGGTGGGAGTGTAAATTGATACAGCCACTATGGAAGACAATATGGAGACTCCTTAAAAAACTAGGAATAGAGCCACCATACGGCCAAGAAATCCCACTACTGGGCACATACCTTGCTGCTGCTGCTGCTGCTAAGTCACTTCA
Organism: Neotragus pygmaeus; assembly: GCA_006410875.1. Lineage (NCBI taxonomy): Eukaryota > Metazoa > Chordata > Mammalia > Artiodactyla > Bovidae > Neotragus > Neotragus pygmaeus. The sequence continues at coordinate 38,289 of SJYV01031338.1, read as the reverse complement.
GTCGTGTCCGACTCTGTGTGATCCCATAGACGGCAGCCCACCAGGCTCCCCCATCCCTGGGATTCTCCAAGCAAGGACGCTGGAGTGGGTTGCCATTTTCTTCTCCAATGCATGAAAGTGAAACATACCCTGAGGATACCATAATTAAAAGAGACAAATGTACCATAATGTTTGTTGCAGCACTTTTTACAATAGCTAGGACATGGAAGCAGCTTAGATGGCCATCGAAAGATGAATAGATACAGAAACTGTGATGCATGTAGACATTAGAATGTTACTCAATTTAAAGAAAAGAATATATCTGAGTCAGTCTTAATAAGGTGAATGAACCTAGAGCCTATTGCATAGAGTAAAGGAAGTCAGAAAGAGAAAGACAAATATTGCATATTAACACGTGTGTGTGTAATCTAGAAAGATAGTGTGATTAACTTATTTGCAGGGCAGCAGTGGAGATGCAGACATAGAGAACAAACTTGTGGAGACAGTGGGGGAGGGAGAGGGTGGGACAGATGGAGAGAGTGGCATGGAAACAGTACATCACCATATGTAAAATAGAGAGCCAGTGGGGATTTGCTCTGTGACAACCTAGAGGGGTATGATGGGGTGGGACGTGGGAGGGGGGTACAAGAAGAAAGGGACATAGGTCTACCTGTGACTGATTCATGTCAATGTATGGCAGAAGCCTGCAAAATGTCATAAAGTAAACATCTTGCAATAAAAAAATTTTAAAAATGATATTATATGTAAGAGTAGGGATAGAATATTTCTTTTGTTGTTGCCGCTACCTTATACTATTATTTACATTATACATTTTTTTATGTTGATCCCTTTTCCTTAAAGTTCAATGAAATAAAATAACATTCAAAAAATGAAATTTAGTTCTTGTTCTTATTGCTGAACTACAATTAGACATGAAGGTCACGTTCTTGCATTTTAAAATGATGACAGTTTTGTGGGACAAGCAAGAGCAAATACTGCAAAGTCTGAAAAAATGATGCTGTAATTTGTAGTGAAGATGGCATAAATATATCTCAAATATCACAATATTAGAGTGTTTATGGAGAAAGCCCAAAGGACTCCAGGTTAAGACCACTTTTCACAAAGCATTTCTATTCTAGTCCTCTAAGACCCGTTACAGAACAATGACTATTGGAAGCATCTAATATTAGAGGCAAAATGCACCACTAAAATCCATGACAAGAAAGCAGGTAGGCCCAATATCTTTAAAAATTAAAGAGAAGCAAAATTTAAGATAAATACTCCAGATCCCTAGTGGTTCAGATGGTAGAGTCTGCACGAAGTGCAGGAGACCCAGGTTTGACCTCAGGGTCGGGAATATCCCCTGGAGAAGGGAGTGGCTACCCACTCCAGTATTCTTGCCTGGGAAATCCTANTGACTGAGCCACTGAACTGAACTGAAGATGAGTGCAATTGTGCGGTGGTTGGAACATTCTTTGACATTGCCTTTCTTTGGGTTTGGAATGAAAACTGACCTTTTCCAGTCCTGTGGCCACTGCTGAGTTTTCCAAATTTGCTGGCATATTGAGTGCAGCACTTTAAAGCATCATCCTTTATGATTTGAAATAGCTCAACTAGAATTCCATCACCTGCACTAGCTTTTTCATAGTGATGCTTCCTAAGGCTCATTTGACTTTGCATGCCAGGTTAACTGGCTCTAAGTGAGTGATCACACCATCATGGTTGTCTGGGTCATGAAAATCTGTTTTGGTATAGTTTTTTTGTGTATTCTTGCCACCTATTCTTAATATCTTCTGCTCCTGTTAGGTCCATACCATTTTTGCCCTTTATTGTGCCCATCTTTGCATGAAATATCCCCTTGGTATCTCTAATTTTCTTGAAGAAATCTTTAGTCTTTCCCATTCCATTGTTTTCTTCTACTTCTCTGCATTGTTCACTGAAGGAAGCCTTTCTTATCTCTCCTTGCTCTTCTTTGGAACTCTGCATTCAGATGGGTATATCTTTCCTCTTCTCCTTTGCCTTTACCTTCTCTTGCTTACCATTTGTTAGGCCTCCTCAGACAACCTCCTCAGACAAACCAATCAATTTGATTTAGGTCACACCTGAATGGTCTAGGTGTTTCCCCCACTTTCTTCAATTTCAGTCTCATTTTGGCAATAAGGAGTTCATGATCTGAGCCATAGTCAGCTCCCAGCGTTGTTTTTGCTGACTGTATAGAGCTTCTCCATCTTTGGTTGCAAAGAATATAATCAATACGATTTCAGTGTTGACCATCTGGTGATGTCCATGTGTAGAGTCTTCTCTCGTGTTGCTGGAAGAGGGTGTTTGCTATGAGTTTAGGAAAACAATTTCATTTATATTATTATTTTCCCAAATGAGAACAACTGTAAAACTTATTTTTTAGTACATAAAGCTTTGGGGTGTTTTGGGGAGACTATTTCGGTAGGAGAGGAAAACTTCCACCTGAACAACTCCATTTTGCTTTTGCCTTTGCATGTCACGTAGGCTCTTTTCACACTTATTTCTAAATGTATCCTTAAATTTTGCCTGCCTAAAAGTGTGGCGTTCTGAATATCATGAATTCTATCTTGTTACAATGACTGTCAGACACGGTTTGGCACATGTTCTTGGTTCTATATATTCTTATACTCTTCCTACCCACAACAGAAGAAGAAAAAAAGAGAGTTATAATGGTGTATGCTGCTTGCCCAATTTAGTTGCTAACTGTCCACCCACTGTTCTTTTCTTTCTGCCTTATGCCCATGCTGTAGTTTGATCAAATTAAAAGATAGACTTAATTAACTGTAAGAACTTTATAAGCTTCTAACTAGAAAACATGCTTCTTCTGGCTCAGTTTTTTTCCTCATAGGAGAAAACTGCTTCATACTTACAGCTTATTCCTTTTTGATAATTTATACAGTATTTGCCTATCCACTAATATACACATTCAACAAATTTTATTCTAATACCTCAATTCCTGTGCCTATATTCTATGGCTTGAAATCCTTTTTTCCCTCAATATGGTTGCATAGCAACATTTGCAAGTTGTGAACAACAAAATACCTTATTATTGGGTTCAAGGAGAGAGATTTCTAAGTACCATCAAGCCAGGAGTTCCATGAGTAAATATTTTTTTCTTATATTTAAAGAGGGAGGATTGGAATCTATGATCAATCAGAGAAAAGTAAAATTAGTAGACACCAAAGAGAAGGGTTAAGACAAACTGATGGCCAACTGGCTTGATGGTTCAAACTTTTTTATCCTTTGTTTCCATGAGTTTCAGTGTTTGAGTTGTGTTTCAGCAGTTTGATTGTAGATGCTTATTTTTAACACAATATGAACACACACACTAATTTATCAAAGCAAAAACCCTACTATATAAGATGCCAACTGCTGTCTGTAATGATTTGTCAGACACAAACACTAGTACAGAGAAATTTCATAGAATAGCTTAAGTTCTACTTTTTGTAACAGTTGATGATCTTCCTCAAATTTTGGTTTACTCCTTGAATCTGACTGAAGGTAAAGAGGTGAGAAGGCTCAGGGCCTCAGGATCCTTTTATTTCATTACTGCTAAGTCGCTTCAGTCATGTCCGACTCTGTGTGACCCCATAGACGGCAGCCCGCCAGGCTCCCCTGTCCTTGGGATTCTCCAGGCAAGAACACTGGAGTGGGTTGCCCTTTCCTTCTCCAATGCATGAAAGTGAAAAGTGAAAGTGAAGTCACTCAGTCGTGTCCAACTCTTAGCGATCCCATGGACTGCAGCCTACCAGGCTCCTCCGTCCATGGGACTTTCTAGGCAAAAGTGCTGGAGTGGGGTGCCATTGCTTTAAGGGTAGTTAATTCTTTCAGAATAAAAATCTGTAAATCTGTGGTCTTGCTGTGGAAGGTCCAATCTAAAGAAATACCATTTGAAAATATGCACATTTTTTTTCTTATTATTCCAACAGATTGCTATTTGTAGAATCTGTAGTGTCAATAAGCCAACCTTATATCCACTCTCTGTCTAAATATACATAATTAAAATACACTGACACAGAAAAAAAACTTTTTGTTCCTGACTGCAGCACCCTAAGGAGAACTTTCTGGTGCTGGACTTTCTGTCTGGTGAGATTATCATTATATACTCTTGCTTTTACTCATTCCCTGGCATCTTATTCCTTTAATGTTTCTGGAGCACTTATTTTCTGTGTGAGGTGCTAATTTTTGTCTGAATAAGTAGCTTCAGTTTGCTAAAAATGTAGGGATGACAATAATAAATTCATCTTTTCTGAATTTAGATCCTGTCCATTAAAATTGTGTTTTAAAAAATCATTTTGGTGTTAATGGACTACTACTGATGTTCCGAGGCTGCTCTGTTGATGAGATCTGTGTTTCATGTTTCATACTCGGAAAGACACGAGAGCAATTTTTTTGTTGACTCTGGATCTAATGTCTGTAATAAAAGCGTGATGATTAATTTTACATGTCAACATGACTGGGCCATGGGCTGTCCAGAGAGCTGATTAAACCTTATCCCTGGGTGTGTCTGTGAGGATGTTTCTGGAAGAGATTAGCATTTGCTAATGAACTGTGAACTGAATAAGGCAAATGGCTCTTATCAGAGAGTGAGGGCTTCCTACAATCCACCGATGGCTGGAATCAAAGAGGCAGAGGAAGGTTGAATTCAGTCTTTATCTTCCTGGAACATCGATCTCCTGACCCTAGTGGTCGGAATTTTCACCCCTTCTGACCTGGAATCTATACAATCAGCTGGCCTCAGCTCTTCACATGGGGTAGATTGTGAGAATTCTCAGCCTGTATTGGTTCTGTTTCTCTAGAGAATCCTAATATAAAATTCTATGATCAAGACCATATAAAATAAATTATCTAATGGAAGAAAAGCATAAGTAATATTTATTGAGCTCCTACTATGTATCAGTATCTATTCACACATAATTCTCTTTAATGCATATAGCAATAATGTGGATATTGCTGTTTAAGTTGACTGATGAGATAACCATATTTCAAAGATATTGAGAAAACTGGCCTATGTCACAGAGCTAAGAAGCAGCAGAAGTTGTATTCAAACCTGTTTACCTGACTTTCGAAATGCCTTCCAGTTACCCCATTCTGAGGTTCAAAGAGCTAACATTTATTGACTACCTACTAGCTGGAAGATGTATTATGTATAATATATTCTATAAGGTGCTCTGGATGCAACAAAGAATTCAAGCCATGGCTTTAAACTCAAAGATTTTGTAATATATTTTAGGATTAATCATATGAGGCAACATTAAGGTGACAGAGGAATATAGATAGTGCTGTAGGAGCTGAAAGAAGGACTTCATAAATCCTCAAAGATCGATATCAATGCTTGCAGCTTGTTATCTAGGAAGTGTATGTTCATATTCTACTTTTCATGTAAAATATCAATGAAGAATACGTTGCTTTTGTAGTAAACTGTGGGAGTTGCTTTCCATTCTTCTTTTTTAATGATCTTTTGAATGTTGAGACTGTGGTATAAATGGGATGTCCCAGCTCTATCATGTACTAGATGTGTGAATCTGGGCAAATTACTTATCTCTTTATGTCAAAGTTTCTCTATTTGCAAAATGCACACAATAATAATACCTGTTTAAAAGCTTGCTGTGGCAATTAATAGGAACTTAGAGTGTTTGAAGTTATATAAGTTATTAGGTACATACGTTTATCAATAGTTTAGTTTATAGCTATAACATCTTCCTGTCAAATATTTCTTTTTATCATTCAATTACTCTTTATGCCTGAAAACACTTTAAGATATTTTTTTTTTGTCTGTAAGCTCTGTTTTGTTTCACTCCAGTTTTCTTTTGAAAAGTATTTTCTGTCTTTATTTGATAGTATTTACTGTCTTTTCCCCTTTCTATCATTTTATTTGCAACTTTTGGGGGCCCATATGCTTTAGGGATTTAAAAATTACATTTATGTTTAGTGTAATTATTATTTTCATTTATTTTGACCATAAATTTTCATTTATTTTATGCTATTTTCCTATGCTTACATTTTTTTATGTGTTCTATTGAATTGATAGAAATTATTTTATGTCTTTTAATCTCTATTTATTTGAAAATCATGCATTGCCACTGAAATGAGGTTATATCCTTTAAGTGTTATCCTTAAGAATATTAAGATATTTTTAAGATATTTAAGCAAGTGTAAAGAAATCCAAATTTNTATGTGTTCTATTGAATTGATAGAAATTATTTTATGTCTTTTAATCTCTATTTATTTGAAAATCATGCATTGCCACTGAAATGAGGTTATATCCTTTAAGTGTTATCCTTAAGAATATTAAGATATTTTTAAGATATTTAAGCAAGTGTAAAGAAATCCAAATTTCTGCTTTTCTCCCAAAGAATATAACTGATTTAGAATGTTTTACCTCTAACAGCTCCTATCATGTTTTCCATGTTATTATGATCAAATGCTTTTAGTTCCACTTTGACTGTATATTCCCTAAAATAACATTATTCTTGTTTATAGTTATTACTTTCTTTGTAATTTCCTCATCAGTGTCAAACAATTCACTAATCATATTTTTGGATTCATTTATTTCTGTTTTTACTCTCAATTAAAATTTTAACCTCTAAAACTTATATTTGCCTCTTTCCCAAATCTGTTTGCATTTTTTCTGATTGTTTTTGTTACTTTTATCTAGGTTTTCTATTCCTTTCTTTATACGCTTAATATTTAAGTACACAGTAATTTACGTCAAGATCATTCTATTATCCACAGTCTTCGGGGTCCTACATGCTGTTTACAGTATCTGCTGATTCTTGCTCTCAGTGGATAGTTTCCTTCTGTGCTTTCTAATTCCGGATTGCTCATCTTTGGCAGGTAACCTTCTGTTGCCTGGACTTGTGTTGTATCCTTGAAGAACGACTTTTGCATTTAACTCTACTGAGAGTCTTAAAAACTTATCAGCTGTTAGGCAAAATTTTATATTAATTTCAAGCTTTGGAGATTTGGATTCAGCAACTAATGGGAATTTAAATACCAAACATAAGGTGTTTATGACCTCACAAACTGAGATCAAGCCTACGATTACAAGTTCTTAGCAGAGATTTCTTTTCCTCTCTCACAGAATCAGATTGTAATAGATAAGCTCCCTTTTCATTTCCTTCTCATGGGTGCAGTTTTATAGCTTACCATTTTGCACAAAGGTGCCCCCTTTGAGAATCTTAGTTTCATAGGGGAAGGGCAAGAGCTCAAGGCAGGTAATCCATAAGACTCTTGGCTAGAGCAGCAGTACATGCACAGTACTAACTTGTTGTTTACAGCTCTGGATTTTAGTTTATTCTTCATATTTGAGTGACTCATTTTTTTCAAACTTCTTTGAAATGTTGATTTTTCTTCTGACTTACTCTGCATTTAATATTGTTTTTTTTTTGTATCTATTCAATGTAATTATAGGTTTTGTATTTTGAAGGCTTTCAGACTTTCTACTTTACCACATTGCGAAAAATGCAGCTACAATAATGGGCAGTTAGAAAGTGGATTTGAAAAGCAGTAGAATTTGTTAGGGTAGTGATAAGCAGAGTCCTGTGTTTTCATGGGAAGTTTTCCATATTGTATCCATGCTGTTCTTTCTAAATCATAAATCTTATTATATGATCATGTAAAAACCCTTTAGTGATTTCCCATTGCTCTTGGGCTAAATTCTAATTCTCTTGGTGTATCTTTTACTGAATGAATTTCATTATTTGCCCCCTACTTGTCCATTCAGTTTTTCCTTTCCCATACTTTTCTGTACAGTTAGAATGAATGTCTTTAAGTTCTCCAAGTCCATGATTTTGTTTCACCTTCTAGCCTTTTTATTATATTGATCTCTCTGCTTGAAACATAGGTTCTTTCTCCTCTCTCCCCTATACCCCAACTCCTCTGATGATTGTGTAACTTTTCAGAATTAAATTTAAGCATCACTTCATTCAAGGAATTTCTCCTGACTTTCCCTCCCCACAGTGCATTTCTATTACAAGCTCCTATCACATCCTGTACTTCTTATTTCCTCTATTATGTCAAAAAATAAAATTTATTTATACTTGATTTTTCACTGGGCATTTTTGGTGGTCTCTAAATTCCAGTAGACTCCTAAATTATATCCTTGTTATTGATTCTAGCATGACAAATATTTGCTGAGTATTTCAAATGATAACTGCCATGGTTATTATCATTTTCAGTAGTTTTTATTCATGTGCCTAGTACTGGGCAGAAACTACAGGATTATGGTGTTATAGGGAAGCTTTAATTTGGGATTATTTATGAGAGCCTTTCACAAATGGAAAATGACCATGTCCTGTAATCCTAATCATCTACTTTGTGAGGCTGTGTAATTAGATATCATACTGACTAGAGAATATTTTGACTATGGTGATTGTTTTCAAGCAGGATATCAAAAGGGTCATCCTGTTGAAAGAGTCCTTGATGGTGATACTGACACAAAAGCGAATTAGTTCACTAATGTATTCTCCTCTGGTTGTGCCACGTATGTTGGCATGAAGAGCAGAAAAACCTTTGGAATTTTTCAGGGTAGTTCTTTCCCTTAGGTATGGACACTGCACGTCATACTTATTGAATTGCCAGATGTCAAATATGGGTGANTTTTTTTTCTGTATCTATTCAATGTAATTATAGGTTTTGTATTTTGAAGGCTTTCAGACTTTCTACTTTACCACATTGCGAAAAATGCAGCTACAATAATGGGCAGTTAGAAAGTGGATTCGAAAAGCAGTAGAATTTGTTACGGTAGTGATAAGCAGAGTCCTGTGTTTTCATGGGAAGTTTTCCATATTGTATCCATGCCGTTCTTTCTAAATCATAAATCTTATTATATGATCATGTAAAAACCCTTTAGTGATTTCCCATTGCTCTTGGGCTAAATTCTAATTCTCTTGGTGTATCTTTTACTGAATGAATTTCATTATTTGCCCCCTACTTGTCCATTCAGTTTTTCCTTTCCCATACTTTTCTGTACAGTTAGAATGAATGTCTTTAAGTTCTCCAAGTCCATGATTTTGTTTCACCTTCTAGCCTTTTTATTATATTGATCTCTCTGCTTGAAACATAGGTTCTTTCTCCTCTCTCCCCTATACCCCAACTCCTCTGATGATTGTGTAACTTTTCAGAATTAAATTTAAGCATCACTTCATTCAAGGAATTTCTCCTGACTTTCCCTCCCCACAGTGCATTTCTATTACAAGNCTCTCTGCTTGAAACATAGGTTCTTTCTCCTCTCTCCCCTATACCCCAACTCCTCTGATGATTGTGTAACTTTTCAGAATTAAATTTAAGCATCACTTCATTCAAGGAATTTCTCCTGACTTTCCCTCCCCACAGTGCATTTCTATTACAAGCTCCTATCACATCCTGTACTTCTTATTTCCTCTATTATGTCAAAAAATAAAATTTATTTATACTTGATTTTTCACTGGGCATTTTTGGTGGTCTCTAAATTCCAGTAGACTCCTAAATTATATCCTTATTATTGATTCTAGCATGACAAATATTTGCTGAGTATTTCAAATGATAACTGCCATCGTTATTATCATTTTCAGTAGTTTTTATTCATGTGCCTAGTACTGGGCAGAAACTACAGGATTATGGTGTTATAGGGAAGCTTTAATTTGGGATTATTTATGAGAGCCTTTCACAAATGGAAAATGACCATGTCCTGTAATCCTAATCATCTACTTTGTGAGGCTGTGTAATTAGATATCATACTGACTAGAGAATATTTTGACTATGGTGATTGTTTTCAAGCAGGATATCAAAAGGGTCATCCTGTTGAAAGAGTCCTTGATGGTGATACTGACACAAAAGCGAATTAGTTCACTAATGTATTCTCCTCTGGTTGTGCCACGTATGTTGGCATGAAGAGCAGAAAAACCTTTGGAATTTTTCAGGGTAGTTCTTTCCCTTAGGTATGGACACTGCACGTCATACTTATTGAATTGCCAGATGTCAAATATGGGTGAAGAAAAGTCCAGATAGATATTTAGAATGTGCTATGGTGCCAGGTATAGCATCACCAGAATTGGTGTCCATGGGCCTCCTGGAAAGGATCTATAGACAGAAACACACATACTGAGAATATGTTTATGGGTGCAAATAAGAGGTCATGTGCTTATCAGCCAATCAGCTAGGCAACTAGACTAGTTTGTGTTGCTCGCATGTGAGGAAGATGAGGTTCAAGGTAGGCGGAGCAGCGATGGTGAATTCTTCATCCAAAAATAGGGTAGAGATTTTTAAAGAATTGATTATTTCAGCATAATCAGATATTCTTACTTTCAGGTTAGATACATGGCTTAGTTTAGGTTAGATTATAGTCTTAGGCTTATCAATAGTCTTGGAGTTGAGATACTCCAAGCAATTATCATCTTTGTCTCCACTTAACTACACAATTTATGAAGTATTAAGTGTGGCAAGCAGTTGCATTTGTTGTACTGTGATATACCTGCCCTTGTAGTAAAGACATCTCACCTTAAATGTGGTTCTTGAGGTTTTATCATCCACGTGGAGAGGACAGTTGTGTTCCATAGAACTGAGCTCTTCAAAGAATCACATGCATAGGAATAAGAGCCAAAATGTAGAGTTCTTCTGGGCTTCCATTGCAGCCATGGTCACTTAGGTCCATCAGTCTAGATCACAAGAAACTGAGAAAGTTTTCAAAGTGAAATTTGAATCACAGATACTGGAGGATATATGATGCTATCAGGAATCAATGAAATGATGAATTCTTCTCCAGGGTATGTGTGAAAAGGACTGGGTGATGTCAAATGTGGGAAATAAGAACCAATATTAAGAACCAAAGATGTTTGGAGTCCTTGAGTGCTCTCATCAGTAAGTGCGTTACTATAACACTAATTTTAAAGAAATGTTTGGAATCCCTTAAGGAAGTAGGTATGACGATCAACACTGGGAAAATCAAGTACATTTTTTCTCAGATCTTATAAGCAAATGATATTGACACAAGTGGCCCAGAATTAACAGCTGAAATAAAGTTTATGAATTAGGAGTATGTGAGTAGATTAAGTAGATTAAGTTGTCATTTAGAGAGATTATTTCTTGGCCTAGAAGCATGTGTGCATGTGTGTGTGTTTGTGTAGTGGAAACACCAAACCGTAAAAAACCGTGGGTACATTTCACAGGCCAAAGGCCATCGCTGGACATTCAAATGTTCCAATGATTTTTGTAAGGTGTATCATTTTGGTTACATATAATGAATCTCAGCTTATAACAACTTTCAGGAAAAGAAAATATTGAAAGGATTCTGGGAGAGTTTGTAGAGTCTGAGGTGGAGCCAAATATCAGCTACAGGAAAGCAGGAATAGGACAATTCTGAGATTCATAGGTACTGACTCAGGGACTTGAAGGTTTTGTGTGATGTCCTATATCTTTTATCTTGCCTTTTCTCTGAGTTTTGGCATGAAGGTGATCTTTCTTTGTCCAGGAGCAAAGGAGAGGAGTACATGCTACCTAGTAGCTTTCAGAACTTCTTGCAACTTAATCATTAGGTATTAAAACACCTTGCCCCACATTTTGCTCCAGTTATTAAAAAACCCAGAGAAAGGGTTGGACTGGTCAGTGTGAGTCCTGTGACTGCCCCAAAGAGATGGAGGTTGGATCGCATTGGAAACATATGTTTCTTTTTATTGTGGATTTACTTTTACTTGTGACCTTCTCCTTTCCCTTTAACTCAGAGTGCTAAACATGATTCATCCATCATATGGGGGGTAAGAGGGTAGGCTGTCCTAGAACAGAGAAAATAGAGAAAAAGTACACATTTTTACTTCTAAACTTAGACAAAAAGCCATGATCCAGACATCAGACTACATGTGTGGGAGGATTTTTGCTAAATAAATTTTTTAAAGTTGCAGTTCTGTGGTCTCAGGAGAGAAGAGTTGGAAAACAAATTATTGAAAATAAATGGTTTCACTGGGAAGGACTCTTGTACTTTGCCTCTCATTATGGGGCTAGTTTAAAGCTGGATGGTCAAAATCCCACCCTCCTGAGTTTGGATATATGAGATTAGAGGAGACTTTCTCCTTGGTTGCCTGGGTGGCAGAATAGCTGAGCACTCTGATAATCATGGTGTGGGAAAACAGACCTGGAACATTTGTATCGGATGCTTGGGCAGAAGAGGGTGTGGTATACTTAACAAATTGATGGAAGTCCTTCTCAAGTGAGGCTCTCCAGAAGCAGATCCTAAGACAGAGTTTGGGGTGCAATATGTTTATCAGGGGTTTAACAGCTTTGAAAGGAAAGAGGGAAGAAACAGGATAGGACAGGAGAAGTCTAACTGTGATACAGCCTTGACCAACCTCATGGGAAGCTTTGGAACAAGAATTGCCAGTCAATTTTGCAGACTGGCTGAGTGGCTGGGCTTCTATCTCCCTACCTTGCTCTCTACTGGGTATCGACCACCTAGCAATGTGAGGTCAATGTGTGTGATCTCAGCAAGGCAGCTCATTGAGTCTGAGACTAAGAGGTTGATGGCTAGAGACTGTTTGCTGATCATAGTCCCTACATCTGGGCCTCAAACTGTCCTTTGAGGATGCATTTTTTATCTACATATGCTTTTAAAGGTTAAAGGAAGCAGCCACTGTTTTCTTTTGCATCTGAGAATGACAAGGATGTAAAGGATCTTTAAGGTGATAATAACAATTATATCAGGGGCTTCCCTGGTAGCTCAGTTGGTAAAGAATCCTCCTGCAATGCGAGAGACCTGGGTTCGATCCCTGGGTTGGGAAGATCCCCTGAAGAAGAGAAGAGATACATACTTTAATATTCTGGCCTGGAGAATTCCATGGACTGTATAGCCCATGGGATTGCAAAGAGTTGGATGCGACTGAACGACTTTCACTTTTTTTTCAACAATGATACAGAGCAGAAAGCAACCATGGGTTATGCAGGTGTTGAGTGGGCAGAATTCCTCAGCAGTTGCCAGTATAATAAAAGGAACATATCAAAAGGCCAAGTAGTATTTTCAACTTCAATAAATGGGAAAATAAAACATTCCCACTTCCCCTCCAGCCTCCTACCTCTATGTCATGGTATTGTGTAAACCTTCTTGAATTTGTCATTCACAGAGAAGGTCTGAAATAACTAACTTGGAATTGAATACGATTATATTTTTCCATCAGGAAAAGTGTTGATTCAAACTGGAGATGAAGATGAGTTATAGAAAAACAGAAAGATGAATTTGTATATCCAGGGACAGGGCCTTAAAAATTTATAACCATTTCAAATTAACTGAAATAAAATTAAAAGAGACACAGATGTATAGAACAGACTTTTGGACTCTGTGGGAGAGGGAGAGGGTGGGATGATTTGGGAGAATGACATTGAAACATGTATACTATCATGTAAGAAAAGAATCGCCAGTCTAGGTTCGATACAGGATACAGAATGCTGGGGGATGGTGCACTGGGATGACCCAGAGAGATGATATAGGGATAGAGGTGGGAGGGGGGTTCAGGATTGGGAATATGTATACACCCGGGACAGATTCATGTAAATGTATGGCAAAACCAATACAGTATTGTAAAGTTANGGGTGGGATGATTTGGGAGAATGACATTGAAACATGTATACTATCATGTAAGAAAAGAATCGCCAGTCTAGGTTCGATACAGGATACAGAATGCTGGGGGATGGTGCACTGGGATGACCCAGAGAGATGATATAGGGATAGAGGTGGGAGGGGGGTTCAGGATTGGGAATATGTATACACCCGGGACAGATTCATGTAAATGTATGGCAAAACCAATACAGTATTGTAAAGTTAAAAAAAAAAATCCAATTAGAAAATGAAAAAAAAAAAAAAAAAAGACTGTCAACATGTTAAAAAAAAACAAAACAAAAACTAAACTCCTGAAGCAGGGGTCTGATCCCCACAACAGGGCAACTGTCTAAATCAGAGGAGAAACATTTAAGACTGAGAGTGAAACAGCTGATCTGTGGCAGCCTGAAGGGAATGAGAATCAGACAGTCCTTGCTGCAACCATACACACTACTATAGGAATTGTGGTCTCCTGGAAGGTGCAGCGGCTGGGAGCTGGATNAAAAAAAAAAAAAAAAAAGACTGTCAACATGTTAAAAAAAAACAAAACAAAAACTAAACTCCTGAAGCAGGGGTCTGATCCCCACAACAGGGCAACTGTCTAAATCAGAGGAGAAACATTTAAGACTGAGAGTGAAACAGCTGATCTGTGGCAGCCTGAAGGGAATGAGAATCAGACCGTCCTTGCTGCAACCATACACACTACTATAGGAATTGTGGTCTCCTGGAAGGTGCAGCGGCTGGGAGCTGGAGTTTAGGGATTGTGAGGCAATCCCAGGGCGAGGGCTGGTGTTGACTGCAGAGAGACGGATTGAGGGGATGTGAGGGAGGAGATTGTGGTGGGAAATGCTGGTGGAGGAAAGCCAGGCAGCCATGGAAGCAAGGCGATACTGCTGCATCACATGTAGGGGGTGGAGTCAGCACCATGGCCTCTCTCCCCCCACACAACAGCATCAGCAGCTGAACAATAGAGAGGTTGGCCCTGATGCACTAAACTATGGAGTAGGACCCCACCCAGGGTGTCCCTTTAAGTGCCTGATGTGCTGTTCTACAGAGTAGGACCCCAGCCAGGGGGGCCCCTCTATGTGCCTGACACACTGAACAACAGAGAAGGACCCCAGGCAAGGGAGCCCTATAAGTGCCTGAATGGACGGAGCTGCTGGAGAAAGCCTGACCAAAAAGGCTTTCTGATCACCACTTACAAGAGGCTCAACAAAAGACACTGACAGGGCCATAACTCTGCCACAGAGGCGGTCCGTGTCCCTGCACATTTAGTGACGCCAGGGTCCCCGCAGCTGCTCCACCTTCACGCTCTCAACTCTCACTGGGGCAGAATTGCCACAGGCGAAAAAAGTCTTGTGTCTATGTTCACAGGGTTGCTTCGTTCATGTCTGACTCTTTGAGACCCTGTAGGCTGTGGCCTTCCTGGCTTCTCTGTCAGAGAGGGGGTTCTCCAGGCAAGAATACTGGAGCATATTGGCCAATACTGGTTGCCATACCTTTCTAGAGCACTGTATTTCCTGCTGCCCTCGCCACCAACCCCACTGAGTACCTGGTGCTGCCAGTGGCCCTGTGACCCAAGCAGCTGCACCACCTCCACGCCTGGCCCTCACGTGGCAAACCCAAGCCCTCCAGGGAAGCCTCAGGAACTAAACCCTTGTAGATGACCCACATACAGAGGTGGAAATAAAACCACAATTGAAACCCAGGGGGCAGTGTGGCTAAGGAAGAAGACCCAAAACCTTCCCATCAGCTGTACAAGCTGCAGATTAAGTCCACATGATCAACGAAGTAGACTCTGTGTCTATGGAATATATAAAAGGCCATTGAGAGCTCTCACAAAAGAAAACGCACTAGCTCTGATAGCTGTGGACATTGGAGGCAAGAACATACAGGAGTAGCACCAGATTAGAATCTGAGCTGCCCCCACAGCAGGTCCAGAGATCAGCACATTATTGGAGGGCATCCTAGGGAGGTGAGGTGGACTGTGACTCCCAGCGAGGGGAAGGACACTGACAGCAGTGACTCAAGAAAAACATTTATTATTCTTATTTTTTGACTTATTCTGTAGATTCTTTAGGAATTTTTCCCCCTTTTATTCTCTCCTTTTCCCCCTTCTGTCGTAGTTGTCAATTCTATTGGCACTAAGAAATCCAATTAAGCTTTTGAGCCCCCCTCCCAATCAGTCACATATTTTTATTTTTAATGTGAGTATATTTTTTCTACATTTGTTCCTTTGGAGCCCCCCAAAATAAAGTCTGACACTGTTTCTACANAAAAAGGCAATATGAGTGAAGACATGGAATATAGGGATATATTTTCTGAATAACTTGAACCACTGTATATTAATTTAAGAAAAGCCAATAGTTAGAAGTGTACTAAAATCACAAACACAAAAATTGACTTCAGGAATTTAATTTATGTAATTTTTGTCTCTTATGACTATTATTATGATAGCATCTGATCTCTTTCTCTCATAAAAATCTCAAGAACAGACATGAATAGAAAGCAACTTTCTAATATATATTGTTAAAAAGTTAAGATACTCAACATCCTATTGCTATTTTCTTAGTTTATTTTTTAATATCTTTTTGTACTTTTAAAAATATATTTTTGGATTTTTGTGCAATCTTTTTCCATTTAAAAACATTTTTCTACCAAGGTTTTGGGTTCCTCAATCCTGATATCTCCTATTATGGTTTAAAAAAAAATGCTAATGTATTTTCAAAAGCCTCATTTGGAATTTGAGCTATAGTTACTATTCACAGCTGTGTGTGGGGTAGATGGGAAAGGCTGCCAGGTCAAATACAGGATACTCAGTTTAATTTGAATTTCAGATAAAATTTGAATTTCAAATATTGCATGGAACATACTTAGACTAAAAAAGTATTTATTGTTTATCTGAAATGCAAATGTAACTAGGTGTCCTGTATTCTCACTTGCTAAGTCTGACAGGCCTAAATGGGAGGAATGCCAACAACCTTTTCCCTTCCTGTCCCTTTCTCAGTGCTGTCTCACTGAGAGATATGACCAATGTATCTTAGGACACACCGGGGTTGCTATATATCAAGTTCTGAGTACAGAAGCCATCTTACGACTAGACTGACACACAATTAAAATGCCAATCAAAGACAAACGTAGAGAGGAGAGTAAACCAGTAGGTTCTAATGTGTGGCTCAGAGTCTGGGCCCTCAGGATCAGTCAGGACTGGGTCATATCAATACTCAGAATTCTACTCTCATGCTTTGTGTCTCTGAGAGATTCAGTNCCTGGAACATACTTAGACTAAAAAAGTATTTATTGTTTATCTGAAATGCAAATGTAACTAGGTGTCCCCTCAGGATCAGTCAGGACTGGGTCATATCAATACTCAGAATTCTACTCTCATGCTTTGTGTCTCTGAGAGATTCAGTTTCATCACCACGTAAAATAGAGATGATAATATAAAACTTTTAGAGTTTTTTTGTAAATATTAAGTATGGTTATATCTACAAAATACTTATGACAGCGCCGGGCACACGGTGTATCATTGACTGTTAACCAATGATTACTTTCTAGTAACAGCTTTTTCTGTTGTGAGACAGAAACTTATAACAACAATGTGTTCTGCTCAGAGTCAAAAGATTAACTTCAATGTTGCTTGCACACTGTATATTTCTGCATAATCATCAGATTTTAAATTACATCTATGTATAATAGTCACTGATTTAACTATTAATGTTTATCTATCTATATGAAGTCTCATATTGTATTTATAAACAAATGAAATTCAGTAAATCAGTAGAATTGTCTCTATTAATTCCTTATTCATATACTAATGACATTTATTATTAGACTGATAGCTAAAGAGATAAGAAGTTGCTAGTGTGTCTAATTATATGTAGAAAGGTAGTAAATTGGGCTCAACATAATTTTTCCCACTAGGGTTCATTACTGTTAATGTTTTAAACTATATTTGATATATATATTCTCAAAAAGGTTTAGGAAGGCAGTCAATTCTAAAAATCTTGGGCATAGAACAAATGTGCTCAGCAAAAATGATGTAGAAGCTGGTGTATATAACCGGATAAATGAAAGTTACACAAATGTCTAAAATATTTTTCTATTGCCTTCTAATAGTCATGACTGAACGACCTTCACATTCTCTTTTGTTGGGAATGCAAATGAGTAGGGTAAAATACATTATAAACTCTTTAGATGTAATTTTTAGCACTGTGGGATTTTAGAATGATGGCACCCTTGAAGCAATATTGGTGGGGAAATGCTCTGAAAACCAGTACCTGCCTTAACATTTTTAATAAAAAATGAATATTAAAATTTCTAAAATAGTGTGCAGTATTAGAACTACCTAATTAATAAGGAAAGAATGTCATTTCTCTACCCTATGATCTTTAGGCCAAATTCCAACTAACGTTGAACTTTTTTATTGTCATTCAAAATGCCAATTCATAGCTAATTGTTGCCATTCCACCCTCAGTTCTATTTGGCATTGTCAGAGAAATTATTTAAAAGTATTGAAATTCAAGATGCCTGGGGATTAAGTAGAAGAACAAATAATTTCAGTACTCTGTAGGATTTTGAAATTTCTGGCAGAGATGCATTCTTCTAATTGGATATTTTCATTTTAACTGATTTTACAGCTGATTTTGCCCAGTATATTAAATTCTTGAAGGAGAACAAAATATTCTGTTCCCTTGGAAAAAAAATAAACCTAATTGAAATAATGAGCTACTGGATCCATCAGGTTACTTTGTTGTTATGGGAGCTTCAGTTTTTAAAATAAAAAATAAGATGTGGTGTAAGTTTTGAGTATACTTTTACTGTGAAAATTTTATCTCCTAAGGTGCTTAGACAGAAAAGGCAATGGCACCCCACTCCAGTACTCCTGCCTGGAAACTCCCATGGATGGAGGAGCCTGGTAGGCTGCAGTCCATGGGGTCACTGAGTCAGACACGACTGAGCGACTTCACTTTCACTTTTCACTTTCATGCATTGGAGAAGGAAATGGCAACCCACTCCAGTGTTCTTGCCTGGAGAATCCCAGGGATTGCGGATCCCAGTGGGCTGCCGTCTGTGGGGTCGCAGAGTCGGACACGACTGAAGCAACTTAGCAGTAGCAGCAAGGTGCTTAGAATACAATATACCTGTCTTTAATGTAACACACTTAATTCCATAGGGTAGACACGCTCATGAGATTTCTATTTGCAGACAAGAAACCAGAAAAAAGAAAGGATATTTGCCTAGATTTAACTAAAAATATCAAAGCATGTGAGACAACTTAAAAAAAATAATTCCCAGAAAATGTAAGACTGTCCTAGAGTGTTGTTTTCAAAACAGATAATTCTTTAATTTGAAAATAATCATAAAATTTTGCCTAGTGTTGAAAGGTAAAGATCTCAACATCTGCATCTGCTTGTCAAAGATTCCCATCTGAACTAATGGAACATTATAACAGATTATTAAAAAACATTTTCTTAAACTAATCTGAATTAATTTTAGAGGCATCAAGCTTTTTTTTTTTAATCAGCTTTCTTTAATTCTCTGCAATTGAAAATTTACCTTTTTCTATTCCTTCTGAATTAACTAGAATGTCACCTCTTCATGAAGATGCACCTCAGAAGCATCTGCACAATGCCTAACATTTACTAAAGAGTTCAAAAATTCTGTATTTTATGAAAATCTCAACTATCGTAAACTCTCAAGATGATACATTTAGTAAATATTAACAATTGGTCAAATTCTCTTTTAAGTTTCTAAGAGCACATTAATGAATAAATCACAGTTCTTATTCTCAAGAAGTTTATGGCTTAAGGGGGTAAAAAACAATTCACCAATTCATGAGCCATTTTAACATAGAATAGATATAGAAATGATATAGATATTAGGAGTGATATAGAAATTAGGAGATTTGTAGAATTTTGTGGGAGCAAAGGGCAACTGTTTTAACCTCAAGGAACCACAGGACGTTCCCCAGAGGAGGCAATTTATAGTCTGATTTCTAAAATATAATTAGGAGAAAGAAAAATGGTGTCAATGGAGGCATGTTAGAAGAGGGAAGTACTTCAGTGAAGAGCTCTCAAGGTGCCTTAACAACTTTACTGCCACATTGGAGTTAATGCTAACTTGTGCCTGTGGAGAGACTATTCATGGATTCTTTACACTTCTGTACCTCTTGTGAGCAGACACACTGACTGCCGTTTTCCTAGACTATCTTTTCCTGAGTGAACAGCTTTGCAAGATGGTCATAGCATTTTCTTCTTGGAGCAAAGGCAGGTTTGTTTATTATTCACAATAGTACTGTTTCCTTCTGAACAAAAGTCAGATGCACTTACTGCCCATGATCAAAGATTCAAGGTCCCTAAACTTAGGGTTTCCTTTCTGTGTAATCTACTTGATGGGTAGGCATCACAGGACCCTGTTCATATTCCTCTTTGGGAATCCAGGCTCAGAGAACTGGCTTAAAGTCTATTATTTTCATCCCTGCCATTTTTGTAGTTATAAAATTCCTTGTGAATAGAAATCTTGTGTCTTTTGCTCAGCATTTATGAAACTGGCAGGCAGACTCATTAGTTAGCAAGTAAGGCTGGAACAACAGACTGTTTCTAAATAGGAAAAGGAGTACGTCAAGGCTGTATATTGTCACCCTGCTTATTTAACTTCTATGCAGAGTACATCATGAGAAACACTGGGCTGGAAAAAGCACAAGGTGGAATCAAAATTGCTGGGAGAAAATATCAATAACCTCAGATATGCAGATGACACCACCCTTATGGCAAAAAGTGAAAAAGAACTAAAAAGCCTCTTGATGAAAGTGAAAGAGGAGAGTGAAAAAGTTGGCTTAAAGCTCAACATTCAGAAAACGAAGATCATGNAAATGCAGTACTTGGATGCAATCTCAAAAATGACAGGGTGATCTCTGTTTGTTTCCAAGGCAAACTATTCAATATAACAGTAATCCAAGTCTATGCCCCAACCAGTAACGCTGAAGAAGTTGAAGTTGAATGGTTCTATGAAGACCTACAAGACCTTTTAGAACTAACAATCTTCTAAAGAAGCATAAATCATTACCTATTTCTAAACTTACTGGATACTTATGGCCTGTGCAAGGCACATTTAGGTTAAATGATTACTGTCTCAAGTTAATTTTGCTCATTCTTAATCCTAGATTTTCTTTTTCATGTACAAAAAATGACATGATAGATGTTAATGAATTGGATCCATTAGCAACAGAAGAATTTAGCAAATAAATGATGCTGGTTTTACCAAAATATCATTTGACACTTAAAATAAGAAATCAATTAAATTTTTNCATCTATTTCCCATGAAGTAATGGGACGGTATATGTTGCAAGAGGGCAGACACACTGAAACCATAATCACAGAAAACTAGTCAATCTAATCACACTAGGATCACAGTCTTGTCTAACTCAATGAAACTAAGTCATGCCCCGTGGGGCCACCCAAGATGGGCGGGCATGATGGGAGAGGTCTGACACAATGTGGTCCACTGGAGAAGGGAATGGCAAACCACTTCAGCATTCTTGCCTTGGGAACCCCATGAACAATATGAAAAGGCAAAATGGTAGGATAGTGAAAGTGGAACTCTCCAGGTCAGTAGGTGCCCAATATGCTACTGGAGATCAGTGGAGAAATAACTCCAGAAAGAATGAAGGGATGGAACCAAAGCAAAAACAATACCCAGCTGTGGATGTGACTGGTGATAGAAGCAAGGTCTGATGCTGTAAAGAGCAATACTGCACAGGAACCTGGAATGTCAGGTCCATGAATCAAGGCAAATTGGAAGTGGTCAAACAGGAGATGGCAAGAGTGAACGTTGACATTCTAGGAATCAGTGAACTAAAATGGACTGGGTTGGGTGAATTTAACTCAGATGACCATTATATCTACTACTGCGGGCAGGAATCTCTTAGAAGAAATGGAGTAGCCATCATGGTCAACAAAAGAGTCTGAAATGCAGTACTTGGATGCAATCTCAAAAATGACAGGGTGATCTCTGTTTGTTTCCAAGGCAAACTATTCAATATAACAGTAATCCAAGTCTATGCCCCAACCAGTAACGCTGAAGAAGTTGAAGTTGAATGGTTCTATGAAGACCTACAAGACCTTTTAGAACTAACAATCTTCTAAAGAAGCATAAATCATTACCTATTTCTAAACTTACTGGATACTTATGGCCTGTGCAAGGCACATTTAGGTTAAATGATTACTGTCTCAAGTTAATTTTGCTCATTCTTAATCCTAGATTTTCTTTTTCATTTACAAAAAATGACATGACAGATGTTAATGAATTGGATCCATTAGCAACAGAAGAATTTAGCAAATAAATGATGCTGGTTTTACCAAAATATCATTTGACACTTAAAATAAGAAATCAATTAAATTTTTGTAATGGTTTGCTTTTAAACAAAATACTCTTTTCATGGAATCAAAGTTAATCTTTGGAATCTCATCCTGTAAATGGATACATATTTACCATTATTAAATTGCTATTGTAAATTGAATCTAAAAGTTAATTTGGGGTTGATAATGCTAGTTAAAGCATATGGGTAGAGTACAGTGTTGTTATAAGAAGATGGCTATCAACTCAAGAAAGCTACAAAATATGGAAATGCATTTGAGATATGTCCTGGTATACACAGATGCTGGGAAGGATTGGGGGCCGGAGGAAAAGGGGACGACAGAGGATGAGATGGCTGGATGGCATCACCGACTCGATGGATGTTGGTTTGCGTGAACTCCAGGAGTTGGTGATGGACAGGGAGTTCTGGCATGCTGCAATTCATAGGGTCGCAAAGAGTCAGACACGACTGAGTGACTGAACTGAACTGAACTGAACTGGTATACACAAATGTTCAAGTATATAATTTTTAAAATATATACATACTTTAATTGAATAACTATTTGTCTATGACAAAACTGATGTCACGTAGAATTAAATGCCGAAACTTGGCAATGAGTATTTTTCTTTATTATCCAGTATCATCCAGAGCTTTGAAATATTTGAGCCTTTGCAAAACTATTTGGGATTAATTGTATCTTACCATGATATTGAAATTTTAAATAAGTGATACCTCTAAATCTTGGTTTCACTTTACCGAAAATCATTGAGGAATCTTTAAATATTTAAGAAACAGAACATTTAAGAGTCTCTTGAAACTTTTAAGAATTGCAGTTATTTAAAACAAAGATAACAAAAAGAAAGACTTGGAAATACATCCACAAAAAACAAATTGAGAAGAGAACAAATTAAATGATAAGAATTTAAACAGCAGGTAAGATTTAGATTGAAATTCTATAATTGCATTTGGAATAAGTTGATTTTGATAGAGCTCTCAGTTTTCATTGGCAAATTTAGATTCTATACAAGAATGGAATGATGCTAAGAAGGCCTATAATTTTGCAAGACCTAAATTTGGTTTTAAACATCTAAAGCAATTATAAATATAGATAACTTACTTGATAACGTTTTCAGGTTAAAATTTTTGCCAGAGATAAATTTTCTGATTGCAGGTAAAAATGATGTGCTTAAGCAACTATTTACCATGAAATATTTACTCATTTAAATATCAGAATTGAGAATATCCTATATTTAGCAGAACTGCTTTGAGCTTATCAGTTTTCCTATTTCTTAGGGAGAATATTTCCTTAGTGAAAAGTATTGTTTTTATAGAAAATATTCTATTGAAGATATCAACAGTATCAAATTTATTAGCCCTCTATTTGGTTTTGAAGAAGATTTCAGAATTTCAAAAAAAGATATTAAATAAGGAGAGAATTAAAAATACATTTTTAAGAAAAGAAGAACAGTGATATGATGTTGGGACAGATAACAACTAAGTAACTGATTAAAAGTATTTGCTTATGTACCAGTAGCATTGCTGTTGTTGACAATTTTTTGTATTGTGATAATCAAGATAAAGTAGCTTCTCCCTTTATGAAACACTTGTATGTGTTATCTCTATCTAAATAGAATTTTAATTTTGAATTTTTTTAAAATAGAATTTTATACATCACTAGCACGATAAAGCCAAACGTTTAACAAGCAAATAATATTTCAAAAATTTATAATGGTATAACTATTTTAGAGACATATTCACTATTAAAATTGTTTCAGTTTGAACAGTAGATGACATGGTCTCTCCAGGAAATGGTAGGAAACAAAGTTAAAAACACAGCCTTGACCGTGAAGTCGCTTCAGTCATGTCTGATTCTTTGCAACCCTAGGGACCATAGCCCCCCAGGATCCTCTGCCCATGGGGTTCTCCAGGCAAGAACGCTGGAGTGTTGCCATGCCCTCCTCCAGGGGAGCTTCTCCACAGGGGCCAGGGATCCAATCTGCATCTCTTATGTCTCCTGCATTGGCAGGTAGGTTCTTTACAGCTAGCGCCACCTGAGAAGCCCAAAAGGCAGGGAGGGGTGACAAATTATGAAGGACACTGAAGGTGAGGGTGAGGAGTTTGGATTCTACCGGAGAGAAGACTAAGGAAAGGATTATTTCTGTTACATATTTTAGGTGCAGGAAATTGAGCTAAAATTGATTTACCCTATGCCTTGAATAGACTTTTAACACCATAAGGTTCTATTTTTGAACATGAGAATAATAATGATGATCATGACACTCGTCCAACTTTTAACTGGTTGTAGAATCACATACTTTTAAGAAGAATAAACTTTTCTTGAAAGCTTATTGTATTTTATAAGTTTAGTTTATAACTATGGTGAATTGCCAAAATCTTTCCAGTAAATATAATTTTAATCTTATATCACGTCTTTACGGTCTGGAAAGAGCTTCCATGCATTAGTCAAAATGTGATATCCAGACCTGAATTCAATTCACCATTTCTCGTCCTCCTTATCTGGCTGAGTGGATTTAAGGTTTTGAAAATTCTTTTCTTTATTCTTTGTCCAAATAATCTTCTCCTTCAGGTGTTTATTTCACTCAGGTGTATGGCCTCAACATAAATGTGGTTGTCATTCTTATCCAGAAACCTCTCCAATAGTTTTTTGCTATATGTTTGAGCCATAAGAAATTATCAGTATTTAAGCCACAAAAATAACGATTTCAAAAGTTTTAACCTGTTGCATCTTCCCTTGCTTCTTATCCTCCTTCTCTCAGATACCTAGATCACTTATCTCTTTTCCTTTTTCTTCTCCAGTTAGTTCTATGGCATCATTTAATCCAAAAAGTTTTTATTATTTTAACATCCTGGGGATTTCATATTATATTAAATTGAATTCATATTATATTAGATTATTAGTGAGCAACATTAGTGAGCACTTTCTACATGCCACATATTTTCTATGAGCTTTCCAAGTATCAACTCATTTACTTCTTCAAAAAACCCGATGAAGTAGATGCTGTTATTATCTTCATTTTATAAATGATGAAACAGTTACTGATGGTTAATGCAGTGTTGCCACATTCATACAGATATTAAATATCCAAGTTGTAATTTGAACCCAGGCAGTCAGCAGCAGTGCTTATTACTATTGCCATACTACGTTTTGTAATTAATAAAGGTGGAGAGGGAGATTGGGAATTAACACAATATAGGACACAATAGGGCAAAAGCAGTAATTCTAGCGAAGGGGATAAAAATAAGCTATTAAAAAAAAAACTGAGATATCTCAACTTTAGCTTATTTCTGGCAAACATAATGATCATAGAGGAGTTTTTAAATGATGGAGAACTTCGGGGACCTGACTTCTGCAGTAGGTTGTGGAGGTATTGCAATATGTCGAAGTATACTTTTGAAAACAGCTCCAGCCAGAGATATTTTGAAAACTCTGTAGGAAAGAGTGGGGGCCCTGAGGTGAAAGACTAAGAGGAAGAAAGAAGGGAATGTGCACAATTCAGTAACCTGAGGTACTTTTCAGGGACATTCTCATCCAAAGTATCAAAGATCTAGGGGACAAGAGTTGAGGAAAATTCTTAAGTAACAAAAGCCCACATAGGAGGGGGGGTCATATAGCTGCACTGAGTTCCTCATAGAGACATTCCAGAGGAACTCCCACTTATTATTTAGGTTCCATATTTGATGGTGCAGCTGGAAGTTTCTACATTGTTGTTGATTATTGATGTTCATCACAATCAGCTGGGATGACATTCTAACTGTGATCATTATGGCATTGCTAAGAAAATTTTATCACACTTTCAGAATAATCATACTGCAAAGATCCCCAATTTATGAATTATGTTGTTAATATAAGATAATGTAAAATTCTAAGAAAATAGTAATACTCCTAATAGATAATTTCATATGTTTATAGGGCATGCTAGAAAACAGGTTTGACATGAATGTTGACTCTTTCAATGTGTGTAAATTGAATATGTATGATAACTGATTGTGTAAAAGTTTAATTTCTTGTGGCCTTATAGAATATAAATCAGTTGTAATCTTTTATTTTTTAATCTTATATATTGTATATATATTATCTTATATATTATAATCTTATATGTTTTCAGTTCATATATAACTGTAGCAAAAATGAGATAAAGATTCTTAAAATAAAGAGGTTTTTTTTTCATGATCCAATTAGATAAAAAAGTAGTTGCTCTGTAATCAGAAAATATTCCACTTTTAGCCTGAGTTTGTAGGAGCTTAAAATCTTAACAATGATAGGTGTACGAAATAATACTAACTTAAGAGTTTTTTTCTATTTGAGCAAGATCAAGAGAAGGTAAATTCTCAAGTTATGTACAGTCCTAAATTCCTTGAAAATTTGGAGATCTTTTACAGGCAAAGTTTATTCTTTGACTTTAAATCACATACTTCCTATTGTCTAAGACAAGTTATATATATTATACCTATTATACAAACTGTGGGTTTCTCTGGTGACTCAGATGGCAAAAATCTGCCTGCAGTGCAGGAGAGTGGGTTTGATCCTTGGGTCAGGAAGATCCCCTGGAGAAGAGAATGGCTATACACTCTAGTATTCTTGCCTGGAGAATTTCACGGACAGAGGAGCCTGGTGGGCTACAGTCCATGGAGTCACAAAGAGTCAGACGTGGCTGAGCAACTAACACTTTCACTTCACTTTATATAAACTATATAATAGGCAACTGCACAGTGGTAGGTTATAAATACCATCATTACAGCTTATAAATAAATCAACATAATTTAAGTTATTAAAAAAATTTTTTTGACTGATGCTAGATCCTGGCAGGGGCTGACATTTTTAGGACATGGAACGTAGAAAGTATGTGTATTGGTTTGTAGTAATCAGAGTGAATTCAAATGATAGGAAACAGATCACACTTCCTAGCAGCATTCTGTGGAGCTGGAGAAATTTGTAGGCTTATTCTAATTTGATAGAAAAAAATTGAGTAGTTAGTAACTCATAACTTGTGATGTTTGGCATTGAGAGTAGTGGTGAAGGTGTCATGATCACAGAAACCACTGTCTCCTTTATGCTTGGAGAATTCTGAAATCTGGAAGTTGGCTGATGGTAGGGATGGCTTACAATCCGTTCTAGTTATGTTTAATATTGAAAGTGTTAAGCTAGACTTGCATTATCCAGTATGGTAGACTGTAGTCACATGCCTTTACTGAGCATTTGAACTATAACTGGTCCTGATTCAAATGTGCTCAAAACAAATAGGATCTTTAAGATTTAGTATTTAAAAACAGTGCTATGTATCAGTTTAAAATACTGATTACATGATAGAATGGTAATATTTTAGAATATTGGGTTAAAATATATTAAGAAAATTGGTATTTTAATGTGATTACTGAACAATTTAAACTGTATATGTGACTAACATTTGTGGCTCATCATATTTCTATTGGATGGCACTGACCTAGCTTAAAGTCTTGCTTCTCTATTCATTACTCACTCATTTCATATTTGGAAACAGGACAGTTTATCTACTGGGTCTGGGGAAAGGGGCTGATGACTCCGACTTGGTCTTTTTCCCTTTCCCCATTTTCTGGGAAGCAGCCTGTCCAGCAGAAACATGCCTCGGCATCATCTGCTTTTCTGTCAAGGATTAAGGAGCCTGCTCATGGAGGTGAAGGACAGTACTATAGTTTTCCAGCCATGCCTATGAATGGGTAGGTAATTCCATATTACTTGAGGCCATGTGTTGATATTAGCAAGCAGTGCTTGCACAGTTCTAAGCCATTTCCTGTAAACAGGTGTTTTGTTTTGTTTTTACAATAATAACCCATAGCTGATCTCCATCTCTGTGTTTTAGATTCCTGTTTCTAGTATGTAGTTTGACTTTATCTCAGATAGGGAAAGGATTACCCTTTATGAGGACTTCTCAAACTCTTAACAGCTAGAAAAGAGAAGGGACCGCAGAGGAACTGTCTATATGCCCAGCAATCAGAATGATACAGATGACTGAGTTTATTGTGTATTAATTAACTGCTGTGGAACACCACAAGGTTTGAGCCATCTCAACCTAATATCAATCTAGAGGGTAGATTTGGGGGTATAAAGGATTCTAGCAAAAAGAGGCTAAGCAGTAGCCTGCCAAGGGCAGGGGCTAAAGAGGCAGAGAAGGGGGTTTGGTGGAGTGGGAGGCCACAGAGGCCCATCAGAGAGAGCACCATCCCTTCCCTGAAACTGTGCAAATTAGAGATACCTGTGGAGGTCTTCCAGAAAATCTATATTTGAATGCCTGCCTCATCAAGGATCCTAATATCTGGGTTTATGGTTCTTGTTCAGTTGCTAAGCCGTGTCCAGCTCTTTGGACCCCATGGACTATAGCCCTCCAGGCTTCTCTGTCCATGGTTTTTTTCAGGCAATGATACTGGAGTGGGTTGTCATTATTGAAACCTCATCTCCTGCATTGACCGATTGTCCTGATTCAAATGTGCTCAAAGTGCTAAATACAAATAGGGTTTTTAAGATTTAGTATTTAAAAACAGTGCTATGTATCAGTTTAAAATACTGATTACCTGATAAAATGGTAATATTTTACCATTCTACCAACTTCTTTACCATGAAGTGACCTGGGAGCTATTGAGCCCAATAGCTGGATTACAATAATAATCATTTAAAACATGGTTTTTCCTTTTCCCCAACCATCCTCCAGGCCTTAGAACTTCAGAGAAGAGACATCCTAAAGTAGCAGAGTGAGATGGGATTACAAATGAGAACAGTGCAAGAATAGACAGTCTCCTTCCCCACACACTGTCATGGTTCAGGCTTTGAACTGATTTGGAATCGACCTCTCTGTTTAAATTCTGAGATATTTTAACACCTGAAAACACTTAGCAAAACGGAATGATATGAGAAAGCTAAGAGACTGGCCTGAGGAGTCCTCAAGGAGTAGGAACGGGAGAGGTACTAGAACACCGATTATGAGATGTTTACTCTGTAGCACAAGCACATGGAGGGTTTGCAGTCCAATCTCCAGTGTTTTTAATTTAGTAGGTCTGAGAGGGTCTCTGGGACCTGAGAACTTGCATTTCTAAATTTCCAGGTGATAAAGTTTCCCATACAGTATTGAGGTATGAGGAAGTCATCCTGGCGTACACACATTAGGTTTTATACTAACTAGAACAGTCTGTTTGTGGCCTATCGAACATACACTGGACATCTGCTTTAATTACTAAAGAAAAGGGCACATTCACCAGAAGTAAAGAAAGTCTATGTTAAAAATAAAGATTAAATGGCTCTCTCCCTCGGATGCCCATGGTAGTACTCCTTTGACGATAGGGCTCCCTTCCCAGGTGCCAAGGCCACACTGACTTGCGTGTAAGTCCTGGCCTATTTCCTTTTTTTTCTTTTAACCTTGAAGACATGTACTCCTGACTTGTTTAATGTTCTTCGTTCGAACAAGAGGTAAAACTGTGCTGAAAGCCAAGTTTCTCTGTAGTAGTTTCTTAGAGTAATCTGGGAAACTGGTTCCATGCTATAGTCCTCAGTTTGACTCAAACAAAACTTTTCTCTATTCTTGTTGACAGTTTATTGATTATTTTTATTGACATAGGTGATATTAATATTGACAGGGCAGAGGCCATACTTTGAGAATTATGTCAAAGGCAGTAATAAAACATAATAAAACAACAATAACAAAACAATCTTCCTGTTTGTAGCCATTGCTTGTTTACTGTTTAGCTAGTAAATTGTGTCTGACTCTTTTGTGACCCCAGGGACTATAGCTTTCTAGGCTGTTCCGTCCATAGGATTTTCCAGGCAAGAATACTAGAGTGGGTTGCCATTTGTTTCTTCAGGGGATCTTCCTGACCCACTGATTGAACCTGTGTCTGCTGCTCGGGAGGCAGATTCTTTCCCACTGAGTCACCAGGGAAACCTTGCATCCACTCAGTTCAGTCCAGTCGCTCATTCGTGCCCGACTCTTTGCGACCCCATGAACCGCAGCACGCCATCACCAACTCCCGGAATCCACCCAAACCCATGTCCATTGAGTCAGTGACGCCATCCAACTGTTAGGTAGTTAGAACAGGGAAAAGGGGTCGAAAATGGTGGTGGCTAGAAGACAAAGAAGGGAAAAGCCTGTGAAAATAGAACAGAGGAAGGTCAAAAAAAGGTCGAAGGACTGGAGTGAGGACTTTAGGTAGAACAGCACTCGGGACTAAGCCCAATTTGCATAGGGCAGGACCGGAGGAAGAAAAAACATAGAAAGGGGGCCAAGGGCTCTCCCACCCCCACCTCCGGGCACGCGGGGGTGCTCTTCTCTTCGCGTCTTTGGATCAACATACCCTCACACCTCGAAGATGGGTTTCCTGCTATTATCTAAATAAAATAGAGCTGCAACACTGAGCTGTAACACGGATTTGTCTAAGAGCTATAACACGGTCTAAGACCCGAGAGCTGTGACATGCCGAGAGCTTAAATGTCCATCATTGCCAGGAGCCAGCGTGAGGAACTCTGCCCATGACAAAGGTCATGAGGAAGGAGGCTTCAGCATATGCAAAGGCATGATCAAGCCTCAGGAAACCCCCTGTTCCCAAGCATCTACCCCCAAATCACAGTACTTTACAAGGGGCTCTGCCCCATAACAATTTCTCTCAGAGAAGGAGTTAACTTGCAGCTCCAGGCAATAAAAATTCCTGGGCGTGACAAGAGTGTTTCACTGAAGGTTATCTAGCCCACCTGTATATGTTTGTCTGGCTGCATGTGATTGTTTACAACCCCCAACTGTGAGATGTTTTGGACTTAAGGCAAATTCTTGTGGGAAGTTAGAAATTATTAGTATAGTGGGTTGGTTGGGAATTATATTGGTGAAGGGTTTTTCATTTGTTGTGTCAATAATTGCTGCTAATTCCCTGCCCTGGGTGGGACAAGGGCATCTCAGGTCAAACCTCTCTGCTGACTTGTGTGACAGGATTATCCATACTCCTGCCACTATGATTGTTTACTACCTCTCAACCATAAATAGCACAGAGAATTTTGGAGTATTTTGAGAGTCTTAATTAGCATAGGGCTTTTCTCATTGTTGAGTCGATGATTGCTGCCAGGTCTCCATATGTTTAGGCACCTGGGAATATATTAACCAATGTATTTGGAATATAGAAAAGGAAATATAGTAGTTTTTGATAGCAATATTAGACTTTTTGAGTTAATGAATTTTCTCTTTTTATAGACCACTGTACTTTGTTATAAATCACTGTGTCCTTGCTATGTAAAAATGTAACTTTATCACTATCTTAAGACTAAGTAGATTTAAGGGGAACATTGGTGAAAGGATTTTCATTTGTTGGGCTGATGTTTGCTGCTAAATCTTCATATTCCCTGCCCTTATAATGACTATAACTAGCATGTAGGAGAAATAAGTATTAACCTTTAAGCATATGGGAGAAATAAGTATTAACCTTTAAGATTAATCATGTTAACCTTGGGTTAAATAAATTCCTTTCTTGATTGTAACTCACTACACCCTCACCCTATAGGAATGTAACTTTATTTGGAGAGTGGTGCCTGATTTAAGAAAAAACACCTTTGGGAAAAAAAAATTTTTTGGTTATCAGAAAGAAAGGGTTGTAAATGTCAGCAGGCCTCATGGCCAGATGATGTAAAACCCATAAGACCTTTTTTTTTTTTTTTTAAATGTAAAGCACCTGATTTTGATAAAGGTCAGGACTGTTGACCCTCGCGTGACTCTGTATTCGTCCCTATATGTAACAAAAGGTATATAAGAAAACCTGAAAAATAAAGAAATGGGATCAGTTCCTGGAAAGACTGACTCCCCCATGTCGTTCTTTCTTACTCCCTGTTTTTCTGGCTGAATTCCCATCTGGAGCATGGATGCTATTCCATGTGAAACAAGTTATTCAGCCATTTTTTTCCTCCACTAATTTTCCTACTACAATATCCGTTTCTATCTGTTTCTAATCTCTCTATATATCTGTAATTAAATAAGTTTTTTCCAGTACACCTACTCCGTCCCCACCTTCGAATCACCCTGTATCCACCGGGGCTGGACCCCGGCATATCACTCCAAATCTTTGTTGGGACGAGGCAGACCGAGGAGCGTACACTCACGTAACACAACCATCTCATCCTCTGTCAACCCCTTCTTCTCCTGCCCTCAATCTTTCCCAGCATCAGTGTCTTTTCCAATGAGTCAGCTCTTCCCATCAGATGGCCAAAGTATTGGAGTTTCAGCTTCAGCATCAGTCCTTCCAATGAACACACAGGACTGATCTTTAGAACGGACTGGTTGGATCTCCTTGCAGTCCAAGGGACTCTAAAGAGTCTTCTCCAACACCACAGTTTAAAAGCATCAATTCCTCAATGCTCAGCTTTCTTTATAGTCCAACTCTCACATCCATACGTGACCACTGGAAAAATCATAGCCTTGACTAGATGGCTCTTTGTTGACAAAATAATGTCTCTGCTTTTTAATGTGCTGTCTATTAAGTTCAGTCTATTTCAAAACCAGTTTACAGACAAAGCTGGGTGTATAAAAAGGTTTATTGCAACTTTATTTGGAGAAGCAAAACATACTTATAAACAGGGGACTGGAAAGCCATGGTATATCCCTAAAATGGAATATTTTATAATCACTAAAATTATATTAATATATAGCTTGTAAATATTTTGATATAGTATGTCAAAGTATATATCAAATTATAAAAACAAAGTAGCCCAGCAATTTGCTTCTTTTCTGGTAAATAAACACATGCTGTATTTAAATTTAAATCACATGGAAGAAAATATAAGAATAGGTTGCTGCTAAGCTACTGCTGCTAAGTGGCTTCAGTCGTGTCTGACTCTGCGACCCCATAGACGGCAGCCCACCAGGCTCCCCTGTCCCTGGGATTTTCTAGGCAAGAACACTGGACTGGGTTGCCATTTCCTTCTCCAATGCATGAAAGTGAAAGTGAAGTCACTCAGTCGTGTCCGACTCCTAGCAACCCCATGAACTGCAGCCTACCAGACTCCTCCGTCCATGGGATTTTCCAGGCAAGGGTACTAGAGTGGGTTGCCATTGGCTTCTCCAAGAACAGATTAACAGGGGTTATATCCTGTTATATCCTGAAGTCAGATGGTAGAATATAGAGGGACTTTGAAACTTTGAAATTTATATCCTTTCAGAACTCTTTTATCAACTTATTTGTGTTAAAGAAGGAGCAGTAATTTAAAAACTCTGGGCCTTTGTGTATGGTAGTCCACCTAAGCTTAATGTGCTTCTGTCTCTTCTTTGCCTGAAAAAATAGCAAACTGCTCAATTATCTAATCTTCTTTATGGAATTTTCTCCAAGCTTTTTCTCATTCAGAAATCCCACTATTGTGGGTTGAATTGTGTTCCTCCCAAATTGTTATATCGAAGCCTTAACCATTAAGATGTTTTTGGAGATGGGACGTTTAAGAGGGAATTAAAGTAAAATGAGGTTACATGGGTGGATCTTAATCTAATATGACTTGGCTCCCGAGAAGAGTAGCTTAGGACACAGAGAAAAATCCATGTGAGGAAAGAGGGAGAAGGCAGCCATCTGTAAGCCAACAGAGAGAGGCCTCAGAGAACCCCACATCTGCTGACCCCTTGATCTCGGACTTAGAGCCTCTGGAACTGGGAGAAAATCAGTTTCTGTGGTTTAGCTTACCCAGTCTGTGGTACTTTCCTATAGCAGTGCCAGGAAATAATACACCCACAGTGCTTGGTTCTCATCACTCCTGAAATACTTGCCACATCACTTTTTAATGTGCTTATATTTCCTGTTATCCAGTAGATTATAACATCTTTGATTAGTTTTCTATTGCTGTCATAACAAAGTGCCGCAAACTTAGTGGCTAAAGACAACTCATTTATTTTCTTAGCAGTCCAATAGCATTTTCACAGAGCTAAATTCAGGGGGTCAGCATACTTCTGCAGGTTCTAGGGGATGACCCATTCCCTTGCCCATACAGAATTCGTTTCCATGTAGTTGTAGGACTGAGGTATCTTGTCTTTGCTGGCTGTCAGCTGGAAGCTACCCTAAGTTCCTGAGCACCTCCTTCAGCTCAGAACTAACAACACAGAGGTAACACCTCACTGCCATTTCTTTGATGTCACTGCACTTCTAACTGTAGTCAAATGGTTCTCTGCCTTTGAAAAATCATGCAATTAGATTGGGTCCACCGAAATAATCCAGATTAGTTTCCTCATCTCAAGGTTTATTATGCTAACTGCATTTACAAAGTTGTGGGGTCTTTTATTTGCTATGTCAGGTACCATATTCACAGCAGGAACTCAGCCATGGATACTTCAAAGTTTCAGGGCAGATTTCATTCACTCTTTGCATCCTTAACCTGTACCAAAGGTTGGCAAATAGATTTTAAACAAAATTTCTTACCTTGGACATGCAAATGAAAGCCAGGAAGAAAGAGAGGGTGGGATTGAAGAGAGAGCGAAAAGAAAAAAAGAAGGAAAAACAGAAGAAAGGAAATAATATCTTCCTAACAGAACTTCACCTTATCAGGTAGAAGTCCTAGGAAAATGTACAGTACATAATGTTCCATTCAGTTAGCTATGTACTGTATTAGAGCAGGCATATATAAGGCATTTAATAAATGTTTTGAACAGATCTGAACCATAAAGGTTATGAATTTAGCTATTAATCACCTCACCAATGACTAAACTACAGAGGTGCTGCTAAGTCACTTCAGTGGTGTTCGACTCTGTGTGACCCCAGAGACGGCAGCCCACCAGGCTGGAGTGGGTTGCCATTTCCTTCTTCAATGCATGAAAGTGAAAAGTGAAAGGGAAGTCGCTCAGTCGTGTCCGACTCTTCGCGACCCCATGGACCGCAGCCTACCAGGTTCCTCCGTCCATGGGATTTTCCAGGCAAGAGTGCTGGAGTGGGGTGCCATCGCCTTCTCTGAAACTACAGAGGTAATTATAATCAATTTCAGGAAACTGTATTATATATCATGGTTGGAAACAAAATGTCTTTCTAGTCAATTATCCTGTTTGTGTTATAAACCATATGATCCCTTGTAATTTTAAAGTACTAGAATAAAATAAAATGCTCTTTAAAAAATAAGTTTATTTTACAATAAAGAAAACCCTGAAATTCTTGAACTGAGTCATATTGTAAACATCTTTCAGAGCAATGTCACTCTCTAGAGAGACTGCTTTTAACCAAATTCCAGAGAAACCAAAATCTATATGCTATCTTGGAAAAACTGACTTACTCTTCAGATGCTCTTTGTCCTTGTGATGCCACAGTAATTTCAAGATTTAGGTATAATCTCCCTGGGTGGGGGGTTGGAGTGGTATTTGTTATGCATTACTTTCAAAGCATATTGATGAGAAGATAATCTGTTTTAGCCATGGGGTTTTAAAGGGACACCCTTGAATAAAATGCAAAGGACTTACTCAGCAACAGATGATTACCCGAGTGGGATGGTTCATAGAATGTCTTTGATGAAAGCATTGCAGAAAATCTCAGCAAGACAGGGATTATGATCATAAAGTTGCTTTCTTGACAGTTTTACATTTTCTTCAACTCAGTAAATGCTCACAGATTTCTTAGTAGAGGTGTTATAAGTGCATGGGTTTTTCTGTCAGTTTTCTTCATGGCAGGCAATATAAACACTTTCACTTTAGCTAAGCCTGGCAGCTATATATCTATTCAGTTCAGTCGCACAGTTGTGTCCGACTCTTTATGAACCCATGGACTGCAGTACGCCAGGCTTCCCTGTCCATCACCAACTCTGGGAGCTTGCTCAAACTCAGGTCCATCGAGTCGGTGATGCCGTCCAATTATCTTATCCTCTGTTGCCCCCTCCTCCTCCTGCCTTCAGTCTTTCCCAACATCAAGGTCTTTTCCAGTGAGTCAGTTCTTCACATTAGGTGGTCAAAGTATTGGAGTTTCAGGTTCAGCGTCAGTCCTTCCAATGAATATTCAGAACTGATTTCCTTTAAGAAACATATCTATTAGCAAGCTTTTTTATTTTTTAATGTGAGAGAAGCATTATGTTCTTTAGGTTAATATTCCAATTCCAAACACATTACATCAGTACACCTGAAGTGCTCTGCTACTATGGTAACCCATAATACTGAAGTGCACAGATGATATTTATCATGCTCTATTTCTCACTTTGTGTACAGGAGAAAGCTTGGTGCAGCCTCCTAAGAGTGAAGGTGGTGGGGGCTGGGCCAGAGAAAGGAGTGGGAAGACTGGAGATGAACTGCCTAACTTTCAAGTTCCTCAGTTTTCTCCACTCCTTCAATTGACTATCCAATTAAGAGCATGTTTTCTTAATGCCATAAAGATAGATCTCAATTATCGATTATAATTGAATTTAGAGTCAGAAAAAATGAAATCCACTGGTAATCAAAAGCACTAATTTAATTACAAGTTTCAATTTCCCCTCTTAACAATATTTAACAAATTTGCTGCAAAGAAGCTAAGTGGAATTATTTTCTTTTCCTACTGCCACTCCTTCCCTTTTTTGGTTTCTATTACACTAAAAGTGTCAAAGAAAATAAGGAGGGAGGGTTTTGTTTTTTTTTTTTTAATAATTCCTAAATTGGAAAATCAACTTCTGAATGATCTAGATTGAGAATGTTAATTTTTCTATACCAAAAGATATGTGCACCACACAGTATTTTATTGTAATACAATATTTTCTTGTCATAAACTTTATTTTTTATGTCACATGTTTTGTGTTCATCAATTTGGTGTGTGTGTGTGTTTAAGCAAGGAATTGATAGTGATTATTATGATTCTATATAGTAGCCCACCAGGCTCCTCAGTCCATGGGATTTTCCAGGCAAGAATACTGGAGTGGGTTGCCATTTCCTTCTCCAGGGGATCTTCCTGACCCAGGGATTGAACCCAGGTCTCCCTCATTGCAGGTAGACGCTTTAACCTCTGAGCCACCAGGGAAACCCCCAATTCTTGTGTGTGTGTGTGTGTGTGTGTGTGTGTGTGTGTATATATATATAATTCTTAACAATAACCCAACATTCATAGCATTTCTTTGCTGTTAATTTTTTATCTGGATGAAACATCCTTGGTGTTGTATTATCACAGAACAAATAGAATTATGATTTCATATTACAGTTTGATTACTGAATTCATGTGTTGTGTTCTGGTTCCAATAGCTACAATCTGTCTTCTCTGTGAGTTGGGGTCGGTCTAATGTTGTTATTTCCTTCTGCATCTTTCTGATTTTATATTTAATGCTAGAAACAGCAAACAAGTAACAAGTCCAGTCTCATACACGTGCTGGCTGAAGAAAACTTTGACTGTATTCTTTTTCCAATTCTTTCAAAAACCATTAGAGGTTTATTATCAATGCTGAAGGTGTCATTTCTATGACTGCTGGATAAAAGCAAACATATAAACTCTACAGTTCTTAGAAAAGTCTTGATAATCTATTTATCAAAACATATCTGGAGAGCTAAATTGCTACTTTAAAACTTATCTGTCCTTAAGAAATGGAATTCTATTTTTAAAAATTCCTTTTATAACGGTGGTCTTTCTGTAATCTTAAAAGAGTGCTACACGGATAGAAAATTCTTATTACCATGTTTTCACCATGTACTAGTATTCCAGTATTTAAAACCAAAACAAAATTTGATTTGCTTATATTTACAGATATTCATTCATTTCACAACTAGTTATTAATTGATCAGTGCATGTGAAAATTAATCATGATAAACCCCATTCTAAAGAAATCATGTGATGGACACAGGGCATTCACAAAAATAAATAATATATTATCACATCAGTTCAGTTCAGTTTAGTTGCTCAGTCGTGTCTGACTCTTTGCGACCTCATGGCCTGCAGCATGCCAGGCTTCCCATTCCATTATCAACTCACAAAATTTGTTCAAACTCATGTCCATCAGGTCGGTGATGTCCATCAAGTTGGTGATGTTTATATTATCATATAGGAAGTGAAAGAAAAGGAAGGTATAGATAAAATACAATGGAAATTTAGAGGAAGAGATTTGGGATGATTAATTAATCAATCAATTAATTAATTCATCAAATACTATGTACCTACTATATGCTAGTGGCTGAGTTTATTTTTTTGGAAACAGTGGCAGACTTTATTTTAGGGGGCTCCAAAATCACTGCTGATGATGATTGCAACCATAAAGTTAAAAGACGCTTACCCCTTGGAAAGAAAGTTATGACAGCATAACTTAGACAGCATATTAAGAAGCAGAGACATTACTTTGCCAGCAAAGGTCCATCTAGTCAAGGCTATGGTTTTTCCAGTAGTCATGTATGGATGTGAGAGTTGAACTATAAAGAAAGCGGAGCACTGAAGAATTGATGCTTCTGAACTG
>SJYV01031330.1:0-44894 GCA_006410875.1 Neotragus pygmaeus | reverse complement strand
CCAAATTCAGACTTAAACTGAAGAAAGTAGGGAAAACCGCTAGACCATTCAGGTATGACCTAAATCGAACCGGACCAGGTAGATGGTATACTCATCCCCATTCTACAGGTGAGGAAATGGAGGATATGGAAGATTAATTCTTGCCTGAGATCACTCACAAAGGCAGTGGGAGATGCGGGATTTTAACCCAAGGACCCGGAGCCCCTGTGGTGCCACCAAAGGCTTGTGGGAAAATGTCACGGCAGCTGCCCATGACTGTCCTCTAGGGGAGCATCAACAGGGACCTTGTTGGTCCTCGAGGCATCCTGGGCTCGACACAAGCTGTGGCTCCTCTGCCTTCACCCATCCATCCACTGCTCATCCTACAGGAATTTATTGAGCATCTGCTACTTGCCAGGGACTGGAGATGGAGCACAAAATCGTCCACTTTCACAGTGTTTACATTCTAGAGGAAAGATGGAAAATACACAAAGAAATACATAACGCCAAATACTCTTACTGCTATTAAATAGTCAAGAAAGGGGATGGAGATTCACAGGGTGGTATTTTAGAAACAGGGATCAGGGAAAGTCTCACTGGGGAGATGATACCAAAGCAGAGCTGTAGGGAAACTATTTATCACAGCATGAACAAATTCTTCTCTGAAGGTCTATCTAATGTCTGTCTTTTTCACCTGTCACTCCATGAAAAAAAAAAAACTTTCCTGTCTCATCCATGATGGTATTTCAATGCTTAGAATGGGACCTGGCATATAGTAGATGCTCAATGATCAGTGCCTTGCACACAGAGGTGAATGGATGAATGAATGAACGAGAGGCAGAAAATCTCTGCACACTGAAATTCTAATCGCACTCCTGCCCCAGAGAGGATGCAGAATTGTCAGTTTCCTCCTCAAAGCCTCCCTTCTGTAATCATCAGTGATGCTGAGCATCACGTAACCTGATGAAAACCATAATTCGAAAAGACACACATACCCCAGTGTTCACTGCAGCACTATTTGCAAAAGGCAGAACATGGAAGCAACCTAAACGGCAATGACAGGTGAATGGATAAAGAAGATGTGGTACATGTACACAATGGAATATTACCCAGCCATTAAAAGTAATGAAATTGGGTCATTTGTAGAGACGCGGATGGACCTAGAGACTGTCATACAAAGTGAAGTAATTCCGAAAGTGAAAAACAGCTATCATACATTAAGACATGGGTGGAATCTAGAGAAATGGTGCTGATGAACCTGTTTGTAGGGCAGGAGCAGAGATGCAGACGTGAAGAAGAGATGTGTAGATGCGGGGATGGGGAAAAGGGGGGCATGGAGTGAACTGCGGGGTTGGGGTTGACACAGTACATAGGGGCTTCCCTGGTGGCTCAGACGGTAAAGCGTCTGCCTGCAATGGGGGAGACCCAGGTTCGATCCCTGGGTCAGGAAGATCCTCTGGAGAAGGACATGGCAACCCACTCTAGTATTCTTGAAAATCCCATGGATGGAGGGCTACAGTCCATAGCGTTGCAAAGAGTCAGACACGACTGAGCAACTTCACTTTCTTCCCTTCTTTCTACATACAAACATAACCATGTGTGAAATAGCTAGCTAGTGGGAAGCTGCTATACTGCGCAGGGAGCTCAGCTCTANAAAAAAAAAAAAAAAAGCTCAAGGTTGACCATCAACAGGAAAGAGTAGGAATTTATAATAAAAGTGACTTCATTTTTAACATTAGTGTGGTAACATCCTCACAGTGGTAGCATGTTCATTTGGTGGTCCCCAAGGAACCACACTTCTCCATCTGCCTGGGGGAGGTCCCTCCTGGAAGAGGCTGGCCTTGTGGCCTGTATTAGCCAATAGAATGTGGCTGAAGAGAAGCTGTACCTGTTTTGGGCCCAAGTCTTTAAAAACTGGCTGGTTCTGCTTGTGTACTTAGAAGGAAAGTACTTACCATGTACGAAGTTGGACTACACTGGGCCTGCCATTCTTAAAAGAAGCCCAACCTAGCCACATGGAGAGTTGCCATGGATAAATAGCTAGGCTCTAGAAGACAGCATCAGCTAAGCTCTCAGCTGACAGCCAGCAGCATGTTGCCAGCCAGGTGCATGAAGCCATCTTGGAAGTGGATTTTCCATCACCAGCTGAACAACCCCCCACACATGCAGGGGTCTCCACAGAGCCCTGCCTAAGCTGCAGCACTGGGAGCAAACAAGTGAGACAGTTGTTTTAAGCCTCCAAGTTCTGAGTTAAATTTTTGGGGGGACCATGCTGCATGGCATCTGAGATCTTAGCTTCCCAACCAGGGATCCCTGCCCTGAACTGAACCCTGGGCCCCCTTCAGTGGAAGAAGGGAGTCTTATATAGTGACTACCAGAGAAATTCCATTGAATTAATTTTTAATGTAACAATACATTGACATAATTACACCAGATCTTTTCCATTTCTCCCAAAATTGTTTTGGAGGGGACATACATTGATTTGAGTATTGGTTTTGTAAAATAGTAACAACTTTACCATGTTCTATTCTTTCCCTTCCCCCAACTTTGTATTGAAGGAAACATTCATTCTTTCCGTGTTTGCCAAGTATTCCTGTTGACTGTTAGGCCCCTAGGTACCCAAAGATGAGAAGAGACTCAGAAAAGCACTTAGCCTAATGCAGGAGACAAACACTCACTCACAGGATTGGTTTTTTGTGTTAGAATGTTGTGTGTCTAGCACAATAGCAGCATAGAGAAGGGATCAACATCTTTCAGTGACTCTGGAGGGGTCAGAATTTTCTAGCAGGCATCCTACAAGGCATGGCATTTGTGTTAAGCATTGGAAGATGAAAGGAATTCTCCCAGGTAGAGAAAGAGCAGTCTGGAGGAGTCCTTCTGTGCTTAGGAAAGAACGTTAGCAAAGTTCTGACAGAGTTAAGGAATATGATAGTTTAGAGTAACTAAGCGTAGTCTTATGTAGCCATGGTGCAAGGTGGAGTAACGAAGGTTGCCTGCCTGTCCAAGCAGTCAGAAGCCTTGAAGGCCATTCTGATCAGCACGGCTTGAGGACAAGGTAAAGCCATCTTAACAATTTTAAAAAATTGTACTTAAATGAAGTACAATTAACACACAGCAAGAAGTCTTAACATCCTAAGTTCAATGAATTTTAATGTATGTAAATATCTATGTGACCACCACTTGGACCAAGGTCGGACCAGCATAATATGACAAAACATGACAAGGATGTCCTGAGCATAGACCCATATATCCTGAACAAAGTATTAGCATATCCAGCAACTTAACAAAGGATGATACATCAAGACCAAATGATCAGGAATGCAAGGTTGGTTTACTGTTTTAAAACTCAATAATGTAACCTACATTAGTAGAATAGCAAACCATATCTAACAGATGCAGATAAGACAAATGATAAAATTTAACACTCTTTCGTGATCGAAATTTCATCTGATTATTTAAAGCAAGGAAAAGACCTGTCCAAATCTATGCTGTTCAGAGTCAAAGGCTCTTTGTGAAGCAGTCAGGGTTCTAAGTCCTGGAACAGGGCACTACGGTATGACTTTCTCTAGGAAAAGTTTCCAGGGATATAGGAGAATGCGAACTCCACAGACATCCAGCTCTACCACTGGAGGAACTGTGCCAAATGCTGACTCTAAGTGAGCAATAAGTTAACTCCAGACCTCTTTAACAGCTATGTAGACAAGGAAGGACTCAGACAGAGTCCATTAAAAATGTGATTGCTCTACACATCACAGGCAGCAGTGCTAACAGATATTGCTTACATGTCTGAACCTGGCTGCTCTGTGCCACCAATCCTATTGGAATGAAACAAGACCAAAAGGTGAGTAGCTCAGGCCTATAGTGATGGCTCCTGGCAATAAAGGTAACAGGTAGAAACCTGAATCCTAGTTTTGTCTGCCACTATCCAGCTGTGTGCCCTTTGGAAAGACAGATTACCTCTCTGGGCTTGTGGTTTCTGCATCTGTGAAATAAGTGGATTAGACTTGATGGGTCTCAGTGTGAATCAGATCTGGATTTCAGTCCTGCTAAGTCGCTTCACTCGTGTCCGACTCTGTGTGACTCCATAGATGGCAGCCAACCAGGCTCCCCCGTCCCTGGGATTCTCCAGGCAAGAACACTGGAGTGGGTTGNTCCTCACCGTATCGAACCTCTCGCTGCCTAGCAAGGGTTTGCACTCGATTCCAAGTGTCCCAAGAGAACAGATTGGCCGAAGCAACCCAGGGGGCCAATCGTACAATGGTCCCCCAGACCTTAATGGCCTGAGCGTCAGAAATCTCAAGTCCCTTGCTTATGATTTCAGTCCTCCAGCTTTACCATCTGTGTGACCTGTGTCTCATTTTCTCCATCTGTATAATGGACAGAAACCTTAATGTATTTCTCTGAATATTAAATAAGATCATGTAAGTGGAACACCGAACACATTCACTGTATATATTGAATACAAAATAAAGATAGATGTTGTTAATGTTCTAAGAATTAGCTATTAGATTCTAAAATGCCGTAATGATTAACAGACTGGAAATACTAATTTTTTTTTCTGACAGGGAGATTGGTAAGTGTTGTGGAAAGCTTTGAAATTCTGCATGTCCTGCCCATCACAGGTAGGGTACTGTAAAAAGCTTGGGTAATTTTAGCAGAAAGGAGAACAGAAGGATAGATACTCTTTCATGATTTAATCTTGGTAATGTACCAGTGATTTCATTACCATGTGTAAAAAAACTATGATGACATTTCCTATACTCAGATAAGTACTAAGTGAGAAATCTAATTAAATGATGCGTCCATACAGTTTCCATAGAATGTAATTAATGAGATACCAGAACCCCCTATTGATTATGGTGCTGAATTTAATCAAATAGTATGTTTATCTAAGTAATCCAAACAGAGTCTGATGTCTACAGTCAGGCATGTGACTTTCACCGGTTGTAAATAAGCTGTTCAGAGGACAAAGTACCCTGCTTAGAGAACAGGAAATTTAATGATCTGCATTCGTAACAAACATATTGTATCAAATAAAGGACTGCTTTTTTCCAAAAATCATATTCACAGAATCTTTCTGAGTTTGAACTATTTAGTTAGACCAAATATTCAAACTGGAAATATTCATGAGAGAGCTTTATATGATGTTAGTATTTTGGACCATGTCCCCATCATCCATCAGACACTTTCTTATTTATGGGCGGTCGCAGCCCAAGTCATGAGGAACTCGCAGTGGCTACAGTGGGACTGCATGTTCTGTGGCCTCCTGGGAAGGGCTGGAAGGTTAGCTACCCCCAACTCTCCACCTCTAATACCTTTGAAATTATTATTACTGCCTTGGGAAGATGCGGTCTTCATCATGGCCACAGTGGTGAGAGCCAGATGGTGGAGTCTATATTTTTAATTTTTATTGGAGTATAGTTGCCTTATAATATTATGTTAGTTTTTTTACTGTACAGCAAAGTAAATCAGCTGTATGTATACATATATCCCCTCTTTTTTTGGGGGTATTTCCTTCCCATTTAGGTCACCACAGAGCACTGAGTAGAGTTCCCTGAGCTCTATAGAGGTCTTATTAGTTATCTATTTTATATATATCAGTGGTGTATAGATGTCAAGCCCAATCTCCCAGTTCATAACCCCAGGAAGTGCTTTTAATAAAGCTATAAATTCTAAGTCAGATAGGTTATTCTCTTTATGTTATTACAATGCTATTAAATGTAAATGGATGTTTATATTTTTATATTTTTAAAGGAGGTGGCCATTTTTTTCTCTACCTGAGACCGAGTGCTAGGACTGTCCTAAGTAGAAAGTTTCAA
Organism: Neotragus pygmaeus; assembly: GCA_006410875.1. Taxonomy (NCBI): domain Eukaryota; kingdom Metazoa; phylum Chordata; class Mammalia; order Artiodactyla; family Bovidae; genus Neotragus; species Neotragus pygmaeus. The sequence continues at coordinate 39,096 of SJYV01031330.1, read as the reverse complement.
AATGAGCCACGTGGTTGAAAACATCTGCTGATGAATTATATGCAGTTCACTTTCATGCAGTGGAGAAGGAAATGGCAACCCACTCCGGTGTTCTTGCCTGAAGAATCCCAGGGATGGGGGAGCCTGGTGGGCTGCCATCTATGGGGTCGCACAGAGTTGGACATGATGAAGCGACTTAGCAGCAGCAGCAGTGATCTCTGCAGTTCTTGTTGGAATTGATATTAAAATCACCTGTCTCTGACCTTCAAAATAACCCTTCTCAACAGAAAAAGAGGCACTTTTCTATGACAGATAATGTATCGAAATATGCACAATGGTTATATTTTCCTTTTAAACGTGAGAACGTAGAAGTGGTAGGGGCTAGAAGAATGATTAACATTTAACAGCAGACATTTCACAATTTCGTAGGCTTATCTCAATTCACAAATGCAAAATAAAGTCAGGAGGCCAAACCAGCTTTTAAACGTACTCTTTCTGCAAACATTGTTTTTTACCCTCAGGGGAAATTTCCACATCCTCAGGAAGAAGCAAATTATATAGTGTATTTTTTCCCTCTCATAAAATATCTAGTGTAAATGTCTAGGTCTTTTGCAATCCTAATTTTCTGTTTTGTTCTAGGGAAACTTTCCACTTGACAAATACTTAGATGCTTATCTGTCCTTTGATGCAGATTTAATATTATTCTTTGTAGCCCTGGAAATAACAGTTGGCTTGGTCCATTCTGGCCAAATAGAAACCATTTAAAAAACGCTATGGTTTCTGGTCCATTTGTAACAATTTTGTCCCCTTCCTGGGTTGGTCCTGGCATCCTGAACATCACCTGTATACTGACAATGCTGTTATGGTTCTGTTACTTGACCTCTGCAGGGCAGTATCACTTAAACTGCCCACCAGTTTCTGTGTATTTAAGCAAATACATCATTCCTAATCTAGGATTGGACCATCATAAATGGCTAGTTATACCGTCAGGCATATCGTTAGGACTGGAAGTCTATTTTCTAATGTCTCAAGGTCTTTGATTGTAGTGCAGACCATGGATACAAATGTGATGGCAGAAGTCCCCCAGAAAGTATTGCAAATCCATGTAGTTTTCAGCCAAAGCAGCCTGTGTAAACAAGCAACCACATAAACCACACTGTTTGGCTTGAATGGCAGGAATGTCCTCAGCCACTCACTGGCATACAGGTAGACCGCGTTTGTTACCCACTGCTCCATACAAAAAAACCCAAATGGCTCAGCAAATATTTACTGAATTACAATTCTGGCATTTGTTAATCTTTTTCTTCACATACTTGAGGTTTTGCATCTTGCTCCCAGTTTTATAAAATGAAAGTGAATAAAGAGGTTTAATTAGCAAATAATCTGAATACAATTAAAAAAAGATTTTTATCTTCCAGAAGATAAATTCACAAGCATGACAAGAGGCTTTTAGGGCAGTCTTGCAAAAAGGCTCTTTTGAAAGCTGCACCCTTTGCATAAAAATGTCTATGAGCAGAATAAAATATTTAAACAAGCAGCATTAACTAAAAAAGAAAACCTCAGCATTAGAAAAACGCACACTCAGGCTCTCCTTTCCCATTTAGGTAGCTTCCTGTGGTTGGTCATCACCTTTTAAATAGAAAGTTATCGGCTCTGTTGGACCAGGCAAGGTGTTCATACGCATGGGCCTTCAAAAGAAATCCACGTGTCAGAGAAGCAGATTCTTATGGCACATTGCTGCTAGCTGGGTATACTCCTGTGTTGTCCTTCTCTGGATAATGTGATTGAGCATCACTTTCTTAATTATAAGCTCCTTATAGGAGTTTCTTTGTTCCACACACTGCCAAATGTAGCACCTAATAGGTGACTCCTGAATGAATGAATGGATGAATGAATGGATGGATGGATAGGCATTCAGTAATAACTCTGGATTGTTTCAAACCAACTGAAAGAAAAAACTTTGATTTCTTTGCCTTGGCCCATTTTATTTTTCCTCCAACTGTCTCATGCCCTTCTCTACTCCAAAAATGCATGACAAATGCATAAAAAGGACCAACTAGGGTGTGTGTGTGTGTGTGCATGTATGTGTGAAGTAATACACACAAACATAAAAGACAATCTTCATGTAATGTACTTTCAGTCTCTGTAAAAGTATACCTCATGCAGTGTCCTTTTGTAGTATTTAATGATTTTACTAGTTAGGTATTCAGAAATAAACATACCACTGCCAGCTTGCATACAGCAGGTAGATCAGTGAAAGGTGATTAAGAGACTGGAGTGGAGGTTGTCACCAGAGGATGAGAGAGAAAATCCTTTCCTGTGTTTTGGGCCACCGCTGCCCTCTAGGGGACACATGGAAAATAAGCAAAGTCTCAAACCTGCTAGAAAGTTAAGACCTTGGAAAATCATTTTGTCTGCCTCACTTTTATTAAGGAAAACTTAATGAAAAGCTAATTAAAATTACTTCAAGGATAACTATATAATCCCCCCCTCCAAATCTTTACATCACATGCTCTTCCACAGTCACCCAATTTAGAGTCCCTCTCGGCTGATAAAAAGTTCTGTATTTTGTCTATACTGATGTTCCTGTGGAATTTTAAACCTGTTTTTTCTTGTCCTGCTAAGGAACAGCTGCTTATTATGACTAACATGTTAGTCACTGTTTATACTTTTAGCTTTCGGTGTTCCAGAAACCTGCAACCCCGGCTCCTTCCGTCTTTTTTTCACAAAGTCAGTGTGTATGGAGGAAAATAGGCAAACATTTCCAAAGTTGCCAAATTGTTCCTTATTTCTAGACGAAAGAAGCGTCACTGATTTGAAGACCAAAAATCAGCTTGTGATTTTCACCTGGGAGATATAACTTAAAGTACCCCTCGGTCCTTCAACCGTCTTGATATAAAGCTTGAAAATTAGGGACAGTATCTTTTGTAATCCTACTTTATAAGCAGAAAGTAATGTACTTTCATTTCTAACTCTTAAAGGAGAATTTAATACTAAATGAGGTTTTTTGGAAGTGAATATTCTTAAGAGAAAATTTCATGACTTTTGGATGATATTGTGGAAGAGCCACTTATAAAACATCTGTTTGTTCATCCATTTAACATTTGTTGAGTATTCCATTACTCAAAAGACACTATCTTGGGAGGTGTATAAAGAAACTTCCCATTCTGTAGAAAAGAATTATATGACAGTAACACATTTTGTCCTGTATTAGATTTGACTTTGTTCAACAAATAAAAAATAATCAAGATGCTTATGTTTTATGTATATTATCTACTAGACTTCAAGTATCTAGAGAAAAGGGAATTTATTTTGCTCATCTTTGTATCACCAGTATCTTGGATGATTTAATTTCTCAAGCCTAATAGTAGTCCTTTAAGTGTGTGCTTTTTGTTCCCAGTTTCTGGGTAAATTATTCAGCAGTCTATAAGCTAGAATGTAATTGAGATTTAAACCTAAGTGTGTCTGATCATTGATATTATGATATTTCCAAGCTTATATGCCTAGCATAGTGCCTGCACATTGTAGGTGTTCAATAAATATTTGAATAAGAATTAGTTGGTGTGGTTTTCCTAAGTAGAATATTCTCTGCTTCCATTTTGGTGTATCAGGTGCTTCAAACAGTGTTTGGTACATAATAAGGCCTCAATAATTGTTGAATGAATGAATATAGATTTATTAGGAAGTCTCTTTTCAGTATTTTTCCATTACCTTAATTCTTACAGTATATCCACAATGGTAGAATAATGTTTTAAGACTAAATGAAATGAATGTTTTATGAAATATGTATTGATGGTGGTCTCTAATGAACTGTCCTGGAATTCATTTTCAGCTAAACTCAGGACATCAGATAGGTCATCGATGTACCTTCTTGGCAATTTCATTGTCCAAAGATTTGAGGAAATGAATGGGGGAGCTGATATTAAAAAAAAAAATCAAGTTCTAACTCATAGGAAGTAATAAGAATCTTAAAGAAGAGAAATAAGAGTTTTAAAAACTGATGGGGAAAGAAATTCTGAAAAAAAATCAGAGAAATATGGTAAATTTATGAGAACAGATTTTTAAAAATTCAGGGAACAAATTAGAAGAACTCTATAGCATAAAAATGTCAAAGGGAAAATATCTTGAGAAGATTGAAAAGCTTGCAAAAATTCTAAACAAACCCCAAAGCTCTTAATGCCAGTTTTTATGGTATTAGGATTATGAGTAATTTCTTTAAAATTTTACCTTTCCACATTTTTAACTTGTCTGTGAGGTGGCTTTCAGGTAAACAGAGAAGTTCCGATTATATTATCTAAAAAATAAGACAAAAGTCACTTTAAAACAAGCAGTTTCTACCATATACAGTTGCACATCATTCTGATGTGGTTTTTATATGACATTCTTTCCAGTGTCTCTGCATCTCTATTTAAATAATCCATTTATTGCTTTGTTCATTAAGCATCTGTTTACTGAGAAACTTGCATATAGCAGCAGTGTTCCAGGTCCTGGGACACAGATGTGGACCAAAGCACATCCTTGTTCTTAGAGGGCTGATATTCTAGTAGGGGAGAAAGACAGAAAACAAATAAAGCATGTCTTTAATTCTAGGCTGCAGTCAGGCTTTTAAGAAAAATAAAGCATGGTAAGAGGAGAGGGAGCAACGTGGTGTCATAGCTTCAGATGTGCTGATTAAGGAAGTCAGTTCCTCTGAGAAGGGAACAACTAGTGATGCGAGGGTGGAATGCTAAGAATTGGATTGGGGAAAATTCAGGTGATGAGTTGTGTAGGCAAGGGAGTAATAGATACAAAAGAAAACCTCCAAATGATCTGAGGTCAGTTAAAAAAAAACTCAGGATAGACATGTTGTTCTTTGTCTGCTTTTTAAGTTCAAGGAGCAAAATGTTCCAGTAAAAGATGAACCCGCAGCTTAGAGGGGATGGTTATGTGGATAGAGGAGAAAGAGAACAGACTTGTAAGATTTCTGTTTTCTTTGTCTGTGACTTTGAAATGGAAATGATAGACTTCTGTTGCTAAGAGGGAAGAAAAGATGAGAAAAGAGAATGTAAGAGACTATATTCTAGATGCCTTCAAGGGTTGTCACTGGTGGGAACTTTCTCCCACTTTTTCTTCATCCCTTAGAAATGATGGCAATCTTGGGGCAAGGAAATAATGCTGCATTCCTATAATTCTTTCGAATTATCTCAGTGGCCAGGGGTTTATTGAAAGGTGAGATTTGGCCGCTATCATCTACTGCTTTGTCTTTAGAAGCTGTTTCTCCTTCTGGCTTAAATTTCCCTAGAGGGGCTGATGAAGGGAGAGGTGCAGGTTAGATTATGCTACTAGAAGAGGGGCCAGGTGCTAAGAGAATTCGGCCCTAGAGGGGAAAAGGAGGGAAGAGAGGGACTCCAGCTGTGGGGGCACAGAAGGGGGGGGGCCTCAAGGGACTGAGCTGGAGACCTCTCTCCCTTTCTCTTCCTCCATATCCCGAATCACCTTCTTCTCAGGTTCCTTCATGCCCTCACACTTTTGCTCTCCCTCCTTTCTGCCAAATAGTTCAAATTTGGCCCCCTCTGAGTCCCAGCAGGAAAACTAGTGCCCCATTATGTCTCCAGATGAATTTCCAGAAAATACCATCTACAGCCACAAGAAGGAAACTCAGAAGGGTGTTCAGTCAGTGTGGCATGTGGTCGGATGGAGGATTGTTGTTTTGGCCAATTCAGGATTCTAATGCAGCATAAAATGAACTTATCTTCAGACATATACATATATAAGTATAAAATTCTTATTTCAGAGTTTTAGGGCAGGAATAGAACAACCAAGACACCAAATTTTGAGTGTTTAGATTCTTAAAAATAGGATGCCTCTGAAGTTCTAGTTACTGTGGTAGGTTCTGGGGACACCAAGTAAGCCGATATCCTTGCTGCAGATGAAATCTGCTAAACCACTGCTGTCCATCCGTCTTTGAGGTGTGGAGGGAAGCAGGAGAGGTTGACACAGCACAGGACCAGCACATGGAGGCCTGATTTTCAAAAGGGGAAGGTAGGTGGTTATCAGTGAGCCTAACATCAATTATGTGGGGGCTCCCAGCTGGGCTCCAGAAGCGTCACCAAGGAACAGATCATGTAGCTGTACATCATTTCTTCCTGTGAAAGGGTGACTGGACTAGCCAATTAGGGTAATTAAGTATATCTGGATTTTCTACAGGGTATTTGTCAATGCATCACACAACTTCCTTGTGGCTAAGATGAGGAGATAGGAGCTAGAAGTCAAGGATGTTGGCAGTCTGTCGCATAGCCCCACACAGAGGGTAGGAGTGAGTGCACAGTGTCTGTCTGGAAGAATGGTCTAATGGTGAGGTGCCTGGTCCCAGTATGGTCAACACTTAAACAAAAATAGGAATTACCGCAAATATGAAGCTTCCTTGGTGACTGAGATGGTAAAGAATTCACCTGCAGTACAGGAGACCAGGGTTGGATCCCTGGGTCAGGAAGATTCCTTGGAGAAGGGAAGAGCTACTCACTCCAGTGTTCTTGCCTGGAGAATTCCATGGACAGAGGAGCCTGGTGGGCTACAGTGCATGGGACACAAAGAGTCAGACACAACTGAGTGTGTATGTGTATACAAATGCAAACTGTACTTGTCGGATTTGCCAGTGACATGAGTGAAGCTTTCACTTAAGTAAGAGGACAGAATTAGAATATACTCCCCATTCCAAGTGGAAAAAAGAGTTTCAAATTGGTGGGATGCAACAAATTTAATGAGGTAACAGTAATGGAAATAAATGTGATGTCCACTATCGGGGGCCAGAACAGAAAGGCAAAAACCCAGCTATGCAGATACAGGATGGGGTGCCTATGGTTTGGCTTAGATATGTGAGGACCACGGTGTGTGTGTGTAACTTCAGTCACGTCTGACTCTTTGTGATCCCATGGACCATAGCTTGCCGGGCTCCTCTATCCATGGAATTCTCCAGGCAAGAATACTGGAGTGGGTAGCCATTCCCTTCTCCAGGGGATCTTCCTGACCCAGGGATTGAACCCTGGTCTCCTGCATTCTAGGCGGATTCTTTACTGTCTGAGCCACCAGGGAAGCCCTTAGGAATTTTAAGTGTCACTTGGGAATTTCACTTAGGGATGTCAAGTGTCACTTAGATATAAGTGCCACAAAAGCAAATTCAGTATTAACAGGAAGGCATTCCTTAGAATAAAGCTATTGCTAATTGTGTTTTATCCTGTGTGGATGAGATTATAACCCATGTTTGTTGTTGCTCAGTTTCCCAGTCATGTCCAACTCTTTGCAACCCCATGGACTGCAGCACTCCAGGCCTCTCTGTCCCTCACGATCTCCCGAAGTTTGCCCAAGTTCATGTCCATTGCATCGGTCATGCCATCCAGCCATATCATCCTCTGATGCCCTCTTCTTCTGCCTTCAATCTTTCCCAGCATCAGGGATTTTTTTCCAGTGAGTCAGCTGTTCGCATAAGCTGACCAAAATACTGGAGTTTCAGCTTCAGCATCAGTCCTTCCAATGAGTATTCAGGGTTGATTTCCCTTAAGATTGACTGGTTTGATCTCCTTGGTGTCCAAGGACTCTCAGTTTTGTTTCTCAAAATAAAACTGGAATGTGTGCAGAGGAAGGTGACTAGGGCACTGAAGGAAGGAAACCCAAGAGAATGAGGAAGCATTAGAAAGGAGCTTGTCAGGGTATTGGAGGGGAAGTAGACATTTCATTAGTGCCAACAGTTACATCTAGGGCCAGTAAGGGGAAATTCGATGAGTATCAACTAGAACTGCCTGAAGCTGGGAAGCCAAGAGATTCCTACCATCAGTGGTTTCTGAATGTCACTTGAGTCATCAGAAGAGTGTAAAATAGTCATTCATGACCTTTAAGGTCCGAATGATGCTAAAGCTGAAGCTCCAGTACTTTGGCCACCTCATGCGAAGAGTTGACTCATTGGAAAAGACTCTGATGCTGGGAGGGATTGGGGACAGGAGGAGAAGGGGACAACTGAGGATGAGATGGCTGGATGGCATCATGGACTCGATGGACGCGAGTCTGAGTGAACTCCAGGAGTTGGTGATGGACAGGGAGGCCTGGCATGCTGCGATTCATGGGGTCGCAGAGCTGAACTGAACTTAACCTTGGGAGTCTTTAGTGCTAGAGTTGTTTACTAACCATTTATTAGACAATCACCTTAATGTACCTTGTTTGGGTCACTTTTCAGCTGTACTCTTAGGGGCTGTGGAAATGGAGTAATAGAGACCTTATAAGCTCTCCTGCCATCCCAAGGTGAAAGCCCTGGAGAGTAGGCTACAGGACTTCACACATTTTTAGCCATCTCAGTTCTGATGTCAGCAAGGACGGAACTGGCAAACTGAGACAAGTGCTTGATTGACACGTCTAAGGCCAACTAGGTAAAGCCACCGCCTGGAAGCTACATCTCAGTGTGGTTTCCAGGTGTTATCTGGCAGAGGGATCACTCAAGGCTAAGGATTGTGGTCTGTCATTTAGCAGAATGTCATTGTGATCAGTGATCCTTTGCCTCTTATAGTTAATAACAATCTTTATCTTAGTGCTATAATAAAAAAAAATTCATAGGTTTTGTTGGTCCAGTCATGCTCATTGCCTAGAAGATGCTTCCTAGTTTCAGGTACAGTGGGGTTTAGTTGATGTGAGTGGTAAACACAGCTTGTATTTGGCACAACCAAATGCTACCCTCTTTAGGTGTATAAACCCACTATTCCATCCACAAGATAAGAATTTATTCAACAGACAAATATTAATGATGACATTTTTCTTTTAGTGCACTGCATAAAATATATGCTAATCAATACAATTCAGACCCATATTGAATATTAATTCTACATTTCATGGATCTTGGTAATTAAGGTTAGTGCTGCACATGTACCCTAGAAATAGTAAAATTTTGATAAAAGTAATTTACTGTAAAGTTTTTAATCATTTTTGACTCTAGTATAATTCTTTTTGCACTGATAGCACACAAAATAGAAAAGCTACCAAGCAAAGAGTTAAATATTTTCTAACAATACTAAGCTCAGAAAAGAGCTTACTTAGCGTTTTATTTTCTGCTTGCTTTACATTTACATTTGTGTCACAATACAAATAGGGCTTTTACAGTTCAAGATTAATGCTGTGGTTTTCTCTGTTCATTCTGTATCATCCAAAATGCAGTTGGACCAAGCAACACAAAAAATAATCAGTCAAGTGCTGAATAACTCATTGTAAAAATATTCATGGACACACAAAGTCGATATCCAAAAAAAAAAAAAAAATCCCAGAATATATGAGGAACTTTTTATTTTGGTAAAACTTCAAAGAACTGTTGTGATGAGTCAATGAAAATATTGTAAACCCGGTCAGAGATTAGCTCAGGGTAGCTAGTTTTTACAGAACAGTCTTTTTTGTCCTTTGCTCTCTCTTTTTCAATTGAAGTATATTTAATTTACAATATTATATTAGTTTCAAGTGTACAGCATACTGATTCGGTATCTTTGCAGATTATACTCCATTATGGAATATTACAACATAATGAGTATAATTCCTCCAGTGCTGTAAATATATTTCTGTAGGTTCAGTTTAGTTCAGTTCAGTTGCTCAGTCGTGTCTGACTCATTGCGACCCCATGGACCACAACATGCCAGGCCTCCTTGTCCATCACCAACTCCTGGAGTTTACCCAAACTCATATTCACTGAGTTGGTGATGCCATCCACCTATCTCATCCTCTGTCGTCCCCTTCTCCTGCCTTCAATCTTTCCCAGCACCAGGGTCTTTTCAAATGAATCAACCGTTCTCATCAGATGGTCAAAGTATTGGAGTTTCAGCTTCAACATCAGTCCTTCCAATGAATACTCAGGACTGATCTCCTTTAGGATGAACTGGTTGGATTTCTTTGCAGTCCAAGGGACACTCGAGTCTTCTCTAACACCACAGATCAAAAGCATCAATTCTTTAGTGCTCACCTTTCTTTATAGTCCAACTCTCATATCCATACATGACCACTGGAAAAACCATAGCCTTGACTAGACTGACCTTTGTTGACAAAGTAATGTCTCTGCTTTTTAATATGCTGTCTAGGTTGGTCATAACTTTTCTCCCAATGAGTAATCATCTTTTAATATCATGGCTTCGGTCATCATCTGCAGTGATTTTGGAGCCCAAACAATAAAGTCTGCCACTGTTTCCACCGTTTCCCCATCTATTTACCCTGAAGTGATGGGACCAGATGCCATGATCTTATTTTTCTGAGTGTTGAGCTTTAAACCAGCTTTTTCACTCTCCTCTTTCACTTTCATTGAGGCTCTTTAGTTCTTCACTTTCTGCCATAAGGATGGTGTCATCTGCATATCTGAGGTTATTGATATTTCTCCTGGCAATCTTGATTCCAGCTTGTGCTTCATCCAGCCCAGCGTTTCTCATGATGTACTCTGCATAGAAGTTAAATAATCAAGGTGACCATATATAGCCTTGACCTACTCCTTTCCCTATTTGGAACTAGTCTGTTGTTCCATGTCCAGTTCTAACTGTTGCTTCCTGACCTGCACACAGATTTTCTAAGAGGCAGGTCAGGTGTTCTGGTGTTCCCATCTCTTTCAGAATTTTTCACAGTTTATTGTGATCCACACTGTCAAAGGCTTTGGCATAGTCAATAAAGCAGAAATAGATGTTTTCCTGGAACTCTCTTGCTTGTTCAATGATCCAGCAGATGTTGGCAATTTGATCTCTGGTTCCTCTGGCTTTTCTAAAACCAGCTTAAACATCTGGAAGTTCACGGTTCACATATTGCTGAAGCCTGGCTTGGAGAATTTGGAATATTACTTTACTAGTGTGTGAGATGAGTGCAATTGTGTGGTAGTCTGAGCATTCTTTGGCATTGCCTTTCTTTGGGATTGGANTTTTTTTTTTATTTCAAACAGCATCATCTGTCTAACCACTCCTAGGCATGGCTAGTCACTGGCTATCATAGTTATTCTAGCACTTTCATTTTGCATTTCCAAAGACAGCTTAATTTACAGAGCATCTGTGTGCGTGTGTGTATGTTCAAAGTATGTGTGTGCACGCATGTGTGTGTATTTTGAGAAGGAAGTGAATACAACAAAATTTTACTTCTTAGAAAACAAGAAACTTTGTAACAGGTCCTGTTACCTCAGAGTCTCAATCAGATGCAGGTATGATTCTGATTTATCAGGCATTCTGTTCTTCATTCCCATCAATCTAAAAACTGCTTCCTTCTTTTACTGCCTGATGGAGCCTCTAACCTTTCTAAAGCATATCATCCTCCCTACCTCTCAAAAGACAGAAAGCCAATTTCCCATTCTAACAAGAGTAGAACATTCTTGAATAGGAAGTATGACATTTTAAAAATACATCTAATGACCTAAAAATGTCATCTATAATACAAAATGTCAATGCTTAGAGTATCAAAATAACATATTATGGAAAAAATTTATTTTTACCTTACAAGGAATGAAAAATAATTCATTATGTGGCTAAACAAAAGCTCAGGAGTAAGGCTAAACTAGATAACATAAAAATCAAGAAAAGAGCATAGTGTTTAAACAAAACAAACCACATTTTTTAAAACTTTATAGAAACTATGATTTTAGTAAGTCAGAATAGAAAATTCCATGACTGTTTAAAATGACTTCTCCAGAAACTGGATTTTCATCAATATGTATGTTACTTACAATGACAAGTCGGTTATTATGTATGTTTTTAATATTGTTCTTACAGATATTTATCTTTCCTTTTAGAACTATCTCCAAAAGTTAAAAATGTTGAGAGCTAAAAATTTTAAAGTATTCTAGTGTATAACTCACCCATTATACATGACTCTTTTCAGAATTTTACAAAAAGAAAATAGCACAAGACACACCTATTTCACCACAAAACACAGAAAAAGAATGTCCACCTGCATAGGTCCAGGAATGCAAGACAGAACTCTCTCTATGTTCTCAGAGGTCACCTCTACGTCGTTCACAGCAACGAGGACATCACCTGAAAACACAACCACAATAAAAGACAGTTGTGTGAGTATCCAAAATTGAAAAAGATCTGGAGTTGGAACATCAAAAACTATCTAATCTGACCTTCCAAGTGTAGTACAAAATGTGGTGCAGACATTCAGGGACTCACTCAAGATTATAAAACTCTTTAGTGGCAGAGTTAATCTGCCACCCCACTCTTAAACTATAATGCAGCCCAACACTGCACCATAACTAAATATAACCTATGAATGTTTAAAGAGATGAATATTCTTATTTTTTTATACAATTGGGAGAATTATATCAACCCAAGGGACAAATGGAAAATTTGTAGCATTAAGCAAGTATTATACTTAACAAAATTGAATCTAAACACTTAGACCCACAGTAAAAAATTTCAGCTGAAATTTTAATTAAATCGATGTGGTACATCATAACTCAAAATGCTGGGTATTCACTGTTATTACTGATCTTTGTCTACACACAGCATTTTGTTTCAAAAGCCCCCAACCACAATAAAATCTACAGCATGTTTCAGTTAAAATATCCTTTTCAATGGCTTTCCTTTAAATGTGTATATTATCAAATCAAGTGGTTTTAATAAAATAAAGATCAGTGTTAAAATGGAAATTTACTCTCAAAACATGAAGGTAGTATCTAAACACCAGTGAACTGCAGTAATAGAAATGCACATAACAAGGTTATTTTCTCTCATCATTCTTATTGATAGGACATACATTAAATAATTACAACCATTCATTAATTCATCCAACAAACACTTACTATATGCCAGGCCCTGTTCTAGGCACTGTAGATAGAGAATGAACAAAACAGACAAAAATCTCTATACATATGGAGCTTAATATTCTTTGGAGAAGACAAAATAAATAGACATATAGACAAAACAGTGTTGTTAGACAACTCTCTATTGGCCTCTCATGCTTTTCTGTATTTTACAAGCCAAGGAACTGAAAGTCTTTGTTCTCAATTATCTTTTCAAGATTGTGCAGTGAACAGTTTTGGATGAAATAGTGTCTCCCTCCAGAGCAAAAGGACAGAATAATAAGGATAATTTCTCCCTCAGTGTCTTATTAATACCCGTTCTTTATAAAAGATTTAGGTTTTCTAAATGCAAAGTTCCTTTCCTTTAAAGCAACCTACTGTTGTGTGTAGGTATCACCTGGTCCTCTTCATTATGACCTTTGAGAATGAGGGCTGGGGAACAGGTGAGACTGTCATTACTTCACCCACTGCTGTTCCTCCCCCTCCTCTCTCTGCTTTCATTCCTTGGTTTCCTTGATATGCTGTCTAATGGGAAAGGGGCAAAGTGCAGAGTGAGCAAGAGTTTCTTAGGCCAGCCCTGTGAGAGCCTGCAATGACCTACACTAGGGTTAGATGCTCAAGAAATGCCATTCAGTTGAGAACGGCATTGGGTTTGGCCCCCAAGTCTGACATGATGGTTCACTACTATAGCATCTGAGCAACCTCGTAACTTCTTAAAAGTTAAGAAATTTTGAGATGTATAGAAATATCGAATCACTATGCTACATAATAGGAACCAACACAGTGTTGTAGGTCATTTACACTTACAAAACAAATAAACAAACAAACTCATAGAAAAAGAAAATGGATTTGTGGTTACCAGAGGCAGGGAAGCCAGGAAGGGGAAAATTGGATAAAGTTGGTCAAAAGGTACAAATTTCCAGTTATAAGATAAATAAGTATTAGGAATGTAATGTACAACAGGATAAGTATAATTAATGCTCTGGTATGTTACATAACAAAGGTGTTTAGAAAGTAAATCCTAAGAGTTTTCATCATACACAAAATTTTTTTTTCTACTTCTTTAATTTTGTACCTATATGAAATGACGCATACTCACTAAACATTGCCACTTATTATGGTAATCATTTTATGATGTAACTCAATTTATTATGCTGTACACTTTAAACTTCTACAGTGCTTTATGTCAATTATATCTCAATCATACTAGAAGAAAAGAAAGAACTTGCAAACTAAACTTCCAACTTTAGTTCAACTTGGAAAAATAAAAAAGCAACATACTCCCCTAATTATTTTTAAACAAGAGATTAAATAAGTGTACTATATAACATTATTTATAGCTATAATGATTTTTAAAAGGAAGAAAGGAAGGGAAGGAGAAGGGGAGAAGAGGAAAGAAAGAAAAAATAATGAAAGAAAAGAGGGAGAAGGAAGGAAGGGAGGGAGCGAGGGGAAGATGAAGGAAGATGAACACAATACAGGAGTACTGATGTAAAACAAAACCACTTTTGGATGATACCAGCCATGAGTTCTACTGTCTGTAGATTACTGTGTCCTCAGGACACTTAAATAGTGAAACGATCTAAAGTTTGTTCCTTTAAACTAAAACCACCTGATAATGTCACAAATGACTCCTTTTTTCCCCCCTCCAAACCCTAATTAATACAGTTCAGTAGTTGAGTGTTATAGGAAGTGTTGTCTGAAAACACCATGTCCAGCAAACCTCTAAAAATAGGAGACATCAATCATCACAAAAGACATGAAAATTAATCCTACAACAACTGTAGTATGTTCACAATATTTTAAAATGTTTAGTAGAAAACTGTCTCTTTCTATAAGGAGTTATATCTCCTTTTCATTTCCCAGATATTTGTTTTCTTTGTGTTTTTCTGAGCACCTCCTGTGAGGTGACTCAGAGATGGCAGGCTTCCTGGACATCACATCACTGCAGTGGGCAGCCTGTGCCCCAGGAAAGTTCTTTCTCAACAAGTGCGTGGGAGTCATTAGTATGCACGGTCCCATCTCAAAGGCTGAAAGGAAATGAAATGCATGAATTGGTTTGAACTGTTAAATAAGCAATAGTCTGAGGATTATTGATGGGTAGAAATAAGAGGAAAAATCTACCAAGTTTATCAAGAGATACTTCCAACAATCAAATAAAACCTAAAGAGAGGTTAGTTTATCATAATACTTAAGTCAATTCCTCAATGTAAAGTTTATTATTTCAGAACACCCATCAATTTCTCAACATCTACTTATATCAAATGACAAATGTGTACTGAAGCATACTAACTACATTAGGCATCAGGGAGTATGGAAATATATATGCAAAAGTTAGTTTACAGTTCTATTAACATTATATGCAAAATGAATACACAATTTAAGAAATTACTTTTGAAAAAAATTATTACACATAAATGTATGAAAAAGAAAGGACACACACCAAAATGCTGTCTTTGAGTGACTGGACTTTTTCTTTGCTTCGTTTTATTACAGTTTCAAATGGTCTACAATAAGCATATATTATTACTACTGCAAAGAAAAAAAGTTGATACTCATATCTTATTTAAAAAATAAAACACACACACTGTGGTAGGCAGAATAGTCCTCCAAAAATGTCTACATCCTAATCTCTAAAATCTGTGAATATGTTACTTTACATAGCTATAAAGAGACTTTTCAGATGTAATTAAGAAACATGAGATTGGGAGATTAATCAACTGAGTCCCATGTAATCAAAGGATCTTTAAAGGAATGAGGCAGGAAAGTCAGTCAGAGAAAGACTTCAAGATACTACACTGCCAGCTTTGAAGATGGAGTTAGGGACCACAAGGCTAGGAATGCTTGCCAAGGAAAGGAGTTCTCTAGAAGCTTGCCAAGGAAAGGAGTTCTCCCTTGGAGACTCCAGACTGAATGCAGCCCTTGTGGATACATACATTGATTGTAGTGTAGGAAGACATATCTTAGACTTCTGATTTCCAAAACTGTAAGATGATAAATTTGTGCTGTTTTGAACCACCTAGTCTGGTAATTTGTCACAGTAGCAATAGGAAATTAATACACACCAAACAATATAAAGCAACCTTGACTAAGCACCAAATGAGAGGCAGAGACCAAGAATGCTAAAGAACAGATGGATATACAAGGTACATTTGGAGGTCACTGGGGAAAGAATAAATCAGTCCTGTTAGAAGTGAGTATTTAATGTACAGGAGGACTGGAAAATACGTATGAGACAGGGGGGAGGGATCAGATTGTGAATTTAAACTGTTCATTTAAATTAAGCTGAATTTGACTTAAGAGGGGAAAGCATCTGATTTTTTAAGCAGTTACATACTGCCATTTTATTCATTAAAGTTAATGTATTTACTGACAAAATCTTAAGTTTTGAGAGAATAAAAATTACTATATTTTTTAACCTCAATAGCAATCCCTCAACTATAATACTTAAGCACTAAACTAGAGAAAATCAAGGTGCCTCCCAACCTACCCTTCTAGAGTTCCTTGAATAATGGTAGCACATATATTGTAACTACTAATATTATACAGAATGTTAAGTAACAATAACTTATTTATTAAGTAATATTAAGTAATAATAACTACTAATATTATAAAGTGAAGTGAAGTTGCTCAGTTGTGTCCAACTCTTTGCGACCCCACGGATTGTAGCCCACCAGGCTTCTCGGTCCATGGGATTTTCCAGGCATGAATACTGGAATGGGTTGCCGTTTCCTTCTCCAGGGGATCTTCCTGACCCAGGGATCAAACCCGAGTCTCCCGCATTGTAGGCAGACGCTTTACCATCTGAGCTACCAGGGAAGCCCATGAATGTAAAATTTAATATGATATTAAAATATCATATTCTCAGAACATGATAGATAAGAAACTACTGTAAGGTTTTAATTTCTCATTAAAATAGAAAACAATACTACAGAAATGTTGGAAAAAACTACTGATGACTATTAATTATTTACGGCACTATTTGTCATTGTTCAGTCACTCAGTCATGTCCAACTCTTTGCAACCCTATGGATTGTAGCCCACCAAGCTCCTCTATCCATGGGATTCTCCAGCCAAGAATACTTGAGTGGGTAGCCATTCCTTTCTCCAAGGGATCTTCCCAACCCAGGGATCAAACCTGGGTCTCCTGCATTGGCAGATGGATTCTTTACCAGCTGAGCCACCTATAGCCATGATTAATTTTGAAAATTATTTTTAGTCTTTACGTCTGTTCACACAAAGGGGTCATTAGGAATTATTTTTTCCTTTTAAATCTCTCAAGTAATAAGAATTTTTATGCTGGTTATATAGTTTTTAGAATTATAACTTTGATAGTCAAATAACAAATAATTTATAATTATTAAATTATAATTTAAATAACCATACTGTTGGCCTGACATTTTCTTGTTTTTTTGTTTTTTATTCTAACTAAAAAATGCTTCAACAAATGTTTTCATGCACATAGTTTTTCCTCTTTTTACATCAGGGGTCAGCAGACTTTTTCTGTAAAGGCTCAGATCAGTAAATACATTAGGCTCTGCAGGCCATATGGTCTTTGTTGCAACTCTTCAACTTTGACATTGTAGCTTTAAAGTAACAATAAACAAATGAATATAGCTGTGTTCCAATAAAATTTTATTTATGAACACTGATGTCTGCATTTCATAAAATTTTCATATGTCATAAAATATCACTCTTTTGATTTGTTTTCTAACCACTGAAAAAGGTTAAAACCATTCTCAGTTTGCAGACTGCACAAAAATGGGTGGTGAGTTCATTGGAAAGACAGAATTTTAAGAGAATTTAGGCTGGTGGGCCTGACTTGATCTGCTGGCGATGGCTTATAGGTATGTCTTAGATGACTTCTTTAGAACAAATGTTTCAAAATGGATTAACTGGATTAAACAATACATTGTAGTGGCTTATTTCCCAGTTACATTTTTGAAAGGATTAAATCATTTCTTTTTTGTTTCAAAGAGAAATCTTTTGGCACTTTCCTCGATTCATGGAGTCGCAAAGAGTCGGACACGGCTGAGCCACTGAACTGAACTGAAGTGAACCACCCACTCAAGTGAGCAACATGGTTAACCGAAAGAGCTCTGTGAACAGAATTCACAACCCATGGATTCCAGCTTTATCACTGAATGGCTGGCTGTCTGCTCTTGGACAAGGAACATGACACCTCTGGTGCTCACCCACGGAGGGAAGTAACTGCACCAGACTCTCTCTACAGTGGCCTAAAATCTCTTAAAATTATGTCTTTCCAATGAACTCACTGCTTCAGTGTCTTTACTAGTGGATCAAGTACCATGGGTAAAAATATGGGGGATAAATTATGTGAGAGAAGAGAGACAAGTAGTTATTTTCATTAAGCATATAGAAATGGGGACTTCCCTGGCAGTCCAGGGGTTGGGACTCTGTGCTTCCACTGCAGGGGACCTGGGTTTGATCCCTGGTCGGGGAGCTAGGATCCCACAAGCCACAGGGCACAGTCAAAAATAAATAAATAAATAAAAAGTAATTTTACTTGGGGATTGTAAATATAGGAAAACAAAGAATATCAAAATGTTACAACCATAATGGGAGAAGACAAAAATGTATACCAAATAACAGTCTACCAAAGGTTAGAGAGTAAAATCTCACATTCAGTTCAGTTCAGTAGCTCAGTCGTGTCTGACTCTTTGCGACCGCATGAATCGCAGCACGCCAGGCCTCCTGTCCATCACCAGCTCCCGGAGTTCACTCAAACTCATGTCCATCGAGTCGGTGATGCTATCCAGCCATCTCACTCTCTGTCATCCCCTTCTCCTCCTGCCCCCAACCCCTCCCAGCATCAGTCTTTTCCAATGAGTCAACTCTTCGCATGAGGTGGCTAAAGTACTGGAGTTTCAGCTTCAGCATCATTCTCTCCAAAGAAATCCCAGGGCTGATCTCCTTCAGAATGAACTGGTTGGATCTCCTTGCAGTCCAAGGGACTCTCAAGAGTCTTCTCCAACACCACAGTTCAAAAGCATCAATTCTTCGGCACTCAGCTTTTTTCACAGTCCAACTCTCACATCCATACATGACATGTTCATAAAACCCAAAGCTATCTTTTCAAAAGAGAGCTTCAGATATTTTAATTGCAAACCCCCAAATTGTCTATTAACAGTGGAATGGAAAAATAAATAGTATGTATAAATACAATGGATTACTACATAGTGACAACATCCACATGTCTCAGACTATAAACTAAAGAAAACAGAAACAAGAGAATACATACCACATACTTCTATATACATGAAGTTCAAGAAGAGGCGAAATCAACTGTTGCTAGAAAACTTCTGACTTTTAGAAGATTATCTTTGGTGGGTATACCAATAAGAAGGATGCATCATGGAGCATCTGGGTACCCACCTGGGTTGTAGTTACAAAGGTATATAGATATGTTAAAATTCACTGAGTATTCATTTAAGATTTGGGCATGTTATGGAGTAACACCTCAATTTAAATAATTTTTAAAAGTAAATCCAAAAGCACTTCCAAAATATTTTTTTAAATTTAAAAGTGAAACAGCACAAGTATTATATAAAACAAATCTATTTAGTGACCACAGGGGAGCATATCAGAAGCTGATACAAAAAGAACTTGAAATAAAACTTTGTTTATTCTTCATCAGAAATAGTCTTCAGGGTATGTAGAGTCTTCATTCTTTCTGGAGTTATTTCTCCACTGATCTCCAGTAGCATATTGGGCACCTAATGACCTGGTGANGCAGTAGTAGATATAATGGTCATCTGAATTAAATTCACCCATTCCAGTCCATTTTAGTTCGCTGATTCCTAGAATGTCGACGTTCACCCTTGCCATCTCTTGTTTGACCACTTCTAATTGGCCTTGATTCATGGATCTGGCATTCCAGGTTCCTATGCAATATTGCCTTTACAGCATCAGATCTTGCTTCTATCACCGGTCACATCCACAGGTGGGTATTGTTTTTGCTTTGGCTCCATCCCTTCATTCTTTCTGCAATTATTTCTCCACTGATCTCCAGTAGCATATTGAGCACCTAATGACCTGGGGAGTTCCTCTTTTGGTATCCTATCATTTTGCCTTTTTATACTGTTCATGGGGTTCTCAAGGCAAGAATACTGAAGTGGCTTGCCATTCCCTTCTCCAGTGGACCACATTCTGTCAGACCTCTCCACCATGACCTGCCCGTCTTGGGTTGCCCTGCAGGCATGGCTTGGTTTCATTCAGTTAGAGAAAGCTTTGGTCCTAGTGTGATTAGATTGGCTAGTTTTCTGTGATTATGGTTTCAGTGTGTCTGCCCTTTGATGCCCTCTTGCAACACCTACCATCTTACTTGGGTTTCTCTTACCTTATGCGTGGGGTATCTCTTCACGGGTGCTCCAGCAAAGCATAGCCGCTGCTCCTTACCTTGGACTAGGGGTATGGCTGAGTAATATTCCATTGTGTAAACGTACACACACATATGTATCACATCTTCTTTATTCTTTCTTCTGTTGATGGACATTGAGGTTGCTTCCGTGTCTTTGCTATTGTAAATAGTGCTGCAATGAACACTGGGGTGTATGCATCTTTTTGAATTATGGTTTTCTCAGGATGTATGCCCAGAAGTGGGATTGCTAGGTCACATGATTGTTCTATTTTTAGCTTTTGAAAGAAATTCCATACTATTCTCCACCGTGGATGTACCAGTTTACATTTCCACCAGCAGTGTAGGAGGGTACCCTTTTCTCTACACCCTCTCCAGCATTTATTGTTTATGGATTTTTTGATGATAGTCATTTTGACTGGTGTGAGTTGGTACCTCATTATAATTTTGACTTGCATTTCTCTAATAATTAGTGATGTTGAGTATGGTTTCATATGTTTCTTGGCCACCTGCATGTCTTCATTGGAGAAATGTCTATTTGGACATTTTTTTCTTAAGTTTGTTTGTGTTTTGATGTTGAGCTACATGAGTTGTTTATATATTTTGGAGATTAATCTTGTCAGTTTTGTTTGCAGATATTTTCTTCCATTCTGAGGACTGTCTTTTTATTTTGTTTATAGTTTCCTTTGGTGTGCAAAAGCTTTTAAGTTTAATTTGATCCTATTTGTTTCTTCTTGTTTTTATCTTCATTACTCTAGAATGTGGTTCAGAAAAGATCTCACTGTGATTTCTGTCAAGGAGTGTTCTGCTTATGTTTTCCTGAAAGAATTTCATAGTGTTCATTCTTACCGTAAGGGCTTTATTCCTTTTTAGTTTATTTTTGACTAGGGTGGTGGCTTAAAGGTTAAAGCATGTGCCTGGAATGCTGGAGACCTGGGTTTGATCCCTGGGTTGGGAAGATCCCCTGGAGAAGGAAATGGCAACCCACTCCAGTATTCTTGCCTGGAGAATCCCATGGAGGGAGGAGTCTCGTGGGCTACAGTCTATGGGGTCACAAAGAGTTGGACATGACTGAGTGACTTCACTTTCACTTTCAGGGTGAATCAACATGGTATATCTCTACCATCTGCTTATGCTGTCTTTGATTCCTTTCCATCAGTATCTTTTAGTTTTCTGAGTACAGGTGTTTTGCCTCCACAGGTAGATTTATTCCTGGGTATTTTATTCTTTTTGTTGCAATGATAAATGGGATTGTTTCTTTAATTTCTGATCTTTTGTTTTTAGTGTATAGGAATGCAAGAGATTTCTGTGTATTAGTTTTGTATCCTATAATTTTACCAAATTCATCGATGAGCTCTAGTAGTTTTCAGTAGCATTTTTAGGGTTTTCTATGTATAGTATCATGTCATCTGCAAACAGTGATAGTTTTACTTCCTCTTTTACAATTTGTATTACTTTAATTTTTTTCCTCTGATTTCTGTGGCTAGGACTTCCAAAACTATACTGAATAATAGTGGTGAGAATGTACATCTTTGTCTTATTACTGATTTTAGAGGAAATGCTTTGTTTTTCACCATTGAAAATATGTTTGCTGTGGGTTTATCATATATGGCCTCTACCATGTTGAAGTATGTTCCCTGTATGCCCACTTTCTGGAGAACTTTCATCATAAAAGTGGGTTGAATTTTGTCAAAGGTTTTTCTGTATCTGTTGAGATGACCATATGGGTTTTTTCCCCTCGGTTTCATAATATGGTGTATCACATTGATTTATTTGTATATATTGAAAATCCTTGCATCCCTGGGATAAACCCTACTTGATCACGGTGTATATTCCTCTTAATGTACTGTTGGATTCTGTTTGCTAGGATTTTTTTTTTTGAGAATTTTTGCATCTAAGTTCAACAGTAATAATGGCCTGTAACTTGTGTGTGTGTGTGTGTGTGTGTGTGTGTGTGTGTCGATATTTTTGTCTAGTTTTGGTATCAGGGTGATGGTGGATTCGTAGAATAAGCTTGGGAGTGTTCCTTCTTTTGAAATCTTTTGGAAGAATTTGAAAAGAATGAGTGTTAATCCTTATCTAAATGTTTGATAGGATTTGCCTGTGAAGCCATCTTTTCCTGGACTTTTGTTTGTTGGAAGATTATCAGTCACAGTTTCAATTTCATTACTTGTGATCAGTCTTTTAATATTTTCTATTTTTTCCTGGTTCAGTTTAGAGAAGATCGTATCTTTCTAAGAATTTGGCCATTGCTTCCATGTTGTCTATTTTATTAAGATACAGTTGCTTGTAGTAGTCTTTTATGATCCTTCACACTTCTGTGGTGTCAGTTTTAACTTCTCCTTTTTCATTTCTGATTTTATTGGTTTGAGTGCTCTTTTTTTCCTCAATGAGTCTGGTGAAAGTTTTATCAAATTTATCTTCTCAGAGAATGAGCTTTTAGTTTCATTGATCTTTGTTATCATTTCTTTGTTTCTTTTTCATTTCTTTCTGCTCTGACTTTATGATTTCCTTCCTTCTACTAAATTTGGGCTCTCTTCTTCTTTCTCCTGTTGCTTTAGGCATAAGGTTGGGTTGTTGGAGATTTTTCTTAATTCTTGAGGTAAGATTATATTGATATAAACTTTCCTTATAGAACTATTTTTTTTTTTTTTTGCTGCATCCCATAGGTTTTGGGTCATTGCATTTTCATTCTCATTTGTCTCTAGGTGTTTTTTTATTTTATTTCCTGTTTGATTTCTTCCGTGACCCATTGGTACTTAGTAGTATATTGTTTAGCTTCCATGTGTCTATGTTTCTTTCAGTTTCCCCCCTGTAATTGATTACTAATCTCATTGTGTTGTGGTCAGAAAAGATGCTGGATTACGATATCGATTTTCTTAAATTTATTGAGACTTGATCTATGACCCAAGATGTGATCTATCCTGGAGAATGTTCTATATTGCACTTGAGTAGAAAGTTTATTCTCTTGCTTTTGGGTAGATTGTCCTATAAATAGTAATTAAGTTTATATGGTCTAATGTGTCATTTAAAGCTTGTATTTTCTTATTAAGTTTCTGTTTGGATGATTTGCCCATTGGTGTAAGTGAAGTGTTAAAGTGCTCCACTATTATTTTGTTACTGTTCATTTCCCCTTTTATGGCTGTTAGCATTTATTTTTTGTATTGCTGCTGCTGCTTCTAAGTCACTTCAGTAATGTCTGACTCTGTGTGACCCCATATTCAGCAGCCCACCAGGCTCCCCCATCCCTGGGATTCTCCAGGCAAGAATACTGAAGTGGGTTGCCATTTCTTCCTCCAATTCATAAAAGTGAAAAGTGAAAATGAAGTCGCTCAGTCATGTCTGACTCTTCGTGACCCTATGGACTGCAGCCTACCAAGCTCCTCCAGCTCTGATATTTTCCAGGCAATAGTACTGGAGTGGGGTGCTGTTGCCTTCTCCAATGTTTTGTACTGAGGTGCTTCTATGTTGGGTGCATAAATAATTCAATTGTTATATTTTCTTCATTGATTGATCCCTTAAACATTATGTAGTGTCCTTCCTTGTCTCTTGTAACAGTCTGTATTTTAAAGACTATTTTGTCTGATATGAGTATTACTACTCCAACTTCCTTTTGATTTTTATTTACATGAAATATCTTTCTCCATCCCCTCACTTTCAGTCTGTGTGTGTTCCTAGTTCTGAAGTGGGTCTCTTGTAGACAGCACATATAGGGGACTTGTTTCTGTATCCACTCAGCCAACCTATGTGTTTTGGTTGGAGCATTTAATCCATTTACATTTAAGGTATTATTGGTATATATGTTCCTATTGCCACTTTCTTAATTGTTTTGGAAAGTCTGTTTTCTTCCCTTCTTCTCTTGTTCTCTTTTGTTTCTTGCCTGGAGAAATTACTTTAGCAATTGTTGTGAAGGTGAGTTGGTGTTGCTAAATTCTCTTAGCTTTTGCTTGTCTAAAGCTTTTGATTTCTCTGTGGAATCTGGGTGAAAGCCTCACTGGGCAGAGTATTCTTGGTTGTAGATTTTTCCCTTTCATCACTTTAAATATATCCTGTCACTTCCTTCTGGCCTGCAGAACTCCTGTTGAAAAATCAGCTGATAGCCTTATGAAGATTCCCTTGTATGTTATTTATTGCTTTTCTCTTGTTGCATTTATTTATTTATTTTACTTATTATTTTTATGAACCTTGTTGCTTTTAATATTTTGTCTTTGTAGTTAATTTTTGTTAATTTGATTAATATTTGTTTCAGCATTTTCTTCCTTGGTTTATCCTCTGTGGAAATATCTACACTCCTGGACCTGGTTGACTATTTCTTTTTCCATATTTGAGAAGTTTCTATGATCTACTTAAGTATTTTCTCAGGCCCTTTCTTTTTCTTCTTCTTCTGGGATCCCTATAATTCAAATGTTGGTGCATCTCATATTGTCCCAGAGGTCTCTGAGCATGTCCTCATTTCATTGTTTTTCCTTTATTCTTTTCCATGCAGAGATTTCCACCATTCTATCTTCCAGGTCATTTATCTATTCTTCTGCCTCAGTTATTTTGCTATTTGTTCCATCTTTGCTATTGATTCCTTCTATCTTTTGCTGTTCACAAACCAGTTGCTGCTCTCCCTCTTAGACTCTGAGCCCCGCCTCTGCCCAGTCCAATTTCAACACTGGTAAGGGGCCTTCCCAGGGGATGGGTATCATTCCTTTTTTATAGCTCCCTCCCCAGGGCACAGGCGCTATCCTGACTCCTTCTTTTTCTTTTCCCTTTTGTCCTATTTAGTTACATAGAGGTTTTCTTGTCTTTTTATCCATCTGAGGTCTTCTGTCAGCATTCAGTAGCTATTCTGTGTAAACCATTCCACTTGTAGATGTATTTTCAATGTTTCTGTGGAGGAAGGTGAGCTCTGCTTCCTACTACTCCTTGGGCATCTTGATCCCAACATAAACTAGCCTTTATTTATTGAAAATTATCCCAGACCACACGAACCTGAAAAACACTGGGATCTATTTCTATGTTTCTGAGATTTATATGAATACTTAATTTGTATAGCTCTTGTTTTTCTTAGGACTTCTCAGGTGGCTCAGTGGTAAAGAATCCACCTGCCAGGGCAGGAGCTGAGATGTGGGGTCTATCCCTGGGTTGGGAAGATCCCCCAGAGGAGGAAATGGGAACCTGCTGCAGTTTTGCTGGGATAATCCCCTGGAGAGAGAAGCCTGGCAAGCTATAGTCTATGGGGTTGCAAAGAGTTGGACAAGCCTGAGTGGCTGAATATGAACTCATGAGTTAGGTGTAAACAGAGAAGCACATTTACTAATTTATATAAGAGTTGATCCTCATCTTTGCCTTATTTTTTCCCTTTCAGTCTGATCTTCCCATAAGTAGCAATGAGACATTTGCTTAGGGTGTGCGGGCTCTGCCACCCTGTGGACTGTAGCCCCCCAGCCTCCTCTGTCCATGGGATTCTTCAGGCAAGAATAGTGGAGTGGGTTGCCCATGCCCTCCTCTAGGGGATCTTCGGGACCCAGGGATTGAACAGGTGTCTCTTATGTTTCCTGCATTGGCATTCAGGTTCTTTACCACTAGCGCCACCTGAGAAGCCCCTTGTTTAGGATGGCAGACCTCTAAAAAGTTGTTTGAGATATAAAAGTCCAAATCTTGCAAGATATATCTATTTCAATGTGACTCCAGGCCAAGAAACCTTTTTATGGCTTAAAACCAATAAGACTGTCAATGGCTACCCTATGGTCCCATGAACCAACCCCAAAGATGATGCAAAAGATGCAGCCCTCTCAAGGTTCAGAGATACTCCCAGTGGCAGCCGAAACAAAGACTTCGGCAAGGCTCCCAGAGAACTCCTAACTGTAGTAGGATGCCAGTGGCCGGTGGAGTCCAGCCGCATTCTGCCCTGCCCATTCTTGGGCCCTCCACTCTCACCATTGGCAAGTGCAAAGCCCATCAAGGTTTCAGTACATAAAACACACATAGAGGAAAATGTCCCTGAGAGGGAAAGGATCAGTCATCTCTGGGCACCCAAAACAAACTCACAAGAGTTGCAATACAGAGAATTAATTATTTTTACAAATGTTTTTCTCCTGCCAATTTGGCCGTGGAACAGAAAGGACAAGAAGAAAATTGTTCCCTCCTGATCAGTGCTAGAGACTCGGGAGAGCTGGCTTTTTAAGAATTTTTACGTTCTGCAGCTTTTGTCAGTTCTCCCAGGACCCCTCCCCACAATCCCCTGAGACAGTGAACACGGGGCATCCCAGGCTCTGAAGGTAACACCCTCATTGTCCAGAAACTGTGGGGAAGGCAAAATGTAGGGTCTCTGGCTGACCCTGAGAATTAAATAGGCGTAAAACTGATTGGAAAGAAACAAAGTTAACAGGAAAAGAGGGAAAAAACAAAGTTAATGCGTAAGTTTTATGTGACATGGCAGCCTATGATGATCTCAAAGAAGTGGCAAAAAGAAAGCTTTTATACTAGCTTGAATGGAGAGGCTTATATGTGGGGATGGTAATGGAAGACCCCAATTATTTTCTCAAGGTCTGTACAGATTTCCTCAACCTAATGGAAGACCCCAATGATTTTCTCAAGGTCTGTACAGATTTCCTCAACCTCAGCTCCTCATCTCTGGTAATAAGAATGTCTCCTTTCTACTGGTATAGGGAATACATCTTTCATAAGGGAGATTTATCTCCTTCTTTCAGGAGAAGGGGGGCAGATTAGAGGGTCTCCCTTCTACCTGCTGGTTTTCAAGTGCCTTTAGCTTGAAATAATCCTTATGTCAAAGAGATATATTTTTAGGTGGTATATTCTGCCATCCTTTAGACTACTACACCAAAGTAACCAATAGTGGGTGATTTAAATAATGACCTTTGTCATGATTCTGAAGGCTGGTGCCAGTAGATTTGGTGTTTGGTGAGAGCCCTTTTCTGGGTTGCTGACTTCTGACTTCTCACTGTATCCTTGTATCTCTCTCCGAGGGAGTGGGAGAGCTCTCTGGGGTCCCTTTTACAAGGGTACTAATCCCACACTTTTTTTTAAGTTGAGGTACGATTGACATATACATTATATGTTTCAGATATACAAGATAATGAGTCAATATATGCATATATTGTGCAATGATAATGACAATAAGTTTAGTTAACATTTATCACCATATAAGTTACAATTTTTGTGTGTGTATGTGATGAGATCTTCTAAGATTTAAACTAATCCTGTTCTTGAAACCTCTACTCTTATGACTTGATTTCCCCCCAAAGATCTCACTACTGAATACCACCACATCGGGAGGCTGGATTTCATCAGATAAATTTTAGAGGGACACAAACATTTAGCATACTGCACAAGGTTAAAGAGAATTTGTAGCATCTTCTTAAATAAGAAAATACCTCTTGTATGTTTTAAAGGTAAATTTTGTTCCTGTAGGTAAAAACATGTTATATAAGCATGCCACCTTCAAAATACAAGAATTAAAATAATAGAACATTGTCAGTGTTTCAAATACAATTTCTTCTAAATATGCGGCCCATTAGCTTGAATTAGTTGCCTCTATTTTCATAAAAAAAATGACTTTATGAACCTGCAGTTGGACACTTGAAATGTCTACATTAGTTTCTGTTTCTGAAGTGCCAAAAATAATATGCCTTGCCTTGGATGTGTATTCAAGGTTCTAAATGAAATACGAATCCCTTAAACACCATGAACAGGGGGTTTGTGCTTTTATTCCTCTGCTCATCAGAAGTTTATAGCCTCAATCAAGAATTTACCCACACAGATTTAGTCAGAAAAGAAGCTCATTAAAAGCTCCTGATTCTGAAGCAGAAATAGAATTAAGGGCTGCAAAGTCGAGTCCATTATTTTTCAAGGAAAGTGCTTAGAATTCTGTTTAAATGGAATGCAATTAAGCCTGTGCAATTATTGTTCCCAAACTATCATATAGTTGCTTAGAGTCTTTAACTAACTAAAAACAAATACCTCAAATTCCAAATGAAATCCACATTCTGCTATAATCTTCAGTCACCTAGGTGTCAGGGCTGTTGCAGTCAAGGTACTGTCACTCTGTAGCACTCGGTTATTTAGAAAGTGGCAGTAATAAAACACAGAAACCTAAGTGTGGGGATGCTGTCTGCCAGCCCTGCTGGCTGCAGAGTTTAGAAGTCACCTGAAACCCAGGTCAGCCTTGCCAAGGGGTGGCACATGGCACTCAGGATAAAGAACCACTTCAGAGCAAGGGCTTCCCTGGTGGCTCAGTTGGAAAGAATCCGCCTGCAATGCGGGAAACCCTGGTTCAATTCCTGGTTTGGGAAGATCCCCTGGAGAAGGGATACGCTGCCCACTCTAGTATTCTTGGGCTTCCCTTGTGGCTCAGCTGGTAAAGGATCCACCCACAATGCGGGAGACCTGGGTTTGGTCCCTGGGTTGGGAAGATCCTCTGGAGAAGGGAAAGGCTACCCACTCTAGTATTCTGGCCTGGAGAATTCCATGGACTATACAGTCGATGGAGTCTCAAAGAGTCAGACACAGCTGAGCACCTTTCACTTTATTTCACTTCACTTCAGAGTAAGGAGACTTGAGTTGACATCCTGGATACACACTCACTGGTTACCTATGTGATGAATTTGACACCATCACTCACCTCCTGCTATTGCTCCTAAAACTAAGAGATGCTATGTAGGGGTTATCACAAGCCAGGTTCTGTTCGGTGCACTAAACATACTCCACACAACAACCCTACAAGGTCAGAACAGAGTGAGAAACTTTTTGAAAGTCATATAGCCAGTAAGTATAGACTGAATTTTTATCCAATTCCTTTTTTTTTTTAATTCCACAGCTAACACTCTTTCTTATATAGCTGTTCTCCCCAGATGTAAAGAGGGTTGAATGGATAATCAGAATCTGTAAGTGTAGTTATTTTAGCATTTAAAGTCTTTTTGATTGAGTTGATAGGTGTCAAACCCTTAGAACAATAACATAGTAACTGTTCTGTAAGTGTGGCTGCAGCTATGATATTGATAATAATAATCATCACGTAGGGTGCACTCTTGGCTTCTGAATATGCAGTGTCAGGGACAGTTAGATAGAATTGAATACACATATTTTTAAAAATCAGTAATCAAGTGGTCATTGTTATACAAAAGCACACATTGGAGAGAGAAAGAGACCTGGGTTTGAGGTCAAATGATCAGGGTCCCAGTTTTGACCTCTTGCCACTCAAAACAAGAACTACCTGGGGGTCTTCATGAGGATTTTCAACTACATGTGAGATTCTATTTGTAATTGGCACAGCAATTTAACAATGCCAGTCAATGTTTAGAAAAAGTAATCTCTTTGGGGCCTAAGGGTTTATGGATACTGCTTTCTCTTTGTTGCTGCCAGAAGAAGGGGTATTTACACACTGTCTGTAACTCATGTAATGTGGCATACGAGGCTTGGGTTTAAAAAAAATTAATTCCTTTTTTTCTAGTTTAACAAGGGCCTTCAACCATTAGTGGACAACCTCCAGTAATACATATTTAAAAATTCGTTTAGCATGTTGTTTGTTGATATGGTGGAGTTCTTCAAATAATGCTTGTACTTGATAAGAGCTGTGTGTTAGCTAGTGTTATTCATGCTACTTTTAGAGAAATTGACCAAGAGGGATGCTTTACACTGTTTTTGTCCTCCTTCAAAGACATATGTTGAAGCTAATCCCCAGCATGATACTATTTGGAGGTGGGACTTTGGGGAAGTGATTCAATTTGGCTGACACATTAGGGGAAGAGCCCTCATGATGAGATGGTGCCCTTACCAGGGGATGAAGAGCTAAGAGTTTGTTTCAACATGTGAGGCTACAAGGAGAAGCCAGCTGTTCACAGCCTGAAGAGAACTCAGCCCTAACCATGCTGCACTTGATCTTAGACATTGAATCTCCGTGACTGGGAGAAATAAGTGTCTGTGGTTGGTAAGTCACTCATTTTGCAGTATTTTGTTAAAGCAGTTCAAATGGACCAAGACAGAAGCAAATAGTCCCAGTCAGCTCTGCCTGCTCCAGAGGCTCTTGAGACAGTGACGCTGGTGAATGTGCAAGACCCATCGCACGTGGTGATGGGCAATGAGCAACTTTTCACTTTGGACACGAGTAAGGAGAACAATGCCTTTGTAGATATACAAGAGAAGCAGCCACAGTAGACAGTTTGGGTGTTGAAGAAAGGAGAAAACTGGAGAAAGAGTGGCCAAGGCTGTGCGTCCAGCAGGGTTGCCACTGGCCAGCACGCATGGCCAGAGCGCCTGTAACACCCTCGTTTGGACGGAGACCTGCTGTCAGTGTGAAATGACACATAGATTCACAGTCTTAGTGCAAAATCAGAATGTGAAATATCTCATTAATTATTATCTTGATGGTGGGTTGAAGTGATCATATTTTGGATGGACTGGAGTACATAAAATCTATTTTTAAAGTTAGTTTTACTTGTTCCTGTCTACTTTTTTACGAAATTTGAAATACATCCAGGATCCTAGAGATTATCATACTCGGTGAAGTAAGTCAGACAGAAAAAGACAAATATCATATGATAGCATTTGTATGTGGAATCTTAACAAATGAACTTATTTACAAAACAGAAGTAGATCAACAGATATAGGAAACAAACTTATGTTTACCAAAGGGGAAAGGAGAGGAGGAATAAACTAGGAATTTGAGATTATTGGATGCACACTGTATATATAAAAGAGAAACAATAAGGGCCTACTGTATAGCACAGGGAATGATACTCAACATTTTGTAATAACCTTTATGGGAAAAGAGCCTGAAAAAGTATATATACATATACTTATATATAACAATCACTTTGCTGTACGCCCCAAACTAACACAGCATCCTAAATCAACTCTACTTCAATAAAAAACAAACATCCACTGCTCACACGATGCTGTCGTGGGGTTGGTGGGAGGCAGCACTGGGCTAAAGAAAAGGGAATGTGGAAAGGGCACATGAACAGACATGGCGGAGGGGATGGAGTCACAGTCAGTCCTGGACACACACGCGTCCCAGGATCCGCACAGAGCCAGGCTTCCAGGTTTAGACAGTGCTTCCTCTGCAGCCCCGGCGCAGGCACCAACAGGACTGCCACCAACCTGCCTGGAGCTGGATGAAGTGAAATCAGGTCACCAACTCTGGCACATGAGTCAGAACTTCCGAATAATTCCTGAAATTTGAAATTAAATTCTTACGTTTGTCTCTCATTAACACCCCCCTCCCCGCCACAACCACCCTCTTGCCCAAGGACTCTGTGAATCATACTATAGCCACTCAAAATAGTTTTGAAAAGGCCCTCTAATAGCACAGGGCACTTGACTCAATATTCTGTAATGTCCTATATGGGAAAAGAATCTTAAAAAAAAAATGAAAAGGGTGGCTATATGTATAACTGGGGCTTCCCAGATAGCTCAGTTGGTAAAGAGTCCACTTGAAATACAGGAGACCTGGGTTTCGATTCCTGGGTCAGGAGAAGGGATAGGCTACCTACCCTAGTATTCTTGGGCTTCCCTGGTGGCTCAGCTGGTAAAGAATCTGCCTGCAATGCGGGAGACCTGGGTTTAGTCCCTGGGTTGGGAAGATCCCCTGGAGAAGGGAAAGGCTATCCACTCCAGTATTCTGGCCTGGAGAATTCCAGGGACTGTAAAGTCCATGGGGTGGCAAAGAGTTGGACACGACCAGGTGACTTTCACTTCCGTGGGTAGCTGACTCCCTTGGCTGGACACCTGAAACTAGCGAAGCACTGTGAATTTTTTAAAAAAGCCCCTGCCCCCATGACCCAGCACTGTGATGGCAATTAGCATGCCTGCTATGTATTTTCGTAGGTGGCCCTTAAATGTCTGTTGAATGCTTGAATGAATATTTGGAAACCCTGAAACAATGAACTCAGCCACTACATCAATGCCTTCTGTGAGTATTAGCAATGAAAGCCTTAAGTCCAAGCACTCATGAATGACCCCAGTTCCCAGGAGCACGGCTGACCAGCTCCTCCTGCTTTGACTCCTGGCCTGCGAGGTTCACAGAGGTTTACTGAAGGTGGTGGGGCCTTCCTCTGTAGCGGGGATCCCTCCTGTCTTCCCCTAAAAAGGGGCTAATCTCTGCTCTGAGGCTTATGGGTGAAATTTTGTCCATGTTATGGCAAGGGACCCCCAAAATCTTGACCCCTGCCTACCTCAGTGATTACCAAGGGAACCCCCCACACAGAAGCAACAGAGTGAAAACACATGTCTACCGCTGTCTGGAGAACCACTGGTACTCCAGAGCTGAGCTCGGATGCACAGCTGCGTTGGGAGTTTTGAAAAGGGGCCTTCACCTCATCCGTGTAAACCTGGGGACCTTCAGGATAGGCATGGCCAAAGAGCACACCGGGAGAAAGGAGACCAGCTGTCTGTATTCCTAGAAGGCACGGTCCCTTCCATCCTATATGCGTGCCCAAGAGAGGTAAGCTGATGGCTCGGCTGGCTGCCTGGCCACCTGGATCCTCTCTTGGGGCAGGAAGAGAACCGGCAGAGGTGGGTGCAGTGCCTCAGGTGCCCCTGAGGTTACAGGAGCCCTGCAAGGCTTGGGTCTCAGACCAATCAAATCAGAGCTGCTCAGCCAGAGTCGGCGGGACCCAGAGCCGAAGCCCCGGCTGGCAAAAGTGTGGATGCAGTTTCTCTTCTGGAACAAGTCAGGAGGCAAAACACAGCCAAAGGGATGCTGGTCGCCTCCCCAGGGTACTCGGAAAAGAGCCTGGATCCAGCCCAGCCACGGGAGGCGGCACCAGAAGCCAGCTCCTTCCAAGATTCCAAGAGCGTCACAGTCACTCGGTTTCACTGGGTTTAACTGCGTCCTCACTTTTCCATTTGTCTTTCCCTCTCCCCCTCTCCCTGCTGCTTTTTACTTGTTTCCTTACAAATACACCTTTCTATACCTCAGAATTTACTGTGACTTAGTGATGCCATAGTTTTACTGATAGATTTTTATTTCTAATTAAAAAAAAAAAAAGGTTAGTAAATAAAATGTCCTTAAGCCTCAGTTTTATTTTTTGAAAAATAAACTGGTAGACTAGCTAAAGTTTAAGCACCTACGGGGTTGCAAAATTCTATTTTTCCTTTAAAAGTATGCATGTGGGCTATGAAAATCACATTTTTGTGTATGCATTCAGAGGTGCTGCCACTGCTACTGTTGCTAAGTTGCTTCAGTTGTGTCTGACTCTGTGTGACCGCATAGACGGCAGCCCACGAGGCTCCTCTGTCCATGGGATTTTCCATGCAAGAGTACTGGAGTGGGGTGCCATTGCCTTCTCCGGCATTCAGAGGTAGATGTATTTATATTTTCTTTAGGAGTGGAACATAAATTTCTGGTCCTTTGTGCATGTTTAAAAATTGATCTTTTGACAACATTTTTAGGCTTCTTGTAAATCTATTCTTTAGCAACCAAAAAAAAGAAAAAAAAAGACACAGAGAGAGAACCAGTTTGATTGAGTAGTTATTATGTATCAGTCACTGTGGCAAGCACCTTAAATGTGTCTTATGTCATTGAAGGGGCTTCCCAGATGGTGCAGTGGTAAAGAAGCTGCCTGCCATTG
The DNA here is from genome assembly GCA_006410875.1 of Neotragus pygmaeus. NCBI lineage: Eukaryota > Metazoa > Chordata > Mammalia > Artiodactyla > Bovidae > Neotragus > Neotragus pygmaeus. The sequence goes on along the minus strand of SJYV01031330.1, from coordinate 5,393 downwards.
TAAGAGACACAAGAGACACTAGTTTGACCCCTTGGGTTGGGAAGATCCCCTGGAGTAGGAGAGGGCAACCCACTCCAGTATTCGTGCCTGGAAGCGTCCATGGACAGAGGATGCATACTTCAGGGGGTTGCAAAGAGCTGGGTGCAGCTGAGAGACTGAGCACACACGCACACATCACTAAGCGACCCCACCCACTTTACAGATAGGGAAACTGAGGCCCTGAGAGGCCACGTCACTGCAGATGGTGGAGCGGCCGCATGAGCACAGCCCGCCTGAATCCTCCACGTGATCTGAAACTCCTGCCGCGCTGCCTGTATCTCTACAGTTCACACTTCCTGCATCTGCATTGTCCTTCCAGATAAGTTTAGTCGCTAGATTGTGTCTGACACTTTGTGACCCCATGGACTGCAGCACGCCAGGCCTCCCTGTCCATTGCCAACTCCCGGAGTTTACTCAAACTCATGTCCATAGGGTCGGTGATGCCATCCAGCCATCTCATCCTCTGTCGCCTTCTCCTCCGCCTTCAATCTTTCCCAGCATCAGGGTTTTTCCAATGAGTCAGTTCTTCGCATCAGGTGGCCAAAGCATTGTCTAATTTTGCGTTCTTCTTAAAAAGTTTGCTTCTTTTCTGTTCTCCTTCCTTCCTTTTGTCTTCAATTCTTTGTTTATTCTTCTGCTAAATTTACCTTCTCATTGTTGTCTTGTTTAACATGTTTCCTTCCTCCCACACTGTTGCTTTTCTTGATTGTTTAAAGCAGCCTTTAATGGTCAGTGGGATAAACACAGAAGGGGTGACACAGGTGAGGCCGTGCACCCCCCTCCCCCGGCTCCAGCAGTGGCCTCTCCTTCCCTCCACGGCGATGGTGCCCAGACATGAGCATGCATCAGAAACAGCCAACCGCAGGGCTTGCTGGAGCACAGTGTCCAGAGCCCCCATGTCCAGAGCTCCTGATCCAGCAGGTCTGCTGTGGGGATTTGTGTTTCCCAAGTGATACAGCCACTGATCCAGGGTCCATGTTTCAGGTAGCATTGCTCCATGGGGTTCTCACTATGCTCAGAGGATGCATGCTCTGTCGCTTCAGTTGTGTCTGATTCTTTGCCTACCAGGCTTCTCTGTCCATAGGATTCTCCAGGCAAGCATACTGGAGTGGGTTGCCATGCCCTCCTCCAGGGAATCTTTCTAAGTCAGGGGTTGAACTTGCGCATCTTGTGTCTTTTGTATTGGAAGTGGATTCTTTACTGCTGAGCCATCAGGGAAGCCCCATGCTCAGAGAGATTTCCCTAAAATACCTCCAGCAAGTCTCACAAGACCCACAGGTGTTAATCTTTATTTTTATTTATTTATTTTAATTGGAGGCTAATTACAGTATTGTGGTGGTTTTTGCCATACATTCACATGAATCAGTACATGAGTGAGGTGTTAATGCACGGGTTTCATTCTTAGATGATGGCTCCTGAAAGTCATCTCAGTTGTGTGTCTTAGAACCCCTGATCTCTAGTACCTAAACTCTTTGGTATCTGGACAAATTGGGCCCACGATGGCGTGAGCCAGAATGCAAAATCACATGGGCAGGGGAGAGGTCAAACTTCCGTGCACAGGCTGTGGTCTGACCTCAATGACCAGTTGGTTCTGGACCCAGGAGATATGGCAGGGAGTCAGCTCAGGAGTTACGATAGTGTTCCTGCCTCTTGGTGGCCTGGTTCTATGTTGGCCACTCTCTCCAATGGCAGAGCCATCATAGATAGCCTTGGTATATGGCTCCCTCATAGGAAACTGGCTTAAGCAGATGTTAAATCCGAATAACTAGCTCCATTCTGTCTATGCTGGGTGGTTTCCTTAACTAACTAGGATTTAGTTCTGGGCCTCTGCAAACCTCAGAAGACCCAGGTATAAGAAAAGGACAGGAAGGTCCCGGGGCTCTGGCACTTGTAGGGAAGGTGTTCAGGTTCCAGGAGGCATCTGAGTCTGGGTTTTTCCAACCTTTAGGCAGCCTGCTGAAGGGTACAACCCCTGAAGGTTGGACCAAGTCTCCAACTTGGGCATTTTCTCTCGGTGGGTATGCGGATCTTTTCCCAAGACCCTCACATTGGTGGGCTGTGTCTGACTGCATTCTGTTTGATCCTCCCACCCAGCCTCAGGAAACCCCATCAACTGTGGCTGAGGAATTGCTCCTCAGTTCACATGCGTCCACTGCCTCCTCCTGTTTTATCTTCTCTACAATCCTTGATAACATCTGCTGTTACTCTTCAAGGAGGTTATAAGATTCCCTGTGGTTGCCACATTAGAAGGATCTCAGTCCACAAAACTTCCCCCACTTCCCGCTTCAGTTGCAAACTTGGGAGTCCAAGACCATCCTTAGATCCGATACGTCACAAGAAGGACCCACAGAACTCACTGAAAGTTAGACTCATGGTCCTGGTTTATTAGATCTGAAGGATACAGACTAAAATCAACCAGAGAAGAAGCTCTTGGGGCAGAGTTTGGAAAGATCCAAGTTCAGAGTGTCCAACTGTCGTCTCCTCATGGACAGCATCACTTTCCTGGCATTACTGAGGGACACAGATGTAGCGAACTTCCCACTAGGAAGCTCACCGAAGTCTTTGTGTCCAGAGTCCTTACAGGGGCTCAGTTGTGTAAAGCTGGCTGTTCACCCACAAGGCTGACCTCAACCTCTAGACCTCTGGGAGGTTGAGCTGATGCCACTGACAAAAGGCCCCTGCCCTCTAAATCACATTGCAGGGGTGACTCAGAGCTCCCTGGTAAACACAGTTTCATGAGGCAGGACATTCCAAAGGTTTAGAGATTACCTCCAGGGTCCAAGGGCAAAGGCCACACATCTCCTTGTGTACTTAGTCAATTAGTCGTGATGACTCTTTGTGACTCCATGGACTGTAGCTCACCAAGCTCCTCTTCCTTGGAATTCTCCAGGCAAGAGTACTGGATTGGTTGCCATTCCCTTCTCCAAGGGATCTTCCTGACCCAGGGATTGAATCCGGGTCTCCTGCACTGCCGATTCTTTACCCTCTGAGCCAGCAGGGGAAGCCCAAAATATCTCCATGGACAAGGATAAATCGTTTATTGACACAACTTCTGAGACCAGTCTATGGTGTGCCACCAGAGTGGCAGCATTTGGAGAGGCAGGTTGCGTAGCTGGCACTCCATCCCATCCCAACCCGAACCTCTGGAAGAAGAAGTATTAGTGAAACCCATCCCCACCAGGTCTCCGAACTTAACAGGCAGCATAGAGATGCCGCCTTTCAAGGGGTATAACCTCAGACTTTCTATGAATCAACAGTTCTGCTGAGAGAAAGGATGTTTATGGCGATGGCCAAATGGATGCAGAGTTCACACAACCTGTGAAGCAAGCAGGTCACCTCCGAAGCTTTGCCTGGGTGGGAGTCTCACCCAGGCACGCTTCTAGCTCAGTCACATGACTGCACACATTCTAATATACACATGAGGACAGAGTCTTACTGTCTTGTAGGGAGAGACTTAATCTTTCAGATTTGTGCAACTAGCCATTGCCAGCTACTTAGAACAAATAAACACTGTATGTGCCATTTGGAAAATGAACTCAACGTCGTGTCACTGGAAGTGCTTGTTTGGGAAGATACACCACAGATCGAGGTTCTGACTAATTGGAACTCCAGAGAATTCAGCCAATCAGAAGCCACAATGCCCTGATTATGCCTCGGTCATCACACAGATGTCAGCTCTCAGAATTCAGTCGCTAAAGGACAGTGGTAATGAATGTAGCACTAGATAAGCAATATGGGTCAACTAAAATGTGAATTAAACTACAAAGTGCCTCTGATTAGGACGAATACACAAAAATAAGATTGTATATGTCCCCAAATATCTGTATTTGGGAAATAACTTGACAAGGAAAAAATGCATTATTACTATAAGGCTTGTTAAAATAACAAAAAAAGAGAGAGAGACATATTTAGAAGACTATAAATTTCTCATATAAGATGCAAAGCCTCATTACCTCTTAAGTCTTTTCTTTTTTTTAAGTAAGGACATGGTTAGGGTCAAATTTTCAAGCTGAATGAAGAGTAGGAAATAAATTTTCTTTGTTAATAGTTTTTTTGTTTTTTTTTTTGGATGCGGACCATTTTTTAAAAGTCTTTAGTGAATTTGCTACAATATTGTTTACTTTTTAGTATTTGTGTTTGATTTTTGGCCCCAAGTCATGTTGGATCTTAGGTCCCAGAGCAGGGATTGAACCTGAAACCCCTGCACTGGAAGCGAAAGGCTTAATCATCAGAGTATCAGGGAAGTCCCAGAGGCTCCACTTTCATGTGACCTCTCTGGCCGCCAGCCTCTCCTCCCCTCTGTGCTGAGTTCTGGCCCCTCTGGTACTAGCATCTTTGAGTATCATTTAAGTGCATACTTTCTCCACTGTAACCTATCTTTGCAGCAAGCTGGGCCATTGGAGAGCTAGAGATGTGAACTGCATTGATGCTTCCTTCTTGTATTCGCTTTGGCCACACTGCCCCTTGCCCTGATGCAATCAGCCTAAGAGAATTATTATAAGGTGAGATCTTGCCCATTTTAACCATCCGAACATTACTAATTCCTTGCCTCCCAGTGCTCTCTCAGTGAAGACACATGAGAGAAATTTGTCTCTAGTCTCAGAGCTGGGAATGGTTGAGCTTCTCCAGATTCATTTTCCTCTAGAGGGCTGTGGCAGTGGCGATGGCCACATAAGACATTACTCTCAAGCTCAGTGGTGTAAAATGGTCACTTATGGTGCTCAGGAAGTTTGTGGGCCAGGAATCCTCCAGGGCACAGCGGGGTGTCTTGTCTCCACTCACCGTGTCTGGGGTCTCAGCTGGGTGCTGGAATCCTCTGTGAGCTCATCCCTTTGATGCTGGCGTTGGCTGTGACCCTGGTTGGTGCGGTCAGCTGAAACCCTTGTACGTGGCTTCTCCCTGTGGCCTGGGGTTCTGCACACGTGGTGGCTGGGTCCTTAGTGTGAGAGAATCCCTAGGGAGAGAAAGAGATTGCTGGGAGGGGATGTATCAGCTTTAATGATCTAGCCACAGACACCACATAGCATCACTTCTATTGTCTCACATGTGCTGAGGTAGCTGGCTAGAGAGTCATTCCCAGGCTCAAGGGGAGGAGAAGAGAGCCCGCCTCCTGACTGGGAGCGAGGAAATGCTGCTGTGACCATTTGGGGAAAGTTTGATGGACCACAAGGACTCTGATGTGTGGTCCACTCTCTTTATTAAACTACTCAGAAGCCATAGAGGCAAATCTGTGGACAGGACATCATGTCTGCCTCATACACAGCTCCTCACTGCTGTCCATGAAAAATTCATCAGTGGATCTAAAAAAGAAACGGAAAACTTAGTTTGCGCCAAATTGAGGAGTACAACTGGGG